>VWZE01009137.1:5336-44096 GCA_013396675.1 Eubucco bourcierii | reverse complement strand
CAGAGATGCAACATACCGATGGGCACGAGATAGGTCAATTGACTTATCCATGGACGCTATCACCCAAGTCATTCATGACTGTGACATCTCTGCTGCTATTAAGCAGGCTAAGCGAATCAAGCCCTTATGGTATGGTGAGCGATGGTCCAAGTACAAGTATGGTGAAGCCTGGCAGATTGACTACATCGCTTTGCCTCGTTCTCGTTCTGGCAAGCAGTATGTGCTAACCATGGTAGAGGCCAGCACCGGATGGCTGGAAACCTATCCAGTTCCACATGCTACTGCACGCAACACCGTTCTTGGTCTGGAGAGACAAATCATGTGGAGACATGGAACTCCAGAGAGAATACAATCAGACAATGGCACTCATTTCAAGAACAGTCTTGTGGATAAACTGGGCCAAAGAGCACGGTATTGAGTGGATCTACCACATCCCCTACTATGCACCGACTTCAGGAAAGATCGAGCGCTACAACGGTTTGCTCAAAACCACCCTAAAAGCCATGGGGGGTGGAACTTTGAAAAATGGGACAAACATCTAGCACAAGCAACCTGGTTGGTAAATAGTAGGGGTTCTGTAAACAGAGCAGGACTGCACAGTCAGATTTGGTCCAAACAGTAGATCAAGTTCCTGTTGTACGTGAAAGGATCTGTTAGGAAGAACTGTTTGGGTATTTTCTCCTTTGGGTGAAGGGAAACCTGTCCGAGGGGTGGTTTCTGCTGAAGGTCCTGGTCATACATACTGGGTAATGCAGGATAATGGTGAAATCCAGTGTATTCCACAGAAAAATTTAACCTTAGCTGAGAGAGTTTAAATTCAGAGTTAACAAGCTGTTAGGAGTTTTCTGTTCTAGGTATTACCTGGCGTCTGGTGGCCCATATGGGGATAATCATTTATTTACTCCTGATCCGCGAGATTAGAAGAGGGCAGCCTCTTCTTCTTGATGACAAGTGACAGTACTAGAGGAAATGGTTAGAAACTGCATCAGGGGAGGTTTAGGCTGGATGTTAGGAAGTATTTCTTCACCGAGAGGATTATCGAACGTTGGAATGATCAGGGCAGAGGAGTCATGATTCCTGGAGGTGTTCAAGCAGCATGTGGACGAGGTGCTTAGGGATGTGGTTTTGTGTTGACCCTTTAGTGCTAGGTGGAAGGTTGGATTGGGTGAATTTCAAGGTTTCTTCTGACCAGATGAATTCTGTGATATCCCATGATTTTCTCCTCAGAAGAAATGCAGACTAAAAGAATGGGTCAGCAAAAGGTAGTCAGAATATTTACACTCTATGTAAGACCTTTTTGTAGTATTGAAGTAGTACGGTCTCTTTATTCTCTGCAGGACTTATCAGAACCAACAGTCTCCACCGTGAGAAGTACATTAAAGTTAGTAACATTTCATGCAATAGAGTATCCTGTTTCTGAAACAATCTCATGGATTGTTCTCTACTTTTAAAGATCATAAAACTGGGTTTGGAATCCCACACATTTTTGATAGGCAAGATCACATCACGCAATACTTAATTAAAAATTATTTCTAAGGACAGATGGCTGAATGATGAAAAAGTTGAGAAGTGGATTGAATCACAATAGCTGCAGCTTCTGAGGGTATATAGATTATTTCAGGGTACAGTCACAAAAAGAAAGTATCAGGACTAAAGGTGTATAGTGAGCATCCTCTTCAAAAGAAATCAACAGAGCTCTAACTCAAACTCTTGGTAGAATCTCTAAGTCATTACACACAATATCAGTCTTTGGGGTATACACTCTGCAGGTTGAGTCTCATTGTCTTCTCTGCCCATGCCATCACTGCAATTTGAGTTGCATGTGGGTAATGGATAAACTGTGATGATCTAATCTACAGGATGACATGCAGGATATTAAGTTCATTAATAGTAAAATTTAGTAAATGAAAGCCATAATAAGGCACTGACAAGATTTCCACAGTAACTCATTTGAAAATATTGTTAGCATATACTACATAAACAAAGCACTGCTTGCTTTACTATTTCTGTATCTTTCAATATTTAAAGTACTAAATATTTTAAGATGAGGGCAAACATTTGTACATTTGTAACCTTTTTTTTTTTTTTTTTTTTTTTTTTTTTTTGGTCCCTCTGGTAATGACTGGTAGACAAGACTATCACAAAATGACATTTCCTAGTTTTCTACTTACCAACTTGGTTAATGTTGCTTATGCATCTGCATGAAACATTTCTTTGCACAAAACCACTTGTATTAATTCTATCAACTTACCATTTTTGCAGCTGTCACTGACACTGACTTGCATTACAGCTTTGATTTTTCAGGTTCTCACAGTTCTAATGATAACCAGAGGGACTAATTTGAGTAACACTTTTGAATCAGAGGAAACATACAATGCTTAGTAAGCAATTGATAGAGATACATTTTTCCAATAACACAGAGAAATAATATGCTATTAGCTCTTCTAAAATGCCTCAACATGCATAAATAACAAATGTTATGGTATTTAGATAGTTTTAGCAAGTATTTAAAAACATTTTTTCTGTAACTGTGACAAAAATAGTAATGGGTTGAATGAACATTAAGATAGAAATATAGTTCATGTGATAACATGAAGTTCTACGTAAACATGATAAAGAGTTTTTTCACTGTGAGGGTGATGGAGCACTGCAACAGGCTGCCCAGGGAGGTTGTGGAGTCTCCTTCTCTGGAGATATCCAAGACCCACCTGGATGTGTTCCTATGTGATCTGGTATAGGTGAACATGTTCTGACAGGGGTGTTTGTCTAGATGATCTTTTGAGGTCTCTTCCAACCTCTAATCTTCTGTGATTCTGTGACTTTGTGATATCAAATATACATACAATGTTAACTGTTAAACTACTGCACTCTCAAACATCATCATGCTGCATAAATCAGAATTCCATACTCATCTCTATCCCTCCTATATCATGATGCTAACATCACTGTATGTGTCTTTTTTTTTTTTTAAACACAAACTCTGAATAATGAGGAAATGAAAAGCTGAATACTTAATATTGTTTTGATTCTTTTTCCTTCACCAGAAAGTACACGCATTCTGTAAGCAACATTATTTCATCCATGAACAGGAGATGATTGTTAATATCTTACAGTAGGTATCTCCACACAGAAGGATTGCTGAAGGGTCAGTGAAAAGCTGGAATCCCTTCAGCAATATAATTAAGGGTGCAGAAAGTTCTATAACACCTTTAATTTTGATGACAGATGACTCCTTATCCTATCAAGTCCATACAACACTGACAATATGGGCTAATATCCATTTCCGGTATCCAGTGAACCGCAGAACTCTCGTTAAGACAGAGCATTATATTTACAATGATAGCTCTTTAACTCCTTCTTAGAACAGCTCAATATTTGGTCTTGAGAATGATGCCAATCAAATATAAAAAAGGCTGCCTTCAAGACAGCTGGGTACTGTTTCTAAAGAGACTAAAAGAAAACACTGTAAATACTGTTATCAAAATAGATGAGCATGCTCTACTCTCTGTGAAAAAGAAAATGGGAAGGAATAATCTTTGCCACATCACAGAATTACAGAACATTAGAGGTTGGAGGGGACCTCCAGAGATCATAGAGTCCAAAGTCCCTGCCAAGGCAGGATCCCCTAGGGTAGTTTGCACAGGAATGCATCCAGGCAAGTTTGGAAGTCTCCAGAGAAGGAGGCTCCACAATCTCTCTGGGCAGCCTGTTCCAGTGCTCTGTCACCCTCACTGTAAAGAAGTTTCTCCACATGGTGAGATGAAACCTTCTGTGTTCCAGTTTGTAGCTGTTACTCCTTGTGTTATTGCTACAGACTACTGAAAAGAGATTGGCAAGACATCCCTTGGCTGAGTGTGGAGGAAGAATAACTTGGTGTCACCATATTTGGGCCCATGAAATTTGGTACTGAGCAGAGATCATCTTTTCTCAAAATGACAGAGCTTTGATCGTGACTTCTCTGGTCTGTGAAGAAGTAGCTCACAGAGACACTTCTGAGTGCAGGCAGTGTTTTAATTGCTTTCTATGGTGAGTTTTTTTCTGTTTTTTTCCTAAACTTCCCTCTTTGGGGAAGAGCACAAAGAAAGTGAAGATCTCTTCTTAGCTTGAATGTATAGTACATAAAGCTCTAGTTTCTCATCACAAACCCACAATATACCTTGCTATTAATCTGAATATAAACAAAAGTTTATGAGATGGTTGTTATCAGAGACATATATAGTGTAAGGCAGATGATTGCACTTTTTTCCTGATGTGCTGGAGTCAGCCAAAAATCCTGTGTAAGTACTTGAGAACTCTGATTTATCTTGTTTTTATCAAAAGAAGAGACAACTTCTTAATTGACATTGCCTTCTTTTTAAGTATTTGAAACACCCCTCCTTAATTATTACAATTTCTGTTCATTAAGCATAATATTAATATTTTCTCTTTCTTTTCACTCATTACTTCCTCACAAATATTTTCCACCTTGAAATTTTGTTCAAGTTACACACTTTAAAATTACAAGCAATTTTTTGTATACTTAATGTTCCATATTAAACAAGTGGAATTTAGATTCTCGTTTCCTTGATGTTCTGTTTTATGTTAAACAAATTGAGGATTATGCATTGATGGTATAAATATACATATAATCACTTCTTTAATTATGCATATGATTGCTGCCTAACTTAGTAATACATTCCTACAGTTACTGTAGAACTAAAAGATTTCAGTTTTCAAACTGTTTATCACAATATTAATTCTCTTTCATTTCAGGGCTTTCTATTAAGCACATTTAAGTAAGGAATTGTAATGGTCTTGACATGCACTTATCTGCATATTTATAGATCTCCCCCCCCTCCCCCAATTTTTTTTAATGCTCTTTTAGTGGTATTTTAAAAGCTATTTAGAGAATGGAAATGTAATCTATAAATAGTATTTAATATGTTTTCTGTTCTGTAAATAATGGGAGAGTGGACTTGCAGCATCAGAATGATGGTTTCTCTATGATGAAAAGATGCAGTACTTCGTACAAAAAACCACAAAACACTTTGATACAAAAGCCTCATCAAATTTTTAGATTGATAAAGGTGACCACCTAAGAGGTCTGTTTCCTCTTCCCTTCATCTGCCAGTTCTGAGTTGAACTAAGTGATTTTCAATCTGGAAAACTCAAGTCATCCAATAAACCTTCTGTGGCTTGGCAGAGCAGCAACACAGCCCTTCTCCTGGAACATCAGGCAACCACTCCTGGATGCATCTGCAGGTGGAGAGTGGGAGAAGACAGAGATGAACAGAAACTGTCAAAGGGAGGAAAGGCCACCCTGGGATGAGATGGATGAGGGCAGTGGCTGTTACTGTGACCCTCACTCATTGAGGACTTATGAATCTATCACTGCAAGGGACTAAGGGCTACAAAGATGAAATAGGTCTTGAAGCAGAAGACTTGGTGAGGTAGCTGAGTCATGATGTTTCAGCAGATCTGGTGAATCTTTGACTGACTGTATATCAGTTAAGATATACTGGACAATAAATTTTAACTTACTCTGACTAGCAGGTGCTAAGGTGTGCTGAAGGATGCTGTTAGTCCCAAAATGAAGAGTTGCCATTTGGGTAGACAGAATCACATCCTTCTTGATTTATTTTCCTTTGGAAAACCAGAACTGGCCAGCTGCCAGCCAGGTGTCTGGGAATGCAGTGGGATGAGCTGACCTGCCTGTTGGCTGCTGCTGAAAGGGCAGGACTGTGTCTTCTTCTCCTAGCTATTCATTTCCTCTGCTTCTTGCTTTGTTGGTTGGTGTTTCTCTGACCTCTCTCTGAGCCAATTCAATTCATTAAACAACTGGCAAAGTAACCCAACCAAAAAAAGCAAATCGTTTTCTGTTGGATTAATGAGTCCGTTTACTGAGGGGTCAGATACATGCCAGAGCTGGAATGCAAGAGAGAAGAATGGGACTGCTCCTTTTGGCATCAGAAACCTGTTAAGTCTGCTCAGTTGCTGCTGAAGCACACTCCTCAATGCAGATAAGGCCAATCAAAAGGCTAAACTGCTGAAAGGGATGTTCTTACTTCCTTCTTCCCTAGCCTGGCTTTGTACTGCTGGCATTAGTGCTTGTTTAATCCTACCACCAGCTAGTCTGAGGGAGATTACTGCATTCTTTTGTTTGTTGGGTTGGCTTTCTAACCTACTTGCTGAGGGGTCAGATAGTGGTAGGGAAGTAGTGGGAATGTGTGGCTGGACTTCCTCTTAGCTTGTCAGCTGGCCTTTGAATCGCCTTAACTGCTTCGTTAGGCTGCACTCTGTGCTTCTGTTGGCTAATTATTGGCAGTAGCTGAACCCTAGAGAAAGATGAAAGCAGAGTGCACGGGCATGCAGGCTCAAGGGAACTATTAGCATCTAGGCTGCTGACAACTGATGACAACTTGGATGGTTCTCCAGCCAGGCTGAGGAGATTTGAGTGAGAAAAACTTTCATCTGGATGACTGGAAGCTAGAAGAAGGAGGTCATGGAGCAGAAATGATAGCTGCTGTAATGGATGAGACCAACTTCATTATCAGCCAGCAGTAGTAGAGTAGCAGTACTTAGGTGAAGTACAACTGATCTTTAAAACTGAGTTTATTACACAAGTATATGTGTGTACACACATGCATAAACCATTTAAAGTGTCTATATCCAAGGTATTTGCAGTGGCCAAGAACATGATTGGTTTTGCATTGAGTTGGATTTGAATTCCATTATTTTTTTAAATGATGTTTGAGATAGGTTTAGGTTGATGTAGTGATTTTGAAACATGTCTTTCAGGTAGTGCCATGGTGAAAAATGACTATATGTAGGACATACACAGCTATATATGGTTAATACTTTTCATATTAACTGCATAGACGAACTGATTAGTTGAAGTATCAGCTAGTCACTTAGAGCTTGTCTCATTGCAGTGAAACAGGGTAATTGATGCTCCACTTTCATCACAATTCATGTGATGCACGACATTAAATAAATTTAAAAAGAAAAAAAAAAAGTAAAATTCCTTGTACAGTCTATACAACTGAATTTCAGTGGGTGCTAGGTCAGGCCTTTGGACAAGGTGGATGCCCTACAGACTGAAGTCCAGAGAGTTTCAGCTGTTCTCCTGGGCAGAACAGCTGATGTTTGAATGTTCAACCAACAGTCATTACAGAAAGCCTCCTAGTAGTTCAATTAAAAGTCACAGTAGAACATCTTTTTTTTTTTTTTTTTTAATTAAAAAAAAATTTTACTGTGAGGTCATGATCTTAGTTTTATCCATTTATTTCAAACACCTATAAAGAAATGAGCTATTCAGTCTGTCAACCTGGAAATGTAAAAGATTTCTGATTTGAAGCAGAATAAACTTAAACTTTTGCCTCATCACAGAATCATAGAATATCAGATGTTGGAAAGGGCCTCCAGAGATCATCCAATCTCCCTGTCAAGCAGGATCCTCTAGGGTAGTCTGCACAGGAAGGCATCCAGGCAGGTTTCTAAAGTCTCCAGAGAAGGAGGCTCCACAACCTCTCTGGGCATCCTGCTCCAGTGTTCTGTCACTCTCACTGTAAAGAAGTTTCTCCTCACATTGAGGTGAAATCTTCTGTGTTCAATTCCAGAACACCTTGCCAGGAGCTGTTCTCAAAAATGCATTGCCTTAAAAATAATATTAAAAACCACAAGTTTTGGAAGAGGTTTTGATACTTTGGGGAGAGAAGTGTTTGTGACAAATAAATATTTTTCTCTGTTGCTGAAAAATTAATACAAACACTTATGGAAATTTCCATTCAATTATTTATTTATTCCCCCTAGAAAATATATTTTATGAAATAACCCCCAACAGATTATTTCCTGGCTTTACTACATATAAAAAACCAAGTCATGTGTGTTCATTATGCTCATATGTAGATTTTCTTTTAGGGTTCTATTTTGGCACTGATGTGTCATATTCAGGAAAAAAAATATATGTCTTATTAAGAGTACCTTGCAAAGTAATTTTATTTCAGGTGGATACTTTATGTATTATAACTTTAATTTGTTGTGTAGGATGCAATTTGTTTTTCTAAAGACAGATATGTGCCAGTGTAGGTATAACTTGCACATATTTCTTTTTAAAAGATGATGTGATTGCAATTTCGCGAGGTATCATAAATGCTTTATATGCAGCAATGCTTATGAATACTTCCACTCTCTTAGGATTTTTTTTCTTGTCCTAGAGATTGCAGCAGCTTGCTGCTGCAGTTGCTTGCAATTGCTTGCAAAAATCACCCTGAAGTTGACTTGTAATTAAATTTTCTACTATAAATCTGTAAAATGGTGCAGTGTCAACTTCTATTTGCATTCCGAACTCAGTTTTTATTTGCTTGCTTGAAGGGGAAATTACTTTTCTCTATTAAAAAAGTGACTTCAAGTAGCCACTTACTTGTGTAAACTTAGTTGTTTTGTACACATAGAAGAGTGAAGAATGGCAACTTTCAGACTTGAATGGCAGAACTAAAAGTGGCATTGAATTAGTCACTTAAAGAGCATAAAAAGTTGGTGTAAGGTGTCAATTCAGTCAAGCAATCAAACACTTTATTAACTTCCAGCAAGTGTTAGTAATTTTTTCTGTTTAGCAAATATGAGCTTACTGGATGAATTTAATAGGATTTAAGATTAGCTGTGTTCTAAATACAAAGAGAGAGAGGTCAGAAATTTAGTTATTTGTATGATACATGTCTGTGTGAAGACAGTTTTGTAAGTCTGATGGGAGCACGATTATTACATGAAATTATAAATAAGCACGATGGTGAAACAAGTTTGAATAATGGAATGATGACTTGAGTAACAAATGCAAGACTGATAATCTCATGAGGGATACCAGTGACTAGCTCAAATGAGTTTAATTTTCTACTGGCCAGAAATATTTCCATGCTGCGTGATGTGAATCCCCAAAACTTCCAAACCACAACTCCATTATTTGGTTTACAAATGAAGCTAGGCTATTGTGGAGGCTTCCCAAGCCAGTGAGTAATCTCTGCCCTGCTCACCTATTGCCCATTCCTCTTAGCTGCACAAGCCTTCTGCTCTCCTGAGGTCAAATTCAGCAGCGTGGGGAGAACTTTGTGCTTGTGTTCTTTGCCATGGAGCTCAGTCTACAAACATTGGGATGCTACGTGGCCGTGTGAGGAAGTCTGAAGGTATATTCAAAGTAAGAGGTCTCTGCTTTTCCAGAGGAGTCTGGAAATATTAAGGTAAAGATTTTAAAATGAGGCAATGAAGATTTTCGGGCTGTTCCTGCAGAGTTTAGGAGCTGAGAAAGCAAACCTGACTTTTACAGAAAAAGAAATCAAAAACATTTTCATTTCTCTTAAATGGAAAGGTTAATTGTTTTCCTTTTACAGGAAATTCCAAGAACATAAATACCTAGGGGGGATAGTTTGTTACTGAAAGGAATTCCCTTAAGCCATGGTTCTTTCTAAAGGAGGCTTTTAGCTGATGAGCCCACCAGTGCATGGCTTTGTTGTTGTTGCAGCACAGTAGCTTTCACTATGTGTTACAGGTGTAAGCTCTCTGTGCCAAGAAATTGTAAAAGCAAATCTGTCAGTTCTGTCTGCTGCTTCAGTCTATTGAGAAGATTCAGTCAGATACACCTCAGAGTGCCACTTCTGCAAATAGGAAAATACTTCATGTCAGTAGATGGTGCTCAAGAGTACCAGAGTTTATTTCCAAGGTTTTTGTAAAGGTGTCTTAACTTCTGTGCCCAGAAAATGGTGCAGTATTCTCAAAAATGTCCACAGATTTGATTTCTTACTTTAATTTTTTTTTTTGGTGGAGATTTCTACTTTTGAGGGCATTTGCTAAAAACTTCTATTTACATTGAGATTACAAATCTGTTTTGTTCATTGTATGCTCTGCCTGAAATGGAACCCCATCTCTGTAGGTGTGGTCATAATACTAAAGCCAGGCTTGACTGAATCTCATCAGGTTCTTTCTGATCACCGAAATTAAATTTCCTTTCATAAAACCAGTACAGAGATGCCTTGAGTGCAGGTGGTTTATTTTCTTACCTTTCTGTGAGGCCTTCTTATCAGTTGTGGTCAGAAAATGTAACAATTTACTACACTTTGGGAGTGTATTTCCATAGTGATATAAATAAATATGAGAAAAGCCACAGAAAGATATTCTTAGAGAATCTATTAATGGGTTAAAAAGTAGGATTAGAGGCTTCACAGAATCACACAGCATGTTAGGAGTTGGAAGGGACCTCAAAAGATCATCCAGTCCAACCTCCTTGCCGGAGTAGGATCACCTAAACTAGGTCACATAGTAGCACATCCAGATGGGTTTTGAATACCTCTGGAGAAGGAGACTCCACAACCTCTCTGGGCAGCTTGTTCCAGTGCCCTGCCACAGCCACAGTGAAAAGGTTTTTCCTTATGTTCATACAGAACCTCCAATGCTCCAACTTGAACCCATTGCCTCTTGTCCTATCACTGGGCATCACTGACAAGAGCCTGACTCTGTTCTC
The DNA here is from genome assembly GCA_013396675.1 of Eubucco bourcierii. Lineage (NCBI taxonomy): Eukaryota > Metazoa > Chordata > Aves > Piciformes > Ramphastidae > Eubucco > Eubucco bourcierii. The sequence goes on along the minus strand of VWZE01009137.1, from coordinate 33,607 downwards.
CCGATATTCACCCTTTATGTATTTATTAACATTAGTGAGGTCACCCTTCAGTCTCCTCTTCTCCAAGATGAACTCATTGGTAAACAGGAGTATTAACATTTGGTAGATACTCTTCTCCACAGCATATTTAAGGAAATCTGCATGAAACTTTAAAGAAATATATAAATAGAGAGTATTTTGCTGAGAACAGCATTTTTTTAAAAATGAGGACTAATTTAACTAGAGTGGTTTATGTGTTAGCTAGTATTAACTAAGCCTTTCTACATGTTCTTGATGTTAAAATTAATACATAAGCTCCAGCATTCACACTCCATCAGGAATGCACAGGCTGACTGCAGACATATAACTCCCACTAACTTCAGTGGTGACATTTGCTATCCAGCATTACTAATGGACCAGGTATTTGATTAAACTGAGGTGATCTATGAATGAGGTGAAAATTCAACTGAACCAAGTTGATTTTAAACCAACAATTTAAGGCTCTGTGTGAATTACATATGGCTGACATGCTGCAATATAGTAAAGACCCTAGTCTGTCCGTAGTCATATAAGTACTATGTGATAGCTGTTATTATAGAGCAGATACTGTTCTTCTACCCCACTGCAGGGTTTAAGAGTGGATACCATAAAATAATCTGTGTTTTCCAGAGGCTTTGATTACTCACCTGGATCTGCAACCCCAAACTTCTAAAAGCAAGTCAAGTCTTCTAGATCCTCCAATTTGTAATGGGGAAAAAAAATGACTTTCTAATTTCTGTATTACACTTCATATTTAGTGTTCAGTTTTTAGAAGTTTTTGAGAGTATCACAAGTTTTTTTTTCTTTCCATTTTTTTTTAATTTCCTAGTTTATAAAAAGTATGTAGATGTGAAAACTCATGGGATCATGGGGATCATGTTCTTTGGTGGAAGCAGTGCAAAACTTATAAATAGATTTCTCCTAGGGGTTGTGAAGGTATATTGGAAAAAAAAAAAAAAAAGGAATTTGACTTTAGTGTTTTCCAGAATATCGTAGCTGGGATTTCTACTAGAGACTGCCACGGTAAAATGTAAGCAATGCAGACAAGTGCTAATGACATCACTCAGGGAAGTTTTCTCATGCTCTTTGTCCATCTGAAGAAGTGAAGACATGGCAGGGGAGGTGATTCACAAATGTTCATGTTAGTTGACAAGGCAGGTATTCTGGATTACATGTTAAGTCTGTGAAAATTTTTTTGGCAGCAGTGAAGATATCTTAGTGATGTCAGGTGAATATTCAGTCCTCTGAGTTTACATTATATTATTTGCTACTTATTTTAAAAGTCTGGGGAGTTTTTTGGGAAATTGTAGTAGTGTTTCTCAGTCTAGACACACATTAATGTTTCTTTAAAATAAATTAAAAACAATAATGCAAACCCAGGGATGCTTTGTACTGCAACATGGAAGTTACTGTATACAAATACTTTTTTTCTTTTTGTTTACAAAGGGTGTTAAGAATTCTGTATTTCTTAACGTTTAACATCCTGTAGTTTTTAAGTAGTTCTCTTGCCCTATATTTTGCCAAGGATAATTTTCATAAAGAGGCATGAAGGTGAGGGTTTTTTGCTTGAAATAAAAGTTTACACCTTTCTGCCACGGCAGAGAGAGAAAGAAGGATCTGTCTCTCTTCATGGTATAGTTAAAAAAAAAAAAGGTATAAACACTGAATTCCTGAGCTTGCTGTGAGATGGAAGGTCATTAACAGGGCACTTGAGCAGATTGCTATTACAGTCAATTGAGACACTGAAACATCCTAAATGGCCTAATGCAGCAACTAAGTGCTTCTTAAATTCCAGAACTTTTACTTGAGCAGAGAATTCATGACCAAAATGAATTTCCATTTCCTTCGGTAAATACTGTTTTTATATAGACATAGTTGAAGAGGAAACATAATATAAACAGAGCAGTACCAAACTAATTTGTCAAGTTATAAACATGAGAACTATCTTTGCTAAGTATATATCCTTATGCATTGAATTCACAGAAATGACAGGAGTTGGTGTGGTAACATATACATAGACTGTCAGTGTAGCCCCATAAGCCTGCTTAGCATTGTAAATTAGAATGGTTTCATCTTTGAGAAGCTGAAGTTTTACCAGTGTCCACTTAATTCAGCATAATAAAGAGGATAAATTAGATTTCACTTAACTTCTTTATGTTCCAGAAGTAAATTTGTCAGGAGAGAAGAAAAAGGAATGAGAATAGTGGAGTGTGAAGTTTTCAGGGAGCTAGCAGTCTATCTGCTAATACTATCTCTAGTTGCATTCTTGCACGAGAATCATATTTCAACCCATGAAAAATATGTTAATATAAAAGTTTAAAGAGTTTGTAAATCACTCTGAAAATATACCCTAAAATAGATTTAAACTGTCTAGCAGGTGATATTTTCTGTGTCCTCCTGTAGCTTTTTCACTTTTGGTATATCATCCTTCTATCTAAGGCCTTTATAACAAGACAAAACAGAATACATGGCTATGCCCCAGCTGCTCCAGTTTACTATCCAGCACCTTAATTTAAACACCTTTTGGGACTAGGCTTGCACTGAAATGCAAGGTTGTGATTTGGAGTTGCTGAGCGAGCAGCGTATGTTCCTTTTTGCTGACTGTGTGATCTCAGCTGAGAGGTAGCTATCATACATCTGGGAAAGAAGAGGAGAGCAGGTATATCCTTGTGTCAGTTGTTTGCCTGCTTTCAGAGATCTTAATGTTTCATGGATTACCTCAGATGTCTAACAGATTCCCATGTTGTATTTTGTAGGACAAGGTACAATTTAGCAAATGAGCACAACTATCATCTGTTTTTTTTCTTCCAAGTGAATCTTTGACATTTTCTTCCCACTAATTTCAACAAGCAGATTTTAAATTAAGGTGGCTTCCCTTTTGTGCTTCTGCCCTCCCAAAATCTGGTGCTGTTATAATCTTGACAAGTATGGCTTAAGGAATTTCAAAGATGAAAGGCTCTTATGCTTTAAGGACCAAAGCACAAATCCAGTGTTGCACTCAGGTGTGTCAAGGCCACTTACTGGTATACCTAAAGGTAGTGTTTCAGTAAGCCTTCCTCAGTGATACCCTGTTCAAATATACTGCTCTCACCTGAGGCCATATGTTGCACCAATCTTTGTACAGACTAGCACAAAGTCAACTCTTGTTAAGAATTTTCCCTTGTTGACTTTCTTTCCAATATCCCATCCTCATTGGGATAAGGCAGAGATAGGCAGCAGCTCCTGTCTATACAGTTCAATAAAACCATGGAAATAAGATAAACAACAACATATTGCAACAAGATGATTCTGGAAAGGTTTTAGAAGGAAGAATAAATGGAAATCTAGATATGCAGAAAACTCTGGTTTACAGTTTTTGAATACTTAAAGTCCCTCCATATTCTGATACGGAAAAATAAATGCAATTGCATTGCTGCACATTTTAAAGATGAAATTTCTTTTTTATTAGCAGAAATGGCTTCTATTTATTTCTAAATTGTTTTGTCACTGGATGGGAACTTTTCACTATGTAGATTAAAAATCTGACCGACTAGTATTTTAAATTAGTAAAATCAAACCCCAGTTTTGCTTAACTTTATCTTTTTTGTGTTTAACAGATGGATAATTTCAAGGTATTGACTTCTAAAGATTCTCTTTTTTTTCTTTTTTTTTTTTTCTTTTTTTCAGTCTTGGACTCTTATCTGCATCTTTGTGCACTGTAAGTGATGCTCTTACTTTTCCAGACTAGTAAACTACCCATCATTTGACTTTTCAAAAATAGTTCTCTTTTCTGGGACGTTAGAGACAGAATGTGTTTGTATGCATGGTGAGTCTAATGTACACTGGATTTGTGGCACAAAAATAAATCAACTGTGTGTACAGCAAATCTGCATCAGAGGTGCATGGAATCTACCATGTCTTTAAAGGAGAATAAAGTGATGCATGCCCAGTGATCCCTTGCTCTGCATTTTAGAAACCTGAAAATCTGACCAGAGCAGCTTGGACACTTGCCAGGAAGTCGAATGCTGGAAATACTGAAGAAATCTGTGAAAACCAAGTGTGTAGTAAATTACCTCTAATCGTTAAGACAAACCTGACTTTGTTTTCCTCCTTCTTCTTTCTCCTTTCCTCTTATTTTTCTTTCCCCTTTCTTTTCCTTCTTCTTTCTTTGTCTTCTTTACCTCCCACCCCGATTTCCCCTGCTTTTTTTCTTCCTTTTTTTCTTTTTTCTTTTTTACTGTTTTTTTTTTCATACATACTCTGATTCCTTTTCTATATAAAACAATAATCCTGTATAAAGTGGTTGTTATTGTACCTGTTTTACACAGCAAATGTCCTGTGTAAAACCATCAGACACTTCTAAAAAAAAAAAAAAATTGAGGAAGAATAGATATCCAGAGTAGGTAATGTCCTATGCCACAACAGGAAGTGTCCCTTTGTTCCTTCTATTTACTCTGTCTTACTCTAACAGTGGGAGGAAGAGGAGTCGTTTCACAAGACATCTCTCAAATCAACAAACAGATCTGACGATGCTACCTTTATTTTCTGTTTTCCAGCATTTTCCAGGTTGTGTACCTTGAGCCTAATACTATATTAAAGTTGGTCTTAAATCACACCGGGTTATTTGCTTATTATGGCACAAGATTCATTTCTCAGAGGATCTCATTTCAGCTATCATGTAACATGCTGCTTATCTATTGATCTTTTGAACTTTCGAGTCTCTGCATTTGTTCCTCTGCTGTGGTTTTGTAGACACCTAATAAAGCTGTAACAGCATAGTTTACTGCTGATAATAGTTTGGTACTTTCAGTAATAGAGGATATGCCTTAAAGAAACATTTTGTTCACCTAGTAGTTTCTCTTATATCCTTTACTTTTTTGCAGTTTATGTATTATTTAAACTGGTAGCTACTGCACATGGCATTGCTCATGATTCTGTTTGAATAAGCACTTAAGGAGTTGCAAAAATACTTAATAAATAAAAATGTAAATGTTTAATAAAATCTGGAGTATGACTACATGTCAATGGCAGTATTCCCACTAGTCTTAAAATATGGCTCCTGAAGAACTAATGAGCTGCCAAATGACAAGAAAACAGACAAAAAGAAACTGGTGGGAAAATTAGGATTAACTTTTAAGATAGATTATATGAAAACAATAAGAAAGTTTATGAAATGTCTTGACTATAGCCTCTTACATTTACTCCTAAAAGAAATGTACTTTCTGGATTCCTAGTTCTAGATGCAGGAGAGTTGAGATAGACTTTAGTTCACCTTGCAACAGCAGTATTTACAAATTTTCAGAGTGAAATAAAGATATTCTTCACAAACTACTTTAAATCCTAAAGCAAATTTCCCTTGAATATATTTTTCATTAAACAGGGTTGAAATAACTGCAAAACCTAGCACATACAAAGACCAGCTTACTTTTTATTCAGATGTATAAGCAACTGAAAATGTTAATTTTGAAAATGAGTGTATTATTATACTTATGAGCAGTTTTTAAAACCCAGCACATCAAGAATAAACAGTGTGCCTTTAATGAAGTAGAGTGCTGATGTGTCATGAAAGCAGTTGGTCTGTATTGCTTGCTACCTTAGCATCCCTAAAACCAGGCTGAAGTCATTAGACTCATGCTTTTGTACACTAGTGAGTACATAGCCTTCCTGAAATCAAGGATATAATTTCTGTATTCATTTAGCTCCTTTTTTTGAACCTTTAGAAAGTGACTTCAATGGCTGGCTGAAGGCTAAAAAAGAGCAGAACTGGTGAAAAAAAAAAAAAAAGTACATTTGAAAACACTTAAATAGGACATACATTGAGCAAACTGTTCCTAAGTGAATTATTAATTTAGCAATTTTTCCTTTCTCCTAAGCCCACGTAGATCCTGCCAGGAATATCCATGAATAGACTTTAAGTAGTTCATTATTTTTAATTTAATTTCAATACTTGCAGGGGTGTCATTTACATATATCAGACTGCTGCAAATTTACAGGCTGCTTGCAATATGGAAGGTTCTGTCACATCTCAGAGGTTAAGACAGTTTTGTATTCTTCCTAGTCTGCCTTGGAGACTGGAAAATCACCACTTTAGTGGTCCAGTTGGAATGTTTGCCTTAAAGACAGAAACTTTATTTCATCTATTGACTATTTAAAACCTACCTTAAATATTTATGGAATATTCTGGTGCACCCAAGAAGATATACATTATCAAGCATTGGGCTTTTGCTGGAGAAACCTTCTTTTTTGTTCTTCTCTATCTGCATCTCCTTCACTCCAAGGACTGTGAATTACAGAATCACAGAATTGTCAGGGCTGGAAGAGGCCTTAAGGACCATCTAGGTCAAATCCGTGTGCCGTGGGCAGGATCATCTCACACTAGATCACGTTGCTCAGATCCACATTCAGCCTACTCTTAAAGACCTCCAGGGACAGAACTTCTACCACCTCCCTGGACAACCTGTTCCAGTGTCTCTTCACCCTCATGGTGAAGAACTTCTTCCTAACATCCAATCTACCCACTTCTAGTTTTGCTCAATTTCCCTCAGTCCTATCACTACCTGACACCCTAAAAAGTCCCTCACCAGTTTTCTTGCAGGCCCCCTTCAGATACTGGAAGACCACAATAAGGTGTCAGATTTAGTACAAAGTAAAATGTGCTTTGATACCCAACTCAAAAAAAAAAACCAACCAAAAACAAACAAACAAAAAACCCAACAAAAAACAACCCAGTAAACAACCACCTGCACAAATAAATGCAGATAAGGAGATGGAAGAGCAAACTCCTATGTGAGATGATGAAGAGAGTGAAGTAACTGGGATTTTTTTGCCACTGTGGAAGAGCTCTTCCTGTCACCAAAACCAGGTTATCATATTCCTTGAAGGACTCCCATCTTCTTAAAAACACAGACATAAAGTCCTTTATTTTCAATTCTGTTATGAGTAGTAATTATGTTTTTCACCTTTATGGTACTGTTCTTCCTGTTGGCACTACTAAAATATGAATCAAAGAAGAAAAGAGTTAAAGAGCTTTCAGGATGGCTGGAAATGGCAAGCTCTCACCCACACAGAAGTATGCATCAGATTATTAAAGAGCTTGCTCTCTTTTGGTATTTGTAGTTTGAAACAAACCCCTTCCTGAATATTTACTGAGCAATTACTCACAGTAACAAATGCCATCAATGTAAAACTGTGGCTCCAAACTGCACAACTCATCTAAGTCTGCTGGTGACCAAGGTAAGGCGATGGGGTGGAAATAGGGCCTATAGTTTTAGAGGAACTCCTAAGGAAAAAAAAAAATTCCTTCCATGTTATTACTTTTCATAATGGCTGTGTATTCTCACAAAGTAACAGCTTCTGGAAAAGTAATGTTTTCCCTTTTTAACACTTTTCTTTAAAAACAAAAGAAACAAATGATGGGGGGAGGGTGTGTGTGTGTGGGGAGGAAATGCCAGGGAGAAGTTGTGAAATCTTTTTTTGTGGTGAAGTGCATTGTTGGATAAACCCCTGTGATTGTGGCATTGTTGTGGTACTTATTATTTATTCTATAGAAACAAGCAGCTCTGTATTTACTGAATATATAGTTAGGGACTTCAGAACATTTATTTACTTGAATGTCCATAATGGATCTGAATAAACTGCTGTGTAAGCACACATTTAAGTATTTTACAAAAAATGCATATTGTTTACTTGATTGACCATATACAAAACCATGATAGAAGCACTATTGTTTAGCCAATACTGTTTTGAGACCATGCCAGACTAATAAGTGAATAGGTATTCATAAGTGTTTCTAAAACATATATCATTTACCTGGTATTAGGAGTGTAGCTTTTCAGGAGTGCTTTAAAGTGTACATTACTAATGTATTTTCCCAATAGTGATTATGGTTAAACACTTTTTTCATCTTTTAAGAAAAAGTACCCCTGAAAAGTGTTTTGAAAATTTTTAAAGCTTTACTGTTGAATACAAAAATAGGAACTGCTATATCCAAGAAGATGAATGTTGTTGTTATTACTATTAAGAGCAATAGTACAGTAGTGTTTAGAGGCTGCAGGTGATATTAGGGCCTGCTCTGGTATGCACTGTGCAAATATACAGTTGCAGTATTTGCAGTTTCTGAGCTGATCTTTACAAATCCCATTTAGTTAACTGCATTTCCTAGAATAAAAATGTTCAGCCTATCTGCTTACACTCACCGATGAAAATAGAATTTTACATTACATAATACTCTGTTTCCACATGTGCTATCTTAATCTCTGATGCAGGCTTTCATTATTAATTTTACAGTAATGTATGTAAAGATGAACATAATTTGTCCTCAATAAATTAGTCTTCCCCTGAAGAAGAAAAAATAACTGTAATATATTCATATTTTGGCATGCTAAAATAAGTAATTAATGAAATGTTGATCAGACAGTAGTATTTTCTTCTGATTTTTTAGCACTAAATGCTTCAATCTAAATGCATTTCTGCTCTGCCCCAGCGAGTGCGTACTGGGGTATTGGTGTTTGGACTTAGAAGTGTCTTAATCAGTTTCTCTAGGAATTCCATTGCTTGTCTTGACTTCCTTTTTCTCATCACAACTCTTCCTTTTGAACCTTAGCTGCTGCTTTTATTAGTCACCTTAGGGAATCTTTTCTTTGGCATTGCAGTTCAAAATATTAAAAAAAAAAAAAAAGTGATCTGTGCTCTTGCATTTAATTCCATATAACTATATAATTTATACTGCCCTTTCAAGATCTCCAACTAGACATTTCTTCACAGAAAGAGTGATTGACATTGGAATGGGCTGCTCAGGGAGGTGGTGGAGTCACCATCTCTGCAGGTGTTCAAGAAAAGCCTGGATGAGGCACTTAGTGCCATGGCCTAGTTGATTGGATAGGGATGGGTGATAATTTGGACTGGATGATCTTGGAGGTCTCTTCCAACCTGGTTGGTTCTATGATTCTATGACTTAATAATCTCTTTAATTCAAAGGGTTAGGTGATAGGTTGGACTGGATGATCTCAGAGGCCTTTTCCAACCTGGTTGATTCTGTGATTCTGTATTGGTAATACTTCATAACATTCATCCAACATTTTCAAGTAGATGTCTTTCACTTTTACTGTTGCTCTATTTTTTGTATTGTATAGTTTATACATTTTTATCTACAGAGAAATATGCCAAGCTCAAATATATTATACTTTGAAAAGTATAATTTATTTATACTTTGATATATCTATATCTATCTATCTATCTACCTACTTATCTATCTCTATTTCTGTCTCTATCTCTATCTGTCTATCTAAAAACATATATTTCATACTTTGAAAAGTATAATTTGTTTATCACTTCTATTGGAGATATATAGCCAGTACTTATCTATTTTAAGATAATGTTTGGTTTCCTTTATGCTCTTTCTACCTTTCAGTGTCATTTGTGTAATTTCAGGTTTTGAGACATTGCAATATCAAAACAGGTGCAAAAACAGAGTAGTTGATGCATATCTTATTAAACAGAAAACTTAATTTTGTTTAATTCCATTTGCATAAATTCATGGTAGGGTCATAGATGCAGAGGGAATTTTTCTGCAAAGCTTCAATTTGGCATCTTCTGTTTCTGCAGGTTTTTTGAATCTTGATAGGAAGAGTCTTGCTGTAATGTTCTGTATTTAAGAAGTGATCATGAGTTAACACTGTCATTTATTGCAGGTACTTTGTGATGTATATAGTTGCTACTTTTATTTTGACCTAGCATTCCTTCAATGTTTAAGTCATTAAAGGTGTGATCACCCTCATGCAGCCTTTAACGAGTTTTGCACAATGTTAATTTTCCTTCCATTCTTAAGATTCTTAAGATCCTGAAGATTCAGAAGAGTAGGATTTTAGACTGGATGTCAGGAGGAAGTTCTTTCCAGTGAGGGTGGTGAGGCACTGGAACAGGTTGCCCAGGAAGGTGGTGGCTGCTCCCTCCCTGGAGGTGTTCAAAGTCAGGTTGGATGAGGCCTTGAGTGAGCTGTACTAGTGGGAGGTGTCCCTGCCTATGGCAGGGGATTGGAACTAGATGATTCTTGAGGTCCCTTCTAACCTTACCATTCTATGATTCTATGATCCTTGAAAGTAATTATCTCTTGGCTACTGCCTGTGTCTCATATGACTTGGACTATTTTTTTTCCTAATCCTTATGCATCACCATAGTTTAAAAGTAATGGTAGACAGTAAAGTACGCCAAGAAGACTGGCAAACATGACACTGTTATCAGCATGGCAAATGTTTGTGGATGTTTATTTGAATTTTTAGTTTAAATGTCATGACCACAAATTCTTCTACAAAACCAAGCTTGTGAACAGAAGAACCATTCCTCTTTACCCTCACTGTTAAATAACTACTCATTCATGTCAAGTTGTTCTGTTATCTTCTGGAATTCCAAAATAAAGTGTCAAGTGAAAAATTTGTAGCGGTTCCATTAGACACATTTAATCTGGATTTCTGCATGAGATTAGAAAGCCATTTAACCTACAAACACAGAAATGTATCTAGCTTTGTTTTATACTCACAGCCAAGTTTTTTAGAAGATGGTTGCTGATTATGTCTTTGCTTGTTCAACAATAAAAACTTCTGAAGGTGCAAAATCAAAAACATAAACCTACTTGACTGGGCAAATGCTTTTTTTTTTTGTTGTTGTTGTTTTTTTCCTAGAGGTTATTGGTCTAGAAGTAAATTTGCTAATTATCTTCAGGGATGGTGAACTCACCTTATGGGAGGCTTGAGTGATGGCAGAGAGCTTATTGGGGGTGTCTTGAGAGCCACTTCCTTGACTTCTCCTGTCTCTCTCCGAAGACATCTTGGCAGTGATGAAATACTGGCAGTTTGTGATGATAGTCTTATGAAATGAAGTTATAGTACACACAGTATGGTTTCCTAGTGTTTTGTTGCTAAGTAGTGCTTGTGCATGTTTAATCCCTTCCTTGAAATTTCCAAAATAGAAAATAGACACCTGGAGGGAAGGAAAACTATTCATCTCCGACCTGAAATATGTTTTCTTACATTGCTAAATAAAGGACTACACAAATTCCCTTATTTACACACCCACATTATGCCAACGTACATGTTAACCTTTACAGTTGGCAGAAATTGGGAGACTGGCTGCCAGTTTCTGTTTTGTATAGATTGATGTAATCAAGCATGGCACTACAGTATGAAATATGTAACAAATGATGTTAGAGTATAGCTCACAAGCCTGCAGTGCAGCATGAAAGGAGTGTTTCAAAAAGAAAGAGAAAGCAAAAGCAAAAGTGCTTGTCTTGCACCTTGCTTAATCTTGTGCACTGGGGATGAATTCAGGTCAGTGAATTAATTTCTGTGTGTCTGCAAATTAAGTCTGCAAATGATAATTTATAGAAGCAAAAGTATAGAGGAAAAAATCCTTAAAAGGGGGGAGGATGAGTTCTTTTCATGTCACTTTAGTTGGTGTGTGCTTATAGAACTAAAGCAGGGATGAAGGTCTGCCCCTGCTTCAGTGACAAAATACTGCCCCAATGCCTTTAATGTGATGCAGTCCTAAAGACAATTTTCCTGAAGACACTTTATATCTATTCTAGTATTCTCACTGCCAGCAAAAGAGCTTTACTCCACAGTGCAGATAACTTTTCAGATCTGTCCTTAACACAAGATATTTGAGACAGTCTCTGTTACCAACCTGCTTTAGTGGTGCTAAATTCCAGAGGAAAAGACTCAGCAATCACTTTAACCAGGTGCTGGCATAAGCAGAGTTTCCAGAGCAGAGCAGAAGGAAGGGGAATAGATAAACCTTGGAAGAAGAAAACTATAGAAACTGGCTTGGAAAAGATTGCTTTTTGTTACTCCATTTCCTATTGCCATTGGAAACTATTTTCACAATATGAGAGAAAAGCTAAGGTAAAATTTGATGAGAGGTAAGTGTTTCTACCCAACCGAAAGGATGAAAGAAGCTAAGTTTGATTCTTAAAAAAAAAAAAAAAAAAAAAAGCAATTCTCTTCACACTAACATAATGCTTATATGAGGAGATTTTGAATCATAGAATCATAGAATGGTAAGGTTAGAAGGGACCTCAAGGATCATCTAGTTCCAATCCCCTGCCATAGGCAGGGACACCTCCCACTAGTACAGCTCACTCAAGGCCTCATCCAACCTGGCCTTGAACACCTCCAGGGAGGGAGCAGCCACCACCTTCCTGGGCAACCTGTTCCAGTGCCTCACAACCCTCATTGGAAAGAACTTCTCCTGACATCCAGTCTAAATCTTCCCTCTACCAGTTTAAACCCATTGTCCCTTGTCCTGTCATTGCAAGATCTTGTAAGTAGTCCCTCCCCAGCCTTCCTGTAGGCCCCCTTCAGATACTGGAAGGCTACTCTAAGGTCTCCTCGAAGCCTTCTCTTCTCCAGGCTGAAGAGCCCCAACTCTCTCAGCCTGTCCTCTTAAGCAGAGCTGCTCCAACCTTCTGATCATCCTTGCGGCCCTCCTCTGGAGCCACTCCAACACTTCCATGTCCTTCCTGTGCTGAGGGCTCCAGAACTGCACACAGTACTCCAGGCGGGATCTGACGAGAGCAAAGTGGCAGAATCCCCTCCCTTGTCCTGCTGGCCACACTACTCTTGATGCAACCCAGGACTTGGTTGCTGTCTGGGCTGCATGTGCACACTGCAAGCTCATGTTGAGCTTTTCATCAACCCAGACCCCAAGGTCCTTCTCCTCAGGGCTGCTCAAAATGTGACTTGGAGCTGCTCAACTGTGGTAGGCAAAAGTTGTACATCTGAAATATTTTATTCAGAAACAGATTTTCAAATCTGATACATATTTATGAAAAGTAGCAATCCGAGACTTAAGAGCATTTGGATTTAAAGAGGGTCTTATTTGAAAAATGAATCTACTACTTTTGTCGTGTTTTACTATTTTCTATGGTGCAAAAGTGACTTCAAGTACATTTTACACAGCATAGTTTTGTTTCCAGAAAATCTTCTTTCTCTCTTGAAGATTTTGTTCAGCTATAAAGATGTTAAAAGCGATCTTTACACTCTTAAGGTCAGTTTGCCTTTCACTATGGTGTAAAATGGCATTGAGTAAATAGTAAGGCTCTTTAATTTTACTTGGCTATTATTTACAGTTCAGCTTGTGGCCCCACTGCCCTTAGAGGTTTAGGTTTTTCACTTTTTTTGTGTTCCTAAAATAGTCATGTTCTGTGACTTCAGCTGCTTCAGTAAAAGGCTGACGCCATTCTTCCCCTAAGCTGTCTAGTGCAGCAGGAGCCCGGAGGAGCAAGCAGAAGACAACAAGCTTTTGCAATCCGTTTTAGAGAGTAGTTGAAATATCTTCCCTGAAATTGGCAGCTATGTGCCGGCCCCTTCCATCTGCAGGCACTGGTACAGTTGGCAGTTTCCACCCTGCAAAATCAATCATGCCCCTTCCAGATTAAAGACCTAAATAATGTTCATGCATTTTAAGAGCATTTTTTAATTTCCTGATATTTATAACAACACTTGGGGAAACTTGACACCGAAATCTGTTTCCCAACTGCATTTGTTTTTCCCTGATTTGTTATTGCAAGATTGCTCATCAGCACTGGGTTTTTTTTTTTTTTTTTTTTTTTTTTTGGTTTTTTTTTTTGTTTTTGTTTTGGGGTTTTGTTTAAGTTTTAAGAAAGAGGATTAAAGCACTCATTATCAAAACAAATAAATATATAAAAGATTAATTTTAAGAAGCGCTGAATCAGTGCTAATGATTTTTTTAAGCTTTCCAGTACTGTGTTTTCTAAAGTCCTTTAAAATGCTAACTCTAGCTCTTCTTTTGTTACACATGGTGAGTGAAAAATGAAACTGAAGAAGGAGGTTTTGTGCTGACCTCAGACCAGACATCTGCCAGAGCAGTCACCTAGTATAAGCTTCAACACCATGCACATAGTTGAAAATTATTTGGAAAGAAAAGTGCTAAATTGGTTCTGGGCCACAGGATGATTTTCCTCATTGTTATGATCTGTTATGTATACTTTACATCAGCAGTATAGCACAGGTTGTTGGGCTCTGGTCAGCCTGTTCAAGAGAGAAAAATATCTCCATTCCTGAAAAGTGCTTGAGCTGTGTAATCAAATTGAACTATTAGAGCAATTTTAGGAGTTAGAGCTTCATTGAAGGTTCTTCTTGAGGCATTGATCTTCATCAAACAGAAAATATATATATTTTATTTAAAAAAAACTGGTTTATGCTATTTCCACAGAAAATAATTCAATATATCAATTGCAAGATTAATTAATTCCTTTTACTACTCTGAAATAATGTTTGTGTCTACCTTGGTCAGATTCATCTCTGGAAAGAGCCAAATTGAATATTGAGTGCGTAGTGTAGTAAAGGACATTTCTTGCACTTATGAGTGGTCCTGTGTTGATCCTCACACATTTTCACCCCTAGACTACTCCAGGTTACTTTTGATCTTAGTGTCTTACCACCTATCCACTGCATACTTGTTCCTATTATGTAGGGAATAAATTCTCGTGTTTCCTTCAGTGCCAATTTTTGTTAAGTGATTGTGCACTTGCTTGCTCAAAATAAACAAACCTAGTAATAATAAAGTAAGTCTAGTTGAATGTGGCATTCAGGTACTAGGGTGGAAAAGTAGAAGTGAGGCCAGATGATTTTATAGCTGTGCAGATAACTCTGTTGATCTTAATTTTAATGAAAATACTTGAACTTGCTTTGTAAGCGTACCTTTTATCTTGATGAAGCAATGTTAAATGTTGAGGAGTTCAGGATGAAACTCTTATTTGGTTATGCATCTTGAACTATGCATCCTGGAACTGTTGTAGGGCAAGCTGCAATGTTTCTGAAGTTCTGAAGTTCTAATTGCTCAGGAATAATTGAGACTCTCACTTGTCTAGTCTAAAATAGGCAAACACAGGCAGGGTTAGATGCGTTTCTGATGTATTATACCAACTGTGTATGCACTAGGTTAGGTGTCCTGGTTTTGCTGGGACAGAATCCCAGGCCAGCCTTAGGCTGCAGGATATTAGCAGCTTGGAGGCATCCAGGGCAGTTGACCTGAGCTGGCTCCAGGCATATCCCAGACCACAAACTTCACGCTATAAAAGGGAAAGGTTCTTGAGGATGGATGATTTCAAGCTTAAGCTTCTTCGCTCTGCTCTCCTCTTCATGCTCCTGGGGACTGTCATCCTGTTTAATTGACTGCTACACTTTTGCTTGTTTAAATATACCTTTATATACTTTATATTGTCAGACCTGTGGGTGTCCTCTAATTTTCTTAACTTCCCCTTCTCTGCTTGGGAGGAGTCATTGAGCGATAGAGCAACTGTTATACTTTAGCCCCAGATACAGATTAAATTTTAGACATTAGGTACTTAAACAAATGGAATAATTTTGCTATGCAGTTGAGAACACTTCTGCAACAAGATTTCTGTATTTCAGAAGCCTCAGATTGTGCAGCTCATGTTTGAACTTGCTTGCTGCACAGTAATTTTGAATAACCCCAATGCTGAACATTATGCTCTGTTATGATTGTCAGATTATTAAACTGTACAAAGGAACTTTGTTTCCATGTGCACTTAGATAAACCTTGAATAATGTCGTAAGTGAGAGTACAGGTTGGTCTGGTCTGAATTCTGAGTTGTATTTCTGTTCATTTTTAGATTGTTAAGCTTTATATACTGCTCTGGGGTTCTGAGTGCATGTTTGGTATGACTAAAATAAGGTATTTGGTCAAGAAAGCATCATTTGGAAGATCATGCAATGAAGCATAGGTGATAATTATGAAGGATAATTGACAATACTCTTTGCTCCATACATATTTACAGTTTCACTATAAACTCCCTGGGTTGTCTAGTCCCTGTCTACAGATATCTTAACCGAAATCTTTCATGAACTTAAATTCCAATGAAGTTGGTGGTGTGGGAAAGGGTTAGGTTGTGTTCACTCTCCACCACTTTGTAAGCTGTTGGTTTATGCATATAAAACAATGCTTAGAGTTGGAAATGAGAACTGATCCAAGTCTTTATCTATTATGTCTCTCATCTCCCTGGAGGGCAATATAATTTCTTCTGGAGTAATGACAGTAGCAGTAAAATTGGTTTCTCGAGACAAGCATCATGATTTTAATATTTAAGTTTTTGCTCTAATCATAAATATAGAAACAATCATGATGGTAGTGGAACAAAATAGAAATGCTCTCTCTTTTTTTGTAACTGTACTTGCAAGTACGTGCCAGGCTTAATCCATCCTTAGACTTTTTAGTGGTGTCTTTAATTTACCTGGTCCTCCTGGAGAATGTAAGTGGTTTTATCTGGTCAGACCAAAGGGTTCCTGTACCAATCAAGCTGTCTTTGATACTGATGACTAGGGAACATGACATTGGAACATTACAAGGATACTTCTACTGAACAGCATCCTGTTATCTGTGAACAGGGATTTACTAAGCCATATGTTTTTTGTCTTTTTATAGTCTTTAGTAAGATTTTCTTTCACACATTTGTCCAGTCATAATTTAACTGCATGTATATTGCTATGAAGCTTTATAATTTTTCTAGAAGTTTTGCATGTTTTCTTCTGTTTGCACCTCAAGGTTCCCCTTGTATTTATCTGTACCTCAAAGACTTTCTTGCAGTGTTGATGACGAGGATCTTTTGAGCCTTTAAAAAGCATCCTTATAACATATATAACATTCACAGTTATACCACCTATCTGTTTTTCTCTGTCCTTGGGCCTTTAATTCCTTATGAAAAGTAGCATCTTGAGTCTGCTGTCACTTATGGGTGACCAAATAAGCAATGAAATAGCATGCTTTTCTTTTTTAATTTGTAAAGATATTTTCAGGCTTTGCTTAAAGCTTTCTAATAGACTGGAAGTTTCTATGTAGTACTTATTTCTTTGGCTTTAACACAAGGCAATGAAATGCTGGAAGCAAGTGGGGCAGGGGTGAGAGAGAATTGAGGTACCAATTTGTAAATGGTCTTATTTCTGACAGCAATGTTGATAGGTCTTTTGCCAGGCTTGAAAGCCAATTGTTGTGGTGGCTGCAGTTGTCTTGCCTGTGCACTTACGAGTGACTGACAAGTCACTAAGATGATACATTCCTTTATCATGTGTGTGATTATAAACCATTATTTTGTGAGAGGCCCTTTGCTTTTCCTAGTGTCTCAGCTGCTCTTTATAGAAGTTACTCTGTGAAGGAATTCTTCAGACTTGTACAATAATGTATCAAGGTGGTAAACTCTGACAGCTTCAAAAGCTGGGTTTCATTTCATAAGGGCTTTTAAGCTGTCTTGGATATGTACTTGGCAGACATTTCCGTCACTGTCTCTGTACTGTTTTCCTCTTGTTTCTTTCCCACATGCCATGAAAATATTTTCCTTTAGGTATTTACATAGTTACAGTCTTCTCTGTGATTTTTTTCCCACCCTTTTGTTTTGTTAAGAACAGCATCTTAATGGGTAATTGAGAAGGAACACTTCCTTTCTCATTAGACACTGAATAATTTGTTCCCTGGCTAATGTATTTGAAAAATGTTACGGTGTGTTATGATAATGATAAAGTAGATTTTTTTTCCCCTCTTCCACAGGGTTACATCAGTTTACACTGTTTTGCTGTCTCTTGAGTGGTATGATATGAGGTCTTTTTATTGCAGTTTTGTTTAAGAAGAGCTGAGCATGTGATGGAACTGTCAATCAGCATTTAGTCATACAGTATCTATTTCTGTCCCTGTTCCTCTTAACACAGAGGGCTATTATAGTCTACATTACAGGTTAGGTACTTTGGATATGGATATCCTTGAGGGGCAGGATTTATTATGAAAGAGGAGATTCAACACGACGTGAGACATAGTTTAAATAGCTGAATTTACTTACAAATTCTAAAAGTTAAACTAAGCAGAGGCTCTCTTTATACATTGAATTTTTCTGTTTGGTAACACCTTCTGTTTGATACTTGAGTTTGCACTTGAGGCCCTTCAAACAAGGCTGTTATCTTTCATAATTGAAATTATTTAACATAATTTGATGTTATGTTCTTTGCCTCAAAGGCTGAGACTTTATCTTTTCAGCTTTGTTTATGTACTCTAGTTGTCACAAAGCACTTTAATGCCAGTGGTCACTGAAGTACCATGTGTACTCCAGTGACATCTACCGTGACTGGGAACCTTCTTCTGAGACAACTACTCCTCTTTCATCCTCTTAATTACAAATCTTGAGTAAAGTAAGCAGCTAATGCATCCTTCAGGAAAAAAAACCGAAACCACAACACAACAAAACCAAAACCAGCACAAAATAACCCCTGACTAATACTTGTACCTATGTTGTTTTAGTTGTGTCTTAGGCAGAAATAAAAGTAATTAAGTTTCTAAAAGTTAAACATGTTAATAAGATATTGTGGTCTCAAGCACATAACTCCTTATATGTAGAGACTTGGGCTAGCTAGATAAAAGGAAAAGGTTCTCTCAATGTGAACTTAGTATCTGAGGTTGGGATTCTCAAAAAATACTCAAAAAGATTATTTGCAATAGCTTGTCAGGCCATCTAAAGGGAAAGGTTTTACAAGTGTCTCATAAACAGTCACTTAAATGTAAAAAGTGAAGGAAAACTATGAGGAATACAGAAGGGGAAAAAAAGTTTTTTTTTTCCTATGTGTAGATCACCCTGGATTTTACCATCTTTTGGGGGTTGTAAGCATTGTAAGAAAACAACTACTATAATTTTACAGGGAATTATCAAATTTTAAGCTATTTTTTTTTCCCAGCTAAGACTCATGATGAACACTTTAAAAAGTATTATTAAAGCACCATTTTTTGTTTGGTGTAATTAAACACCTGCCCAATAACAGTTATCAGTCCCTGCTCTCATATGCAGTCTTAAACGAGTGGATCTGTTTTCTTAAGTATATTAACAATGAAAGGCAGCTTCGTCTTAGTTAATGGAGTAGTAGGTTGATATTAATTGTTCTTGAATTTTGGATGGCTTGGTAGCATTTATTTTCTGATACAAATGAATAATTGAGAATTGCTGTCGAAGTAAGAATTTGATTTGGATGTCTTCAGACATGGATTTTTGTCACAACAGATAACTGAGCAGTCACAGAGAAGCCATGTGAAATTGCTTACCTGGACTGAGTCTGGGGAAAAGGAAAAATAAAAGGTGTATGGATGCAGTCCTCAGTAATTGCCTTAAAGTAGTTTGCAGAAAATTACTTTCCATTTTGGAGTGCATATTAATATTCAGTTTAATAGATGTTGTTAGTCTGTTGCTTAATTTACCAAAAATGTATCTACTTTGGCAGAAGTAGATAAATTCCAAAGTAGAAAATGAAACACCATACATTTTGTCTGGTATATGTAAATATTAGTTACGTTGAGTTGCAACAGTCAGAGGAGTGAAATGTTTCAGGTTGTCTTTTGGGAAGTTCTTCCATTCCATGAAGAAGGAGAAATATTCCTCGTTTAGCCTATTAAAAACAGCCTTTGTAAAATCTGTTCCTGGCTTTACTGCAGATTCACATGCATCGTTTTCCAAGCTGGGGTGCTCATTTCTTTCTTCTGTCTGTCTAAGCATTACATAACTGAACAGTTCCACTTACCAAGTATTTGATGCTTAGTCTGTAGAGGAGCATGCTCAAACCTTTCTGTTTGAACTGGACTGAACAAGAGTCAGAATCCTGGGATGAGAAGTGGAACAAACATTGCAAACCTTGCCTGTAGACTACTCCTTTGCACTGTCAGCTGCACACAAAGAGACTTGAGCTCTTCCTCCTTCCCTACTACCGCCTTTTTTTCCCTTCAGTGAAAGTGTAGTGCAATGTATACAAGCAAGTCAGAGCACTCAATTATTAGTCTCTTTTTGGAGCTGGCTCTTACCAAAAAGGTCCTTATGACAGAGAACACCATCTTTTCCTTCCACCTCACTGTGGAGGGAAGACTCCAAAGGTCATGTCTACACTGGTAAATACGTCTTCAAAGCCAATTTGGACAAGATCTTGAGCAACCTAGTCTAGTGGAAGGTGTCCCTGTCCATGGTGGGTGGGCTGGAACTAAATGATCTTTAAGGTCTCTTCCAACCCAACCCATCTATGATTCTTTGATTCTATCACTGTAAATGCAGCTGCAATACAAAATTTCTTATTGTAATGATGATGTATAAAAACTTTTGGAAATTACTTAGTTTGGCTACGTTTGCAGGAATGTGCATGCAGACTATTGAGGATGCAAGTTTAAAAACTGCTTTTTTTTCTTCCCAGACATGTTTATTCCTATTACAAGAAAGAGGTGTACATACTGAAACATGTCCAGAGAAGGACCATGAGGATGATTAGAGGACTGAGAGAGCTGGGGTTGCTCACTTTGGAGAAGGCAAGGCTCCAAGGAGACTTTATTGTGGCCTTCCAGTGTCTGAAGGGGGCCTACAAGAAAGCTGATGAGGGACTTTGTAGGGTGTTGGGTAGTGATAGGACTGGGTGGAATGGATCCAAGTTAGAGGTGGGCAGATTTAGATTAGACATTAGGGTGGTGAGACACTGGAACAGGTTGCCCAGGGAAGCGGTGCAAGCTCCATCCCTGGAAGTTTTTAAGGCCAGGGTGGATGTGGCTCTGGGCTACCCAAGCTAGTAGAAAGTGTNAAGCTGATGAGGGACTTTGTAGGGTGTTGGGTAGTGATAGGACTGGGTGGAATGGATCCAAGTTAGAGGTGGGCAGATTTAGATTAGACATTAGGGTGGTGAGACACTGGAACAGGTTGCCCAGGGAAGCGGTGCAAGCTCCATCCCTGGAAGTTTTTAAGGCCAGGGTGGATGTGGCTCTGGGCTACCCAAGCTAGTAGAAAGTGTTCCTGCCCATGTCAGGGGAGTTGGAGCAAGATGATCCTTGAGGTCCCTTCCAACCCTGGCAATTCTGTGATTCATTGCTTGCCTCTCACACTGCCTCAAAGCAAAGAGCCGTGAAAGACCTCAGTCAAGTTCACAGATTTACTATTCTCAAAACTAGTTTGCGTCTAGTAGAATATCTCTCCAGAAAACATAATTTCATTTGCTTCTCAGAACATACTGTATGGGGAGATAGCTTTTTATAGCTAGCAAGATTGTCTTGGTCAAAGATTCAAAGTGTGGTCAGTTCACGTGCCAGTTGTTGAGTTGTGCAGACTCAGTTTTGCTCTAGTTATGTAATCCCTCTCCTAGCAAAGGAAACTTCAGCATTCCTTCAAACTGAGAAATCATTACTTCCCAAGTTAATACAGTCCTCTTGTGAGCCTAGAGGTAACCTTAGTGCTTTAGAGGTTGAAATGAGAAGAAATGGCCTAGCTTTTCAGAACAAAAGGTGAAGAGAAATGTGCAAGCAACTCCAGAATTCTGTTTTTGGGTTTCCAAACCAGGAAGGTAGTCACTGTTTCCATAAATGTTTGGTATCTGAATATCTGTCATTTATTTGACACTTGTTGGTGACCATGAAGGTGGCAGAATTAATTTCATTCTGGATTTGCCTCTGTTCAGAACGATCTGGTCTGGCCTATCTCATTTCTGAGTTTACACTTTTCCCCTCTAGGAATATATTTAACTATCCATTCTGTATTGGTACTGAAAAATGGACTTTGTTTTCCAGATGTGACTCTATATCCAAAATCAATTCTCCTTCCCTATTTTCAGTTCCTCTAACAATGTCTAAGGCCTAGAGGAACTAGCACAGAGCCCTTAATTCCTCCTCTCTCACACTTCATTTTGACAATTGGCGAACACTTACTATTCTGCCTGTTATTGGAGGCTGTAACCAAATTCAGTTTGATTCCCTCGAAACCAAAATGTTTTATGTGGCAATAGCAGTTGATGCAGTCTTGATTCTAATCTGTTTTATTAACCAGATTTTTAAAGCATGCATTTTTTTTGTTTGTTTTGTTTTGTTGTTTTGGTTTTTTTTTTCTCTCTTACTTTTCCACTACTCTTACAAAAACTTCCCTCTTCCTTTGGAGCTTCCTTACCTGTTTCTTGATCATGACACTGATCAGGAAAAAACCTGAAAATACCCAATTACCACACTGTTAGACCATCTACCTGTGGCTGCTTTGTTTCTCATTTTCATAAACTCTTGGTATATTATGTTAGAAGGCCTGACCCATGCACAGATGATTTGTCTTCTGCTGCAGGTTAATTCTGATGCCTTGCAGTTTCCATTCATGCTTTGGGTGATGGCTGCTGTAGTTCCTAAACCTTTTTTAACTGTGCTTTCCTTTCAGTTCTGCCCAGCTGCTGCTGCTTCTATCTGTCTGGACCATTGCACTGATTAGGGATGTTTTTTGATCTTATTCTTGGCACTCATGATCCCTAACAACCCTGTACCACCCAAAGGACTTCAGGGGTAGTGTTTTTTCCTGCTTGAGAAGGATACTCAAGAGCTTGACTGATAGATCTTACTGTGACTTCTATTTATTTTAATGTCCCACTCTTCCCTGTAGAATAATTTCCTGTGAATTATTGTTCCTCCCTCCTGTCCACTTACACATTTCACTTGTGATCAAACAACATAGCACCTGTACCCTATATTGAAGCCATGCAAGAGCAAGTAAGAGGTTATCAGGTAAGAGCATTTTTCTTTCCCTATTCTGTTCCTTGATTTGGTCAAAGCTTAGGATGACAGCCACAAGAGTTTTGCATGTTATTTTCACATGCACTTCATTTAAATGAAATAACCTGTCAGAAACTGCTTAAACAGCTGAGAACATTGTTACAAACTGGTTCCTTATGCCTTCTTCTGAGTGGAGAAAAGGGTGGTTGCAAAAGAAATTAACACAATGTGGCCCTGTGACCTGAACTTGAATTGTTTTATTCTTTAGTGGATTATTTTAAAGTGGTGTTAAAATTTACTGCTGCTGACTTCACCTTTAAGGATTTCTTCACTGGATTTGATATGTGGCTGCACCTTGAATACAATTGAAAATGAAACTCTTATTAATTTGCTGCACATTTGTTTGACTCCCTGGAGAACTATTTAATAAAAGAGCATAGATAGAAGAACTCTTGCAAGATGTTCTGAAATTCTCCAAGAATGAAAGCTGCTGGTAAAGTAGCTTGACCAATGAGACCTGCACACCATGCTTCTCAGTTTCAGTAGAACAGATAATTTTTTTTTTTTCTGAATAAATTTGTTTGTGTTAATGCATTCATGTCTAAAGTTTATTTGGTTTGGGGTATTTTTGTTTGGGGTTTTTGGTGTTGTTTTTGTTTTGTTTTGTTTTGTTTTGTTTTGTTTTTTTTGTGAGAGATGGTGACCATGCTGGAATCTCTGAAGAAACAGCAAACTGACAAGGTGTTGTGATTGTTTGGGAGTTCCCTGCCCCCCACACTTTGTAAAATCACCCAAACTAGACTCAGCTGGCTGGAAGTTAAGGACTGGAGCTCTATTTACAGCTCAGCACAATATACAAGCAAATATATACACAATATATAGAAATAGTTACAGAAATAGACAAGTTAAAGGTAATACAGAAACGCAACACCCCTCCCAGAAATCAGAGACCCCAGGAGGGGCTCCCNTTTTCAGCAAGCCTATGAGTGAAGTAGACATCACCATGTTTTCCTTTCACAGCCTATAGTGTAATTTTCTCTATGAAAATATTCCAATTAGCCTCAAACCAGCACAGGTATGAATGCAAAGTTTCCCAGGAAAAGTCTGTATGGAACAAAATGATTCTTGATAGAGACAACACTTTTGTAGTTTATAGAAATGTGGACTTAAATGACCTATGATCAAGAATAGTAGGACTCTGTGAACCAGATTGCCAGGAGATAAAGCTGAGAGGAAACTGAGATCCACAAAACTGCACTTAACACATTTCCTTAGTTTGGATGTTTTGCTCTTTCTTCATAATTTGGCTGCTTGCCCAATACCACAAATGAAGATAAAATACATGATTGAAAAAAAAAATTAAAAAAAAAAGCTTTTGCTCTTGAATATTTTTTAAAGAAGGAAAAAATGGAAAACGAAGCCCATAGAGACAAATTTATTTCAGTTATTTTGCATGTACAGCTCTTTAGAAAGAAGAAAAGGGGAATACAGGCTTCCAGAAGTCCTTTGAAATTGCAAAATATATTTATTTTTTTTTTCAGAACAGGAAATGTAATTTTTCTTATAATTTTAGGAAAACTTCCTATTTAGGGGGTGTTTAGTCTGGAGAAGAGAGGACTGAGAGGAGATCTGATCAATGTCTATAAATATCTGAGAGGTGGGTGTCAGGTGGATGAGGCCAATATCTTTTCAGTGGTCCACAGCAATAAGACAAGGAGCAACAGCTACCAACTGGAACATAGAAGGTTTCACCTCAACATCAGGAGAAACTTCCTCACAGTGAGGGTGACAGAGCACTGGAACAGGTTGCCCAGGTTGTGGAGTCTCCTTCTCTGGAGACTTTCAAAACCCATCTGGATGAATTCCTGTGTGAACTACACTAGGTGATCCTTGGCAGGGGGGTTGGACTCGATGATCTCTGGAGGTTCCTTCCAACCTCTAATGTTCTGTGATTCTGTGTTTCTTTGAGAATCTAGTCAATGATGCATTTATTTATTTTTAACTTAGTTGGACTAATAGAGAGCAATGTAGCAGAGCTGATAGTAATCAATTTAGTTAAAAATAATACTATGTGAATGTGACTGAACACATTGTACATAGCTTTTTTTTTTTTTCCTGGTCAGTCTTCAAAAGCCTCAAAGCTTTCCAAAAGTGTCACCAGGAGTTACATGCTTTAAGGAGCTACATGCAAGTAAGAGGTCCATGCTTTAGCTAAACAGCTTAAGCTGTAAACTATGAAATATCTTTTAGATATTTGAACATTGAATAAATCAGTGAAGTCATTTCTGAACTAAAGCAAAATCCATTCCCATCATTGAGTTTTGGGACAAAATGAGGACTACAAGCTGCAGTTCAGCATAAACTGCCTTATGTCTGTAGGTGTTGAGCAAAATCTATGCCAGACTCCAGTACTCCAACCCAGAACCCAAGTGCTCTGACCTTAATTTGAAGAATATTTCAGCCAGAGGTAGTGATGTTGTAAATGTAGCATTTTACTAAGGATATTGACTATTTTTTAACCAAGTACTTTTATCGTGCATTTCCAGGCACTAAAAGCTGTTGTTTTTACATATAGACAATGTGCACCACACACACATTTGCTTTCTTGCCTTGCTTTCTTGGTTGTTATGTGGCAGTTCTCACTTTTCCATAAGAATCTACTGGCATGCAAATATAAACTGTTCTGTGTTGGTGGCAGATCACAGAATCGCAGCAACATTCAGGTTGGAAAAGCCCCTCGGGATCACCAAGTCAAACCGATATCCCTACTCTACAAGATTCTCCTTAAACCACATCCCCAAGCACCACATCCAAACGACTTCTAAACACATCCAGGGTTGGTGACTCAACCACCTCCCTGGGCAGCTCATAACAATCCCTGACCACTCTTTCTGCAAAAACATTTTTTCCTAATAGCTAGTCTAAGCCTACCCAGTTGCAGCTTGAAGCCATTCCCTCTTGTTCTATCCCTAATTACCTGTGAGAAGAGACCAGAGTCTCTTCTCCACAATGTCCTTTCAGATAGCTGCAGACAGCAATGAGGTCTCCCCTCAACCTCCTCTTTTTCAGACTAACCATCTCTAGCTCCTTCAGTCTCTCTTCGTAAGATTTATTCTCCAGGCCTTTCCCCAGCTTCGTTGCCTTCCCCTGCACTTGCTCCAGCACCTCCTCATGCCTCTTGTATTTAGGTACCCAAACGAGACATAAACATTCAAAAGATTGTGCCCTATTTTTTACCTTGTTGCATTTACATTGGTAAGGATAGCTCAACAAGTGATCAAACTACTCATGTTATTTGTCCACTTCATTGAATTGTACTACTAGAAATTTCAGGTGGGTGCAAATATATTTTGCTTCACAGCAAAGATGAGAAAATGTAATAAATTATGCTGACAAGCAGTGGCAATGTCTTACTTGGGGAAAAAATTACAGCATTTAGACATTAAAAAAATTTAAAGTGTAGAGAAAATGCGGTGGTTTTCTCAATATATATACCTGCTTTCTGCTACTCTTTTTCATCTTCTTTTCATCTGGAAATCATAGAATCATAGAATGGTAAGGTTGGAAGGGACCTCAAGGATCATATAGTTCCAACCCCCTACCATAGGCAGGGACACCTCCCGCTAGAACAGGTCACTCAAGACCTCGTCCAGCCTGACTCTGAGAAGGAAAAAGCAGTCACATTTTCAAACTTCCCATGAGAAAACTTCAGACCTCTATTCTCTTTTTTTTTTTTTTTTGTTCTCAGAAAAGCTTTCATATGAAAAAAAACCACCCAACCTATTTAATTTGTCCTGCCCAGCAAGAATTCATTAATATTTTTCAACCATTCTTCTGGTTTTGGTGGTTACAAGTGCAGGTATGCTCAGGTATTCATGCTTGGTTTAAAAATGGTTTCACAGTGGAAAATGAGCTACATTAACAGTATTTCTGTTGGGAAGATTGAGAATATTGTAGGGAACACAGAGACTAAATTACAATCTTCAAGGTGAATGAAGAAGTTCTTATACTGCTAGGTGAAAAAGAAGTGAGCTTTGATACTTTCATAGTCAAATATATATATTTCTCATTGTTTTGCTGAAGTCTTCGTAATTCATTACTACGAGCCTGCATACTTTAGCATACGAGAAATATTTCCACATTGCAGATGAAGATGCTGTAACTATTTTAACGGAGCTTTGCAGTAACTCAGACAACATGGCTTTTGTCAAATGCATGGCTGAACATTTGCAAGCACACTATGAAGTACTATCATAACAAAATTATACTTGTCAAACAAATGAATAAAGTGCATTTTCAGATGCATAACTCTGGGTTTAATTGTTTGTTCGCTTAGTATCCTAAATGATAAACCAGTTATCTGTGAAGGAGCTTCCTGCTAGTGTGAATTACTGCACTTTTACTGTATATACTGTTTGAGATTAGGGTATTTTGTCTGTTAGTGGATTTTTTTTCTTTTTTGTGCATTTGTTTGATTGATATTTATTTTGTGTACATGTTTCCCCCCCAAAAAACTTACTTATCCACTAAAGGCTTTGATAACATCAGGACAAACACATTCATGTTTAGAGGTGTTATAGGCTACAATTCAGTTTGATTTCTGATCAGAAACAAAAGTCAGGTTCTGTATTTTCTCATCTCTGATAACTCATCTTGATCAATATAGTATTATGGGTATCTAATGTCTCTTAAAACAGTGCAGTAATGAATGCATGTGGCCAAGTAATGTAGGAGTGTATAATGCTGTTAATTGGAAGGAAAGACCTGATTTGCAAGAGTATTCCCTTATGATCTTAATTTTGTTGTCATAAATCCCTGTGATTTGTAAAATAAGATGCTGTAAACTATTCAACAGAAAGCCTGAGTCAAATTCTCTTTGATTCTGACAAGAACTGTTGTTGATTTTAAGTATGATCCCCGTGAGCATATATGAAAATGAAATTAATTTCTTGGAGAACTGTGAGTAAATATGCCAACAAAAGTTTAACAAGCAGCTGAATATTCTCGTTCAAGGAATGTGGTATCTTTACTTAATTTAAAAATGGAAGGAAGATAATTGGTTACTTGTATACATATGATTAAAGAGTGTTTTCCAGATTTTAAAGTCTCTCTTTTGCTTGATAGAGATTACCCCATCAGAACAGTGTGCACATAAAACATAATTAATTCAGGAAAAAGATGAGATTTGAACTTTTAAGCTAGTGATTGAAATTCAGAGTTTATCACCAGTGCAAAATTATTTAATTGGAACTGCACAGTCTTAGTATAACAATCTGCAAGTATTCTGATTGGGACACTAACAAAAGGAAAATAATGCCTTGGCTGGAAGTTCGGCTTTGAAGCTTTCACCCAGCTTTTGGCCCATGGTCCTTTCACTCCCTCAATAGAATCTTTGTTTAAAAACTTTGAATTTTCATGTTAGGAACTCAGTGCAGCCTATTTGCCACGTGTATGCAAAAGTTGCTGCATGTAGGGCAAAACATAAAGAAGGTAGTTTTGTATCTATGAAACGGTACATTGCTCTGTGTGATGTAAACAACAGATGATTGTGAGAATTTAATTGTGATCCATAGTGATGCTGTTCTTACTAACCAGAGACAAGCATATTCATTAACCTTGACAAAGCACTGCTAAATGACATCTTGAATTTGTCTGCCAATACGGGCTACAATTATCAAATCATTGGCTTTGGAGGAAATCAGTTCCTATTCTTCTACACAGCTTTT
>VWZE01009135.1:0-11125 GCA_013396675.1 Eubucco bourcierii | reverse complement strand
AACACGAGCCTGCAGTGTGCACATGCAGCCCAGACAGCCAACCGAGTCCTGGGTTGCATCAAGAGAAGCGTGGCCAGCAGGGCAAGGGAGGTGATTCTGCCCCTTTGCTCTGCTCTTATCAGACCCCACCTGGAGTACTGTGTGCAGTTCTGGAACCCTCAGCACAGGAAGGACATGGAAGTGTTGGAGCAGGTCCAGAGGAGGTCATGGAGATGATCAGAGGGCTGGAGCAGCTCTCCTACGAGGACAGGCTGAGAGAGTTGGGGCTCTTCAACCTGTAGAAGAGAAGGCTTCCAGGAGACCTGACAGTAGCCTTCCAGTATCTGAAGGGAGCCTACAGGAAGGCTGGGGAGGGACTATTGACAAGGTCTTGCAATGCCAGGGCAAGGGGCAATGGGTTTAAACTGGCGGAGGGGAGATTTAGACTGGATGTTAGGAGGAAGTTCCTTCCAGTGAGAGAGGTGAGGCACTGGAACAGGTTGCCCAGGGAGG
This sequence comes from Eubucco bourcierii, assembly GCA_013396675.1. Lineage (NCBI taxonomy): Eukaryota > Metazoa > Chordata > Aves > Piciformes > Ramphastidae > Eubucco > Eubucco bourcierii. The sequence continues at coordinate 10,633 of VWZE01009135.1, read as the reverse complement.
TTGTGGCAGCTCCCTCCCTGGAGGTGTTCAAGGTCAGGCTGGACAAGGCCTTGAGTGACCTGTACTAGTGGGAGGTGTCCCTGACTGTGGCAGGAGGTTGGAACTAGATGATCCTTGAGGTCCCTTCCAACCTTACCATTCAAAGTTCTGAATATGTAGAAAATAAAAATACCCGCAGACCAGTGCAATGTAAATGAACTCTGAGGTGAAGGTGGTTACATGGGTCCAAATCTAAATGCAGGACTGTTTTTTGTTGCAGAGGTTAAAAGATCTCATCTGAAAGACCATTTCACACTTTTATTCTCTTACAATGCATTTCTACCTTAACTGTTTCAAAATATCTTAATATATTTTATTTCAAGAATGAATAACCTTCTAGTTCTGTTAAATCAGCTTATAAAAAGACCTAAGTGTATGAATGTATATTTATATTTTGCCTTTATTCTTACTTTCTACACTAGACAACATAGATACTTAATTTTTTTTTTTAAAGATAAAATTGATAAAGAACTAAAAGGTAAGAGGGGTAAGATTGTACACTTTCTGTATGGGCAGGTAATATTTTCACCATGGTATTTTCTGAACAGATACTAACATATTGAACAGTTTTTATTGCAGTCAAATTGGTGGTATGGATTTCTGCTAATTTTTCACAGGAGTTACACCGCCTTTTCTCCATTCAGAAACTTTCAATGCTGCAGCTGTGCCTCAAAGGAAGTATGCATGCCCAATAGTGACTCGCTCAGGACCAAGAGTTGTTAGTCTCTCACAAAGCAAAGCAAAACTCATAGCTGCTAACTATTAAAAGCTAACTTTCCAGTAAGGATTTGCTGCAGCTCTGCAGGAGACAAACAGTTAATGAGCACATGGACAATCATTTGTCCAAGTGCTGAGCTTCCTCTTTTCTTCTCAACTTCTCAGCCTTTGGTACAGGCTTTCAGGCTTTAGAACCCAACTTCCAACTATGTTTCTGTCTTGCTTTGGCATGTCTGATCTCATATGCCTTGCTCTTTCAATTCCTGACTCTATCCTGGATACCAGAATTTATCCACCAGAATCACAAGGGTGTTGTAAGAGCCGCCTGCTTCCTCAGCATCAAAGATCCAGGGGCTGGGAACTAACAGCAACCCTGGCACCACCTGTACTCCAACAGCTTCCATCCCACAGGGACGGACCATAGGCTACCAACAGGGTCCATCAACAAATCCAGACAGGGTAAGTGATGAACAAGGGCTAGGGGCCAGCCAGGAGAAGACAGCGGGAGAAGGGACTGGATATAGTGTTCCTCTCAGGGTCCCTGATAAAGGGAAATTCACAGTCCAATTATTCATAGCCCATTTTAAAAGAAACATTTAACGCAGAAGTTTTTGCAGAACATTTTCTCGCTGAGCTTCAACTGGCCACATGCAATTTTTTTTTCCCTACTTCACATAATAAATTCACAATATACTTAATGACCAAAACAGGCAATTATAACATCCACCCGCAAAGAACTTTTAGAACAACATCATAACAGGCTACATGACACCTGGGATTAGAAATAGTCACCTTCCCAAGGACACATCCAAAATAAATTCACTAGAGCTATTTCAGTTTGTAGCAGCAAACTGAAGAAAGTTTGATCACAGGGCCAGAGTTCAGAAATGCTGTTAAAGAAGTGTCTCATTCTTTGAGAAATCATTTTGAAATGTCTGGTAGCTACAAAATATTGTTATCATCTACACAGCATAAGAGTAAATATCACACTATTTCCAAATTAAGTAGACTTTACTGTTATCATCTTTTAGGTACCTTCCTAAAATAATCTTCTTGTAATACTCTTCAATGTGGCTCTATCCAGTTGGAACAACTTACACATATCTTCTTCTAGTCAAAATAGCTTTCACAATGTTTTGATTATTCTTCCCCCACATATTTGATGTTTCTAAATTAGCTTGTTAAATCAAGAATGAAACTAATTAGTTGGAGGAATCAAATGATATGACATTTAAAGCTATTTGTGGTTTTATTTTAAGGATATCTTCTGACACATTTCCTGAATCTTAATTGGGCCACTGGAGAGGTTAATTAAAACTTTGTAGATTAATTAAGCAAATTCCATTCACTTTTCTCTAATTTAAATTTCAGTTAAATCCATTCTATAGGTTGCACTAATGTGTCTATGTTTCTTAATAAAAAGAGCACTCACAAACTTAAGTTGATATTAGAAAAAGTGTTCTTTCACTCCGAAAACAAAAAAAGATAAAAGTTGATTTAGTTGAAATTTCATTATGCTAAGTAATGTTGAAGTTTATTTCTCTTCTCTTTTTATTTCAGCTACATACATGCTTTCTAATTTACATTATAATGAGCATTGAAACTATTTTAATGAGCAGTCACACTACTGAACTATCAAATGAGAGAGACAAATGATTTTTGACCACCTACTTAAAATATGGCAATTCTAAGTATCATACTTAGAATTGCATTTATATTTTTATATCAAGCTAGTGACTCAGTAGCATATTTGCTGATCAATAATATCAGTATCTTCTCCCTTGCCATTTTCCACTCCTCTTCATATTGCATTTAATCAAATATTTAACCCAACAACATTCAACAAAATCCTCGAGGCCCTGTTCTGTCTATGCTCCTATTCTTCATCTAAATAAATAAATGATCAAGTCAAGTCACTATTTATGTAAACTGCTTTACTTGGAGAGTGTTAGCACATATGAGGTAGAAAAGTTCCAGTGAAAGAACTAACACAGGTTTACCTCATGGCACTTCTTTCAGAAAGTGGGCACAAAGCTAAGCACAAGCAAAACAAAAGCAGTCCAAAGCATGCAAATGAGGCAGTTACAGTACTTATGGGGAAATGTATCAAGATTACATCTGTTTGTAAGGTTAGAGTTATATGTTGCCTTTCACTTAACTCCCACAGTGTGTGTTTAAACACCTGTTTTGGGGATTTTTTTCAATCTTTTGTTTCCATTATTCTTTTTCTTTCTATTTAGTTTTATCAAATATTTTTAAATCAGACAATTTAAGAATATTTTTAATTGTAACACAACTGTGAAAATATTGATAAACATCAATCCTCAAACTAATGTTTAAAAGTAGTAGCAACTCCAACCTCCTCCCTCACAGTATGTGATGCATCTTCTTCATCACAAAATACTATACTGAGTTCCCATTCTCACTTGGCTAACTTTTTCCAGTGAAGACACAAAACAAACACTTTTGCGACAAGTAGATAAATTAGGTTTACTATCTCCTTTTATCTAGGAAAATACTTATTTTAAAGGATACTCCAAAAGATATCAGCTGGTTGATGAACTATGCTCAGTTTTACTATACTTCTCTTTTCACTTCCATGTCTTCAATTTACTTCCTTCAAAAAAGATTCTTTAAAAAATGCATTATTGAAAATGAACTACTGAGTCTGTATAGCTGCCAGAGTCACTTCTTACTTCTCTAGTAGATGAAGTGTTAAGGATTTCTAAGATCATTTATCAACAAAAGCTGTCCCCAGGCTCACATATTCGTTTAAAATTCTGAGTGACCTACAATTCAATTCACTCTGTGAACCAGATACGCAGTTCTTCTTGTGTCAAGTTCTCAGAGTTTTGCTTTTCATGTGTACTTCTATCTTTTTTTCTGTTTTCTTTTCTAATTAGCTCTGTTTTCACTCCCACAGTCAAAGTCAGCAACTGTACTAAAACAGAAGAAAAGTGCCATTTTATCCTGTCACTCTACATTCCCTACATCTGTAACCTCTGACCTGTCATCTGTATATTTGCCTTCACTCTCGGAGTTTCCATGTTCTATATTACTAGCCTAGTGAAGAAAACTTTACTTATTACTAATTTTTAGGAAATAAAAACTCAAACTTTCCTGATTTTTTCTTAATTTCAGATTTTGTCTCCAAACTCATAAAAGAGACTTGAGAAAGATGGATTGTAAGTTTTTTTTGGGGGAAAAAAATACCTTCTTTTTCTGTTTACCATCATTCTATAAATATTCACATCTTGTTAGTATTTATCTTGATTAGTGCAGAACTCTGAACCTCTGTGATTTGGTATTCAGCACACCAGTAACTGGAATCAGAGGACCCTTTATTCAATAGCAAAAACTCCAACATAAATAAAGGATTAAACCCCAAACCAACATTCTCTGGGTTGCTCTTGCAATAGTAGTTATCGTAGGCAAGCATTCAAACACTCCTATCTTAGTGCTACATTACCTGCGTGCTTGTACGTCTGTCAGTGTGTCCCTACAAAGCTGCTGCCTGCTTTTCTGTGTCATCCTCAGCAGAAAATTTAGTCACATTGGATTTGTTGCACTGGGTGTTTTAAGAAGGGTTGATGAATGGAAAGAGACCTGAACTTATACTCTGGACACAGAGAATAAAAATAAGATGAATATTAAAAGAGCGGGGAGGAGTGTGATTAATTAACCCACTGATCTTTCTAAGAACCTAATAGTCACACTGGAAGTATCAGAGAATCACAGAATCATCGAATTGGCTTAGGTTGGAAGGAATCTTAGAGTTCATCTACTCCAATCTCCCTGGCATGGGCAGTGACATCTTTCAACTAGACTTGGCTCCTTAAGGCCTCATCCAACCTGGCTTCAAACACCCCCAAGGAGAAGGCATCCACAACCTCCCTGAGCAGGCTGTCCCAGAGTTCTACTATCCTTGTATGAAAGAACTTCTTCCTAAGATCCATTCTAAACCTACTCTCCCTCAGTTTAAAGTCATTCACTTTTGTCCTTTCACTACACACCCTTACAAAAAGTCCCTTTCCATCTTTTCTATGGTATTGTATCGTTTCCTGCACTACTCAGGTGGTTTTTTTGTAGGTCTCTGAATTCAAATGAACTAGCAGAGAGGTAAGCTGAGTAGAATCAAATTTGTATACAAGCTACTATAGTTTTTACTCTTATCTTAAACTATGATGCGATTTAATTGAGAAAATTTCATTAAAACTTGCATCCCAGCTCTATTAGTAGGCTACATAAGAAAATTTTGAGGATGTAAAGAAAAAAGAACTGAAGTGGTAATTTTGTTCCAAATCATGACTTTGAAGCCACCATAAAAAGTAAAGATAATATTAAGAATTTTCATGGATAGGAATGAGCTTTTAGAAGATATTCTTCATGACTGCATGATGTTAATTTGGTTATTCTTTTAGTATTTGTTACTTGAAAGATCTTTGCAGTTTTTTTCAATAACTTCACTGTCAGAAGCACAGGAAACTTCAGTAATATTAATAATCACTATAAAGAAACAAAGAAATGAGTGGCAAATTCTCATTTATAGGCCATGCACTTGTTCTAGGGAGAAGCAACAGAGCCTCTCAGCATAACAAGATTTCTTCAATACACGTGACTCTGAATAGGACATTTCCTGTCCTTAAAATGTTTCAGCATACAAAGCAGGAATGATTGTAACTCAAAAACATAATCTACATAATCACCAGTTAGAGAAAGGACAAGACAGTTTACTCTTAAGAACGTCTATCTTTCTGAATAAAATGTCAGGTGCTGTTACTCTAGGCGTGTGAATTTCATTAAAATGAGTACAAATACTGCTTTGATTATTAGTAACAGTTTCTTCCAATATAAAAAAATAGAGAGAGTAAGATAAGCTAAAATGCATTAAATTCAAGTTTTGATCTCTATTTTGATTTTTCAGTTTTTACAAGGAGAGGGAATTAAGTATTTCCTGTGGATGTCCATTTTTATTAAATGTCATGCACTACATGTGCATTGGTCAGCTTATTCTTCAGCAGACATTGAAAAAGCTTTTTCTAACACTAATTTTGGTAGCTGCGTGAATCATTAAACACCAATGAAAAAAGCATTGGATTTGTTCAAGGATTGGGATAATTCTTATTCAAAGCACTCTTATTTTTCAATGGTAATAAATCAAAAGCAATACAGTTGTTATGAGACATTATGCTGCTGGAAATTTTGTACAGAACTTCCATACAAGTGATGAAGTCTAACAGCCTCAAATGCTCACATAGCTTTTAGTTATTGACTCTGGAACATGTCCAGAGAAGGACCACAAGAATCAGAGGGATGGAGCATCTTTCCTACATAGACAGACTGAGAGAGTTGGTACTCTTCAGTCTGGAGAGGAGAAGTCTCCAAGGAGACCTTATTGTGGCCTTCCAATATCTGAAGGGGGTCTACAAGAAAGCTCTTGAGGGACTTTTTAGGGTGTTGGGTAGTGACAGGAGTAAGGGGAGTGGAGAAAAACTGGATTCAGATTGGATGTTAAGAAGAAGTTCCCCACTGTGAGGGTGGTGAAACACTGGAACAGGTTGCCCAGAGAGATGGCAGAAGCCCCATCCCTGGAAATTTTTAAGGTCAGGTTGGATGTGGTTCTGAGCAACCTGATCTAGTGTGAGGTGTCCCTCATCATGGCAGGGGTCTTCAAGGTAAATGATTCTTGAGGTCCCTTCCAGCCCTGACAATTCTGTGATTCTATCATTTACAATAGTAATTGCTGACTCAATTAACTACCCTGACTTCAGAGGTACTTTGACCAGTTGTGTAGATACGCAGTAAAGAGTTTTTAAGATGCTGTAATGGGACCAAAGGAATCATTTTGATCAATTGTGTAAGTGTTTTGCATACATGATTTTGACTAGAGATGTGTCACCTCTCAGAAAACTTATGGTCCACATGGTGTTGCATTTGTGAAACGTTTTGATGTAGAAACAGACAAAAAATGCTACTGAAGGCGACGTTTCAGACATACAATTTTGTTTAGAAATTTGTTTTAAACCCAAAAGAGTTCAATTATAAACACAAAAAAAAACTTCTAAGTATCATATTTGCATATTGGAAAAATAAACAATAAATATCTAAAACTTTTTAGGTTAAAATAATGACAAAGTTTATTGTTATGAAGTATTGCTCTGATTTAGAAAAATAACTTTTTTTTTTAAGTCCTGTTTTCCTTTATGTCATACCGTTAGCTCACTGCAGGTTCTCCTCCTCTTCCTCCTGATCCTCCAGATCCTTCTCCAGTTGCTGTTATTTTAGAGCTTTTTACATAATCATAGAAGAGTATCTTTAGCATCACAGCTGTACCTGAGTAAGTAGTATCTTTCAATAGCATGGACTTTGCAGTTTTCAGGACCTATAAAGCAGAGCATGACAGATACCTCACTCAAAACCCAAAGTGGGTGATGTGTTTTTTACATATAAAACTCTTCCCAAAGTAGCACTGTATTTTAGGGTAAAAAGAATATACTTTGTGGTCCAGTAACCACAATATTTTACAAGAAAAATATGCACATTTCTCTGAGATAAGAAAAGAAATCAGATACATTAGATAAAGCTTTCCAGTATCCAAAAGAGGGAAAATAGTTACCTGGCCTTGGTAATGTGTTGATTTCAGAGGGCAGAGGAGTCAGCATACACAACTTTTTAGTTAGGCATACCCAGATTTGAAAACAGGCGTTTGGAATTTGTACACTGAATTTACCAATTCCTTTGGTAAATCTATCTAAGATCCAAAGTCTAGAAGTACTGTAAGCCAGCTAACACCAAGATAGATGTCCTTTGAGAACACAGGTACTGTAAGTGTCACTACAAATATATAGAATGCCAAGCATTTTGAGGGGAACAGATATAACACAAGATGGTTGTGGTCTACAAAACCCCAAAGTTCCTACTTATTTCTTCAGTGAGATATGATCCTCTGTGCAGTCACCCTCCTGTCAGGTTTTGATAATGATGTGTGGTTTCCTACCTCAAAAGTAGTAGATTTTTTATAGTTCTCTTTTTGGTCTTTAGGTCTCTTTTTTTGGTTTTTGTGTCAAACCTTCATTTTGGGAAAACTCAATATTGTCAGTCTCCAACTGTTCACTGATTATTTGTTATTGGAAAATGTGCTGGTTTGAGGCTAATTGGAATATTTTAATGAAAAAATTAGATTATAGGCTGTGAAAAGAAAACAATGGTGATATCCACTTCACTCATAGTATAAAAGCAAGGACACAAACATAGATAACAGAGAGAGTCTTTGGGAGTCAGTGTGTCTTCCGGCCTTCTGCTGTGTAACCCAACTAATCATTCTGCTTCTAACTCCCCTTGCTGATCTTCCAAACTCACCTTACATGTAAGGCAAACCATGGGATAAGGTAGAGGTAGAAAGGAAAGGAAAGAAGGGGGAAGGTTGGTTGGAAGCCCCTCCTGGGGACTCTGATTTCTGGGAGGGGTATTGTGGTTTTGTATTACCTTTAACTTGTGTATTTCTATAAGTATTCATGTCTAGTGTGTATATATCTGCTTGTATAGTGCACTAAGTTGTAAATATAGCTTCATTCTTTAACTTACATCCGGCTGAGTCTAGTCTGGGTGATTTCATTGTGTAGAGGGAGTGTAACTCCCAAACCATCACAGGAAACCTTAGTACTGCATCCAGATATTCACTGATCATTTATTATGACAGCTGTCAGCAACTAGAAAGAAAAAAATCAACTTAGAAAGACAAGAAATAGTGAAAATAAGTGATTTAGAGTCTGTTCTCATTTAGTCCTCTTTGTATATAACCTTGAATAAAACAAGCCTGATAGTGTGTCTTGTAAGTAGCACTCTTATGAACAATCCGCAGTTGAAGTTATCTATTATGTAGTAGGTACATGTTACAGGTTTCTCCATATTTAGATTTCATTTCACTGAGTACCATTACAAGCAGCATTATAATGCAAATGAGAACAGAAATCAGGTGAGAAATTTTAATCATTCTCAGGTCACACATTACAAAGATCTTAAGTACTTATGAAGCATGCAGAGTACATTCTTAAGTGCAAAGAACTGTAGGTACAAGACAGGTGAAAAACACAGATGAGATATCGAAGATTAAGGTAAAGCCTAATATTGGACTTGATTTAAAAGGAAATTGGAAGCCAATGAAGGAATTAAAAAAAGCAGGAGAGATGTGGTCAGTATAAGAGGAGTAGAGATAATTCCAGCAGCACTATATTTGTTAGTCTAGAGTAGGGAAGTAAGTTGGGTTTCACAGTAGTTCAGAGCAAAGATAGCTGTAAATCAAAATGTTGATTCTAAAATAAACTTGTGGGAATTTAGGTATAAACACAATCTCAGTCCCTCATTGAGATTGGTGGAAGCAGCCAGTGTCAGCATGTATTTTCAGGATGAAAAGTCTGCATGTGTGCATGGACATTGAAAAACTAAGATTCAACTATGCAACCTGAGCCACAGCACAGTCTTTATTTAGACATGAGAGGAGCAGTTCAGGATCAGAAGTATAGTTTGGCTATACTAGGACATTTAGTCCTAATGCTTCTGAAGAATCAGGGGAAGAAAAACACTGTGTTGTCATAATCACACGGATTTTGTTGATAACATCCACCATTTAAAGACGTTTTACCAAGTTCTTACGGTGTGCTGGTTTGAGGTTAATTGGAATATTTTAATAGAGAAAATTACACTATAGGCTGTGAAAGGAAAACATCATGATGTCTATTTCACTCATACACTTGCTGGAGAATTGTTTGGGAACAATAACCAAAACACTAGATAAGTCGGTCTCTGTCTGACTCTTGCTGGAACAGCAGCTGCTGGGGCGATCTAGCAGTTTTCTGGCTCTGGCTCCTCTGCCAATTCATCCTCACTAACCACTTTTTTTTCTAACTCCCCTGGCCCATCTTCCTAATTTACCTTGTGTGTAAGGCAAACCTTGGGGTAAGGTACAGGGGTGGGGAGAAGGTGGAAGGGTGCTTGGGAGCCCCTCCTGGGGTCTCTGATTTCTGGGAGGGGAGTTGTGTTTCTGTATTAACTTTTACTTGTATATTTCTGTAAATATTCTGTATATAGTGTATATATTTCTTGTACATTGTGCAAAGCTCTAAATACAGATTCATCATTTAATTTCCAGCTGACTGAGTCTGGGTCATTTCACAAAGTGTGGGGGGGTGGGGAACTCCCAAACCGTCACATACCTTTTATTTGGCACTTCCAACTCAGGGTTAATTAAATTTGATTTATTACTGGTTCAGTCTGGAAGTCAGGATGAAGTTGTTTTACATATTCTGGTAGCTTGACCAGTGTTCCTCATTTGGGTCTACCGTTTGGTTGTTGGAAAGATTGGCTCTTTTCAGATTGATCTACTGTGGATAAAGCTTAAGAAACTGTTTTGGAGATATGGAGATTATGTTTTTGGTTGGTTTGGTTTTAATCTTACTGATAATATTACCAGATCCGCTTTTAATGTGTCAGGAAATATTACAAATTATTCAACATCTCTGATGAGAGTAATTCTCCCTAAATCTGAAATTCCAAAGGCACCAGACATCCTGACTGAATGCTTTGTGCGTAGTACCATGTATTCATTATGTCTGAATATAGTCCTAATAATTCTGGTTTTATGTCTAATTTCTGCACTATGTGTCCAGAAATCTGCCNATGTATTCATTATGTCTGAATATAGTCCTAATAATTCTGGTTTTATGTCTAATTTCTGCACTATGTGTCCAGAAATCTGCCAATGTTTCCTTAAGAAACCAGTTACAGCTAAAGAAAAACAAGAGACGGAGTTATAAATGCATACAAGTAGACATTGACTTCGGTCAGAGTACAGGAAATAAGAAGCAAAACATTGTCTCTT
>VWZE01009132.1:33624-45586 GCA_013396675.1 Eubucco bourcierii | reverse complement strand
GGTCATCCTTTTTTTCCTTCTTGAAGAGGGGTATTACGTTATGTGATCTTTGATCACATTGGGTGCTTCTGTGCTCCACAGAACCACCCTGGAGGTGTTCAGGACCAGGCTGGATGAGACTTTGAGCAACCTGTTCCAGTGGTAGATGTCCCTGCCCATGGCAGGGGCTTGGAACTGGCTGAGCTTTGAAATCTTTTCCAACCTAAACCATTCTATGATTCTATAACTGTCAGGGCTGGAATGGACCTCAAGGATCATCTAGCTCCAACCCCCCTGCCATGAGCTTTGAGGTCCCTTCTAACCTAAACCATTCCATGACAGCAGAGGACCACTGCCAGCCATGTGAAGTGTGGGCTGGGCAGAGAAAGCTCAACTCTGGGTGCTGCTGGTGTGCCAGGTAGGCTGGAGCACTGGGAGGAGGTTATTTGCAGAGGGGTTGAGGAGATTATCAAATTAAAGAGGGCACAGAGTGCTATTAATGAAAATACATGGTGAATGTATTTAAATATGTAAAAATTTAATTAGAATTTTTATTATTAAAATACTGCTAAAAAGTGCTTACTGAAGCCCTCTGCTTCCTTTCAAGATCAAGGCTCCTTCAGTTCCTTGCATGCTAAGAGGGGGATTTGGGGTGAGGAAAGGAATAATTGGTACCAAGTGGCTTCTACAGGGGGCAATGGGGTTTGTGCTTTGGATCTCTGGTGCAGGATTAAGCCTGGCTGTCTCCATAGGGATATTTGGTGAGACCTGATTCTTTTAGGAAGGCATAAATGGGGTCTTCCAGGCACTGAAGCACCTTTCTTGCTGGCTAAAGAGGGGCATCAGGACAGTTTGAGTGTCAGGCCAAGGGGCTGTGCTTTAAGGCTAAGTGGAGGATGGCAGGAGGCTGGTGACAGTGCTGGAAAGATCCTGACTGGGCTGCTGGACCTGTGAAAACTCCTGCACCCATGGGAGATGTGCACACTGAACAAAAACTTGCTGGGGAGCAAAGAAAAGGTGCTGGGAGGTCCCAAGCTGGGTGCTCCTGTCCTGCTTGGCACAGCTCAGCTCTTGGGAGCAACTCTGTTTGGATTCATTCCATGGAAGGCTGTGAATGTGCTGCTCCCAGCTGACCTAATTGTGCTTAAGCTCCCTGGTTAGAGATGCTGGGCTGGTGGGTGGTCCCAATTCCCAAAGCCTTCTCCATCCATCTTTATTTAAATGGGAAGAGATCAGAGCAGTTGAACCCATTGCTTTAATGACAGATTCCATTGTATTAAGCAGTAATTGCCAAAAAAAAAAAATCAGTTTCTATAATTAAAAAGCCAGAGATGGTGGCTTTCTGCTGGAGCTGGCATGTGAGCCTCATCTTACTGCTGCTCTTCCTCATGCCCTCCCCCATGGTGAGAGCTCCCAGGCCTTCATAGAATGATGGAATGGTTTGAGTTGGAAGGGACCTTAAAGCTCATCCAGTCTCAACCCCCCTGCCACAAGCAGGGACACCTCCCACCAGCCCAGGTTGTCCAAGGCCTCATTCATTCTGGCCCAAAACACCTCCAGGGAGGGGACATCCACAGCCTTCCTGAGCAGCCTGTGCCAGTGTCTGACCACCCTCACTGTCAGGAACTTCTTAATCTCCAGTCTTAATCTGTCCTCTGGCTTAATCAGACTCCTCTGATCCTGGGTTTGGGCCTTTCACTCCAGGAGGGACATTATGGGGCTGGATTGTGTCTAGAGAAGGGCAGCAAAGCTGGGGAAGGGTCTGGAGAACAGGACTGGGGAGGAGCAGCTGAGGGGGATAGAGGGGTTTAGTGTGGCTGAGACCTCATTGCTCACAGTATCACCAAGGTTGGAAGAGACCTCAAAGCTCATCAAGTCCAACCCATTAACACAGCCCTCCAGACCAGACCATGGCACCAAGTGCCACGTCCAAACCTGCCTTGAACACCTCCAGGGACACTGACTCCACCACCTCCCTGGGCAGCCCATTCCAGCAGGCAATGACTCTCTCAGGCAAGAACTTTCTCCTCCCCTCCAGCCTAAACTTCCCCTGGCACAGCTTCAGACTGTGTCCTCTTGTTCTGAAGGTCCCTGCAAGGAGGCTGCAGTGAGGTAGGGGTTGAGCTCTGCTCCCTAGTATCAGATGATAGAAGGAGAGAGGAAATGCCTGAAATTGTGCTAGGGGAGGTTTAGGCTGGAGATGAGGAACAATTTCTTTGCTGCCAGAGTGGTGAGGGATTGGAAGAGACTGCTCAGGGAGGTGGTGGAGGAGGTGGTGGAGGAGGTACAGTGGTACCTGGAAGTGCTCAAGAAAGGTGTGACCATGGCACTCTGGGACATGGTTTGGTGGCCATGATGGTGCCAGGTTGGTGATTGGACTCAGTCTTAGAGGTCTCTTCCAACTGAACCCACTCTGAGATTCTGTGATGCGTGTCTCAGAATGAGAAGTCAACTGAGCTTCCTTCTCCCATCTTCTCATGTCCTGGCATATATCCTGGGCTGAGGTGGCAGAGCCATGGAAGGCAGATGAGTATTTCCATTCCAGAGGAATCTGCAGGGCTGGCAATTTTAAGGGAGAAGAGGGGGGGGGGGGGGGGTGGAGGGGAAGCAACCCTCTCTCCCAACTTGTAAATTAAGCAGATCTAGTTGGGAACTGTCACCACAGGAGAAGAAATATGAAACCTCTGGGGTCGTGTATGCAGAGTAATTTTTTCTGACTGTAACTCTACTTAAAAGGAAGGATGTGATGAAAATGCTCAGAACATTTTAAATGGACCCAGCAGAGATCTGATTCAGCTCCAGTGAAGTCTGTGCAGATTTTAGTGGGTGTTGGCTTACTCTAAACTCACTGCCACCAGAGTTTAGTGCGTGGCTGAGAAATAAATTGCTTCCCTCTCCTTATTAACTGCAAATATTCTTAGATGAAGGAGAAGCAATAGCCTTATTTAGTTAGTTATTCCAGTTGGTGGCTTGCAGTGCAGGGGAATGAGGAGGTTGGTAAAGCTGAGGTGAGAAACTGAGATGTTTGCTCCCCTCCCTGATCCAGGATGCTGCTGAGCACCAGACCAAACTCAGGATCACAGGATCAGAGGATGTTAGGGATTGGAAGGGATCTCCAGAGATCATCAAGCCCAGCCTTCCTGCCAGAGCAGGACCAGACAATCTAGCTCAGGTAGCACAGGAACATATCCAGACAGGATTGGAAAGGCTCCAGAGAAGGAGACTCCACAACCTCTCTGGGAAGCCTGTGCCAGTGCTCTGTCACCCTTCCAGCCAAGAAGTTCTTCCTCATGTTGAGGTGGAACTTCCTGTGCTGTGGTTTACATCATTGCTCCTTGTCCTATCCCAGGGCACAACTGAGAAGAGTTTGTCCCCTTCCTCTTGACCCCCAGCCCTCAGATATCTATAAACATTGATTAGATCTTGTCAGACCCCACCTGGAGTACTGTGTGCAGTTCTGGAGCCCTCAGCACAGGAAGAACATGGAAGTGTTGGAGTGGGTCCAGAAGAGGACCACAAAGATGATCAGAGGGCTGGAGCAGCTCTGCTGTGAGGACAGGCTGAGAGAGTTGGGGCTGTGCAATCTGGAGAAGAGAAGGCTTCGAGGGGACCTGATAGTAGCCTTCCAGGATCTGAAGGGGGCTACAGGAAGGCTGGGGAAGGATTATTTACAAGGTCCTGCAATGACAGGACAAGGGGAATGGGTTTGAACTGGCAGAGGGGAGATTTAGACTGGATGTTAGGAGGAAGTTATTTGCAGTGAGGGTGGTGAGACATTGGCACAGGTTGCCCAGGGAGGTTGTGGCTGCTCCCTCCCTGGAGGTGTTCAAGGCCAGATTGGATGAGGCCTTGAGTGATCTGTGCTAGTGGGAGGTGTCCCTGCCTATGGCAGGGGATTGGAACTAGATGATCCTTGAAGTCCCTTCCAACCTTCCCATTCTATGATTCTGTGATCTCCTCCAAGTCTGTTCTTCAGCAGACCAAAAAATCTCAGGTCCCTCAGCCTCTCCTCATAGAGCACTGCTCCAGCCCCTTAAGGATGGGGCTCTCAAGTGCTGGAAACCCCTGAGAGCTGAAGCTGCCCTTGAAAGGCATTCAAGGATGCTTGTGTTTGCAAACTGGCCAAGGCAGAGATTACAGGATAAGGCTCATTTTAAGGAGATTTAAAAAATAAAGGCATGAGAACTTCACAAAAGCTTCAAACCTGACCCAACATGAACCTCTCTTGGGAGTAAATGGAGACAGCTTCAGTCTCAATTCAGCTGCCTGGTCTTTGCCTGTCTCCCTTTGAAGCTGGGTGCACCCAGGCTGTCCTCAGCAGCCTGCAAAGTGAGTCTGGTGAAACCTTGCAGCAAAGCCCTTTGAAGTCAGCTGTGACCCTGCAGCTGTCAATCTGGGCTGCATTGTATACCCAGACATGCCGGGCACGGCGAGTTCATCTAGGGAGAAAAGCAGGAGAGACACATCCTGACCTCTTCTTGACATGCAAGGATGCTGCTGAAAGACCCTACTCGACTCCCCTCTTCTCCCACCCTTCTGCCTTTCCCAGCAGGAAGCTCACCAGGAGCTGGGAGCTGAGATGCTTTGAAGGTTTGCGCCGCTCAGCTGCTTGTCCCAGGAGAGCAGGCATGTGTGGAGGGGCAGAAATCATAGAATCATAGAATGGGAAGGTTGGAAGGGACCTCAAAGATCATCCAGACCTGTGCCAGTGTCTCACCACCCCCACTGTACAAAGAGGAAAGATGGAGAAGGAGCTTTCACTCTCCTCTCCATCCAAGTTCATAGAATCATAGAATCACAGAACGGTTTATATTGGAAGGGACCTCAAAGCTCAACCAGTTCCAACCCCCTGGTGTAAGCAGGGACACCTCCCACTAGCACAGGTCACTCAAGGCCTCATCCAACCTGGCCTTGAACACCTCCAGGGAGGGAGCAGCCACAACCTCCCTGGAATTTTTTTTTTTTTCTGCAAGGAGAGGCTGAGGGTTGGAAGGCAGAAGCAGGCTGGAGCAGGCTCCTGGGCTCAGCAGGGTGATGGTGCACAGAGTGAGGGGTGTCTTGCTCCTCTTGTGGGCTTGTGGAGCCATCTGGGACACGGCAGAGCAGCTTCTCTAGCGGTGCAAGGTGGCAGAGGGGGACCTTGGGGTGGTGACTTGGCAGGTGGCTCAATGTGAGGCAGCAGTGTGGCCAAGAAAACCAACAGCATCCTAGCTTGGGTCAGGAATAGTGTGGCCAGCAGGTGTAGGAATGTGATCACCCCCTCTGTGTGGCACTGGTGAGGCCACATCTCAAATCCTTGGGTCAGTTTTGGACCCCTCACTCCAAGAAGGACATCAAGGGGCTGGAGGATATCTAGAGAAGGGCAACAAAGCTGCTGAAGGGCCTTGAACACAAGTTCTGTGAGGAGTGGCTTGCAGAAATGGAGTTGTGTAGTCTTCAGAAAGGGAGGCTGAGAGGAGACCTCATCACCCTCTACTTCAAAGGAGGTTGGAGTGTGGTGAGGCTTGGTCCCTTCTGCCGTGCAACCAGTGATGGGACAAGAGGAAATGGCTCAAGGTGTGCCTGGGGAAGTTCAGGTTGGATACTAGGAAGAATTTCTTCACAGAAAGGATTCTCAGACACTGGAACAGGCTGTCCAGGGAGGTGGTGGAGTCACCATCACTGGAGGTGTTTAAAGGACACATGGATGTGGTGTTGAGGGACATGGTTTAGTGGCAGTGGCTTAGCAGTACTAGGAAGACACTGAGCTCTATGTGAGTGGTTGGTCTTGATGATCTCAGAGGTCTCTTCCCACCTCAACACTTCTGATTCTGTGATTCTAAGGCAGAAGGAAGGTTTTGGAGCTCACCTCTGTCTCTGCAGGATAAGCTCCACCTCCATGAAGCTGCTCCCACCTCCTTAGGCCATTCTCTCCTAATCAAAATATCTGGGCCAGGCAGATCATCCCAGGTAGCAAATGTGATTCCCTTGGTGTTATTGGAGGGCATAGACAGGGCAGGATGTACTCCATCATGATGCAGGTCAGTGGAGAACAATGTGCCAGGCTGCTTAGCCAGCCTCATGAGAGCCTCCTTTTGCTCCAGCACCAGGCAGCCCATCTCAGGGCAGGTTTTATGTGCCCAGCTTTGCAGCTACAAGGAAAATTGCCAACCTGGGCTGAGTGGCTGCAGGAACACAGGGATAACCCTCAGTGCATTTCTGTATGGTGTGTGTAACATCTAATTCTTGAGGAGTGTGGTGTGATGGGAGGGAATTTGGATGGAAAGGAGAGGGAGAGCTCCCTCTCCATCTTACCTCTTTCTGCAGTGAGGGTGGTGAGACACTGGAATGGGTTGCCTGGAGAGGTTGTGGCTGCTCCCTCCCTGGAGGTGTTCAAGGCCAGGTTGGATGAGGCCTTGAGTGACCTGTGCTAGTGGGAGGTGTCCCTGCCTATGGGGGAGGTTTGGAACTGGCTGATCCTTGAGGTCCCTTCCAACCTAAACCATTCTGTGATTCTATGATTCTATGAACTTGGATGAAGAGGAGAGTGAAAGCTCCCTCTCCATCTTTCCTCTTTGTACAGTGAGGGTGGTGAGACACTGGCACAGGTTGCCCAGGGAGGTTGTGGCTGCTCCCTCCCTGAAGGTGTTCAAGGCCAGGTTGGAGGAGACCTTGAGTGCCCTGTGCTAGTGGGAGGTGTCCCTGCCTGTGACAGGTGGTTGGAACTAGATGATCCTTGAGGTCCCTTCCAACCTTCCCATTCTATCACAGAATCACAGAACGGTATGATTCTATGATTCTATGAATCTTGACCGAGGGTCATGTTCTGCCACTTTGAAGTTCCAAAATTTTCAAGGCCAGGTTGGATGAGGCCTTGGGTGACCTGTGCTAGTGGGAGGTGTCCCTGCCTATGGGGGAGGGTTGGAACTGGCTGAGCTTTGAGGTCCCTTCCAACCTAAACCATTCTGTGATTCTATGAGTTTGGATGGAGAGGAGAGTCAAAGCTTCTTCTCCATCTTTCTCCTTTCTTCCCTCGTCTCCCTTCCTGCCTTCCCTGGCTTTCAGCAGTGCAAGCTTTTCACCCCACACATAGGAAGCAATATCTTGAGGGAGCTTTGGAGCCATTTGTTTCTCCTTTTTAATTGGCTAGTGGGGAGAAAAAAAAAAATACCATCAGGAAACCAGGCAGGGGAAGTTCTCCTCGGTGCCGTTTTTGGGTACCAAGAGGCACAGCATTGGAAAATTCCTTTATTTAATTGCATTATTAAAAGTATAAATAAAACTAAATCCGGGGCCAGCAGCAAGGATCTGTGCTTTGCATCTCTTGAAATAGACCCATAAATGCCAGGGAGCACCAGGGGAATGATTTATTAGCCTGTTATGGTGAGTGACTGGGATGCTTTCGACGGAGTCCTTGCTAATTTCTAACAGCAGCATTAAATCAGAGATGCTCTCAACTATTAGAAAATAATCACCTGGCAGGCTGCAGACCAACCCCAAGCCCAGCACTGGAACCTTTCACATGCCAACCCTTCCCATTCTTGGGAGGGTGAGAAATAAATAGGGTTTGGAGTGGCCTCATTTTATCATCCAGGAGTTGACAATAAATAAAACCTCTATAAACCTTTTTTTTTTTTTTTTTCCTATTTTTTTTTTCCTCTTCTTTCTCTCCCCTCTCCTAGAAGGAGGTTGGACTGAAATTTACAAGGAGAGGAAACCTAGTTTGGGGCTTAAATATGGCTGGGTGATGTCAAGGCTCCTGAGTCCTGTTGGTCTCTTCTCTCTAGTATCAGGTAATAGAAGGAGAGGAAATGAACTTGAAATTGTGCCAGGGGAGGTTTAGGTTGGAGGTGAGGAACAAGTTCTTTGCTGCAAGAGTGGTCAAGGATTGGAAGAGGCTGCCCAGGGAGGTGGTGGAGTCCTCATGCCCAAAGGTGTGCAAGAAAGGTATGGCCATGGCACTTTGGGACATGGTTTAATGGCCATGGTGGGGTTGGTTTGGTGTTGGACTCAGTGATCTTAGAGGGCTTAAAGGACTTTTCCAACCCAAACAGTTCTATGATTCACAGACTCATAGAATTATACATTCATGGCATGGGTTGGGTTGGAAAGGACCTTAAAGATCATCTAATTCACAGGATCAGAGAGTCATTGAGGCTGGAAAAGACCTCAGAGATCATCAAGTCCAGCCTGTAACCTACCACCAGGACATCAGCTAAACCATGCCAGCAAGTGCCACATCCAATCTTTTCTTAAACACCTCCAGGGATGGTGACTCCAAAACCTCCCTGGGCAGTCCATTCTGATGTCTAATCAAATCAGTTCCAACCCCTCTACCATGGGCAGGGGCACTTTCCCCTAGGCAGAGACACTTCCCCCTAGCCCAGCTTGCTTAAGACTTGAACACCTTCTGTGGGGGCCATCCACATCCTGCCTGGGCAACCTGTGCAAGTGTCTCCCTGCCCTCACTGTGTAGAATTCCATCCTAACCTCCAGTCTAAATCTACCTGGGGTGGGAGCAGCTGGAGAGCAGCCAAACAGAAAGGGATCTGGGGGTGCTGATTGACACCTGCCTGAACATGAGCCAGCAGTGTGCCCAGGTGGCCAAGAAGGCCAATGGCATCCTGGCCTGCATCAGCAAGAGTGTGGCCAGCAGGAGCAGGGAGCTCATTCTCCCCCTGGACTCTGCACTGCTTAGGCCACACCTTGAGTCCTGTGTCCAGTTCTGGGCCCCTCCATTGAAGAAGGACATTGAGGTGCTTGAGTGTGTCCAGAGAAGGGCAACGAGGCTGGGGAGAGGCCTGGAGCACAGCCCTATGGAGAGAGGCTGAGGGAGCTGGGATTGGTTAGCCTGGAGAAGAGGAGGCTCAGGGGAGACCTTCTTGCTGTCTCCAGCTACCTGAAGGGTGCTTGTAGCCAGGAGGAGGTTGCTTTCTTCTCTCAGGCAAGCAGCAGCAGAACAAGAGGACACAGTCTGAAGCTGTGCCAGGGGAAGTTTAGGCTGGAGGTGAGGAGAAAGTTGTTGCCTGAGAGAGTCATTGACTGCTGGAATGGGCTGCCCAGGGAGGTGGTGGAGTCAGCGTCCCTGGAGGTGTTCAAGGCAGGTTTGGACGTGGCACTTGGTGCCATGGTCTGGTCTGGAGGGCTGTGGTGATGGGTTGGACTTGATGAGCTTTGAGGTCTCTTCCAACCTTGGTGGTACTGTGAAGATCCCCTCTCAGGCTGCTCTTATCCAGGCTAACCAACCTCAGGGCTCTCAGCCTTCCCCCATTACACAGATGTTCCAGGCCCTTCATCATCCTCATAGCCTCCCTTGGACACTCTCCACTAGTTTCCAGTCCCCCTTGAACTGCGGAGCCCAGAACTGAACACAACACTGCAGATGTGGTCTCAGCAGGGCAGAGTAAAGAGGAAGGAGAACCTCCCTTGCCCTGTTGGCCACAGTTCTCCTCTTTCCAACTCTGAAGGGGAGGCTGTTTTGGGTGATTTATTGGACAGATTGAGGATTTCAGGGGTTTGGCTGTTGACAGAGCTGGGAGGAAACAAGAAGGTCCTGTGGCAGTTGGAGACGCCTGTCTCAGCTCCTCTCTGTGCTCCTTGGTGCCGTTGCAGACAAGTCACTTAAAATTTTCCCTGCAGCTCGACTGCCTTTCTGTGCTCTGACAAATAACGTGTGTGTTTGTGTGCCTGGGCTCCAGAGGGGGTTAATGCTTGGCCTGGAAATCTCTTTAGAAGTGCCAATTTGTAGCGACAGAGAAACAAGAATGAATAGGAGCAGAGGCTGCGAGGTCCAGGAGAAGCGGAGCGAGTGGCTGCTTATCAGGATGGTGGCTTGCAGAGCCAGCCACAATAGCAGGGGTAGGTTTTAGAGGGTGAAGGAGATGGGAGAGGGGGGAGAAAAGAAAAAATAATAAAAAATCCAAAACCCAAACAGCAACTCAACCAATCCACAAATAAATAAAAATCAAGCAGTTGGGAAGAAAATGCTGCCCCATCTGCAAGGCTCATCTTTTTCCTGGCACTTCTGCTTTGTGTTAGAGCAGCTGCTTAACATGACAAATGTCTGCTTTAATAACAAGGTACCTGAGGAGATGCAGGCTGGGCAGGAGGAGTGATGGAGCTCTCCAACTCAGCCTGCTTTTTAACGCTCTTGCCTAGGAATAAACAGTCCTGGGCAGGGTGATTCTGGTGTTTTGCATCCACCCACTTTATCCAGCCTGGGAAGGTGGTTTTGGAGCTGCTGTTTTAGGAATGGTTATGGTTTTGCAGGGATGTGGCCTTGGCTTGAGTCAGTGGGGTTTGAGCTGAGTCTTGTGAGGAGCAGCTGAGGGAACTGGGGATGTTTAGGCTGGAGAAGAGGAGGCTAAGAAGAGACCTCATTACTCTCTACAGCTCCCTGGAAGGAGGTTGAAGTGAGGTGGGGCTCAGTCTTTTTTTTTTTTCTAGTATTAAGTAATAGAAGGTTTCATTGGCTACTGGAATGGGCTGCCCAGGGAGGTGGTGGAGTCAGTGTCCCTGGAGGTGTTCAAGGCAGGTTTGGACGTGGCACTTGGTGCCATGGTCTGGTCTTGAGGTCTGTGGTAATGGGTTGGACTTAATGAGCTTTGAGGTCTCTTCCAACCCTGGTGATACTGTGAGACTGATACTGTGAAGGTGACAGCCTGAAATTGTGCCAGGGAAGATTTAAGTTGGAGATCAGGAACGATTTTATTTTTTTTGCTGCAAGAGTCGTCAAAGATTAGCAGAGGCTGCCCAGGGAGGTGGTGGAGTCCCCATCCCTGGAGGTGTGCAGGAAATGTGTGGCCATGGCGCTCTGGGACATGGCTTAATGTAATGACAGGACAAGGGGCAATGGGTTTGAACTGGCAGAGGGGAGATTTAGACTGGATGTTAGGAGGAAGTTCTTTACAGTGAGGGTGGTGAGGCACTGGCACAGGTTGCCCAGGGAGGTTGTGGCTGCTCCCTCCCTGGAGGTGTTCAAGGCCAGGCTGGATGAGGCCTTGAGTGACCTGTGCTAGTGGGAGGTGTCCCTGCCTATGGCAGGAGGTTGGAACTGGATGATCCTTGAGGTCCCTTCCAACCTTCCCATTCTATGATTCTATGATTCTATGATTAATGGCCACAGTGGGGTTGGGTTGAAGGTTGGACTCAGTGATCTCAGAGGTCTTTTCCAACCCAAACAGTTCTATGAACTGCCTCAGGGCTGTTTCAGGGCTTCTCCACCAACAACCTCCATTGCTCCAAGGCCACTTCTCTGTGGGGAATGGTACCCTGGGATTTGAGGGTGACCTTGGAGAGGTTTCTTTTTTTTTTTTTTTTCTTTTTCCCAGAGGTGTTTGGGTTCCTTTGTCTTTCCCAAGCTCGTTATCCTCTCTGCAAAGTGGGATAACAGGCTTTGCAGCTTGCAGGTTGCTTCCTGACTGCAGTATCAGAGATTGTCGGGTTGTCAGCAGGCTGGAGATAGCAGGGATTGCTGACAGCAAGCAGAACAGAGTCAGTGCTGTGTACAGAAACCTTGCTCAGCCTTTGAAACTGCAGTCAAACCCTTCCCCCAAGGTTACTCTTCCTCATAAAACATGCTTAGTTTTGCTTGTTGCAAACCTAGATTTTAATCCCAGCAGCCAGACAGAGCCAAGCTTTGAAGAGAATTGGGTTGGAGTCAGGAGTGAATGGCTCAGGCCAGGCTGACTCTAAAAGATGGATTAAAACTGACCCAGGAAGATGGAGATGTTCACATCCCCACCCTGGCTTTGCCACTTGCATATTTATCTTGTTGTGCCTGATACCACTGGGAATAAATCAACAGCCAGACAGGCAGGGAGCAGGTCCCCTGGTTCAGGGAGCAGAGGACCTGTGCTGGCATTTACCCACAGCTCAGGTCTCGCTCCCAGAGAAGTTTTCCAAAGCCTGCAGGAATTGAGCTCCTTCCCTCACCTCCTGGGTTTGGATTTTTGTTTTGTTTTGTTTTGTTGGTTTTTTTTGTTTTTTTTTTGTTTTTTTTTTT
>VWZE01009130.1:54468-71162 GCA_013396675.1 Eubucco bourcierii | reverse complement strand
AACTTGTTACTATTATCATTTTGGTGATCGAGGTGCCACAAGTTCTGGATTATTTAATATTAATATTTTTTAAAATATAATCTCGCAGTAATTAATTACCCCTTCTACAACAAGCCCTGCCTGGTCATTGTGATCCTGGGCAAGCTGCTGTGGGTGCCCTGCCGGAGCAGGGGCTTGGAGTGGATGATCCCCAGAGGTCCCTTCCAACCCCACCATTCTGGGAATCAGGAATGTGGGTGTTAGCATGCTGGGCTGCAGACATTAACCATTTCCAACAATCTCAGTTAAACTCTCTCCAGGCCAAAGAATAAACCCATCCCAAAGTTGCCTGTTTAAGGCAAAAGGCTCTAGGAACAGAAACAGTCTGACAGGAATTGTGCTTGGTCCCATTACTCCTTCAGAACTGTTCTTAGGCAGTTCAGAAGAGAGCTGGGGCTTCGTGCTAGCTTGGTAGCAGCTCACCCCACAGCATACGCAGGCGTACTTAGTTTAAGGAACTAAGGCCTCAGAACATACATTCAAATATCATGCCTAGAATGTCTTCTCAGGAAGGGCACATTAGAGGGATCTGGAGTGCACCTCCTGCAGCTGGGTTTGGAGGTACTCTCCTGCCTTTCTGTGCACTATAAAAGACATGCCAGTTTTGAGATGGAGATAACTGAAACTTGCTTTCAGGCTATGAATACAGAAGTGCTGCCCTGTAACAGCTGTGGATCAGCTTTTGCATTACTGTGGCCTGTGCAGTCTTACTGATGGTGTCTTTGTACTGATTTATTCATTACCGAGTAAAAAATTCAAGTGGCATGGCCAAAATAACCAAGATGCCAAATTACTGATGTCTTTATGTTAAGGCTACTGACTGAACTAAATTTTGTCACTTCTGTACTGTCAAATACCATTCTTTGTGTGACAAGTTCAGACCCAAAGCAGAGAGGGAATTTCTTTAGTAGATTAAGTAAAAAAAAAGGAGCCACCACACCCCATCTGAACTCAGCTGTTCCCCGTTACTCTTTCATACAGAGAACAGCATTACAGTAGCTGCCAGCACACAGGTGTTGGCACTGAAGTATCCTCTACACACAACAACCAGGTTCACATTCATGTCATGCTGCAGACTGTCACTGCTCTTTTCATCTGGCCACCTCCGTAAGGACCACATTAGGCAGAAGCAAGAAGCCAAGTTCTAAGGTGATTCTGACTTTCTCAACACTTCCTTGCTGAAAGGCAGCATTCCCAGCCATCAAAATGCTTTTGAAGGCTAAGATTTGAGACACAAATGGGTGAAGAGTCGAAAAATGTTTCATCTCCTACTTAAAACAGAGTGGATTTGACCAGGACAATAGGCACACTTGGATCCCGTTAGACTTTTCCAGGTCCCCAGACACTCTACCACAGGATCTCCAAATTATTCTGAATGTTTTCAGCTTGTTGAAATTCAGAAGATAAAACCAGCATACTAAGAAATTCTGCTGCAGGCCATGGCACTGATGAAGAGCTCTTAACTGCACCTACAACCCTAACAACCACACTGAAGGATGAGAAATGCCAAAAGCGTTACAGAATCTTTAACAACTTGGTGTCTGGCCATGGGATTCAGCACAATGACTGCTGCAGGCTAGGATCTGGCTAATGATTATTCAATAACCTTCAAGACATGATTGGGCCTAACCAGGTGCAGAGGTGCCTGCCCTTGGTTCCAGCATTCAGCTCTGCAGGAGATGAGTTCAGCATGTCTGACTTCAACCCTCAGTGAAGGGTTGAACCACAGCTCAGTGCCTTCCATTCCCTGCTGTGGTTCCTTCCTCAGAGTATGCACAGGCAGGAGTGAGCAAGCTGGAACTCAATCTGCAGCTAAGAAGCAGGAGCAACTTCCATGAGCCAAAGCTGCCTGTGTTAGAGGGGGATGCACTGCCCTGAGGACTACTCTGCTCAACTGCCCAGCCCCAAATGAGTAAGGAGAGGAGCTAAGCAAGCAGAGGCAAACATTCAGTCTTGTTTGCTCAGTGAACAGTCCAGGCAGCAGCATCTGGGCTGCTCTGATGCTAGAGGGGCAAGCTGCTCACTGTAACACCATGTGAAGCCACACCTTGCAGACAAACACTGCCACCCAGAGCACATCCTGCCTGCAGCTGACTCCACGGGCTATTTTTTACAGCTTCCAGGGCAATTTCTTTCACTGCCAAGTAGTGCAAGCAGCTCCAGCAAGTTAGATCTAAGTATAGCAGGGCCACAATTTCCTCAGAAGAGCAGGAGGCTGGATAAGTCCATGCAGGTCAGCAGCAGAACACAAACAGCAACGTCATCACAAATAACCTGATTTCTTCCTAGGGAGGAAATGCAGTGGTTGAGATCAGAAGCCACACCCCCATTGCTGACCCAGTTCTGACCACAGAGGTACTGGCCTGCATTAGCACCAAGATTGCACTGTGCTGTGACAGAGGAACAGCATAGACTCAATGAAGGGCTGGCAGCTACCCAGTGACACCCAGCCACATCTGGAGGCAAAGCTTGCAGCACACACCACTCAGCCAGATGTGCTTGGCCAAGAACGATGCTCTTAAATGCAGCAAGGATGCTGAGACTTTCCTGAAGCAGGGTGAAGGACATATTGGTGCTTCCAGAGCCTGGGTGGTGCTTCCTGTGCACAGTAAGAGCAGGGTTCCTAGCATGGCAGAACACACAACTACCCACTGACTGCTGTTCTATGCAGTGCTTATTTTCTGGAGGGATGAGTAGTTCGCTGCCAGTCCTCAAAAGCAGAAGGATGCCACCCCAGTGCAAGCTCACCAGAGCTCCTTCCCCATCCAAGAGACATTGGAATGTTTAGAGACTGCCTGGCTTAGAACCCTGCAAAAAACTACATGAGCAGTTGTTAACCTGCAATGGAAAGAATTTACCTTCAGCTGTCCCACTACCATACTGAGTATACAGCTGTCAGGTGTAGGTTGGTGGTCTTGTGCTGTGATGCTGTGCTGGATTTTTTGGAAAGGGAGGCTCTGCAATGAAAAAAAAAGAAAACAAGGAAAGACAGAGTCACTGTGTTCTCTACCTAGCAAAACAAAGATGCAGCAAATCCAACATTACAAGTGTCGGGCTACTTTGGTTGCACTGCGTGGGGAGCTGTTGCAACTCGACACTACTCACGGAACCCCAGCATGGTAGGGTTGGAAGGGACCTCTGGGGATCATCCAGACCAAACTCCCTGCTCCACCAGGGCACCTACTGCAGCTTGCTCAGGATCACTGTGGCCAGAGCAGGGTGGAAGTTCTGCAGCGGAGGAGACTCCACAACCTCTCTGGGCAGCCTGCTCCAGGCCTCCAGCAACCTCACACCAAACAGCTTTCTCCTCATGCTCAAGTAGAACCTCCTGGGTGTCAGTTTATGCCCACTGCCCCTTGTCCTGGCACTGGGCACCATCGGCAAGAGTCTGGTCTCATCCTCCTGCCCCCCACAGGTCCTTCAGCTCTTGCTGATCATCACTCAGATGCCTTCTGGGGCTGCTCTTCTGCAAGCTTTCAGCCTCAGGGCTCTCAGCCTTTGCTCCTCACAGAGCTGCTCCAGGCCCCTCAGCAGCTTTGGAGCCTCCCCTGGACTCTTTCCAGTAGTTCCCTTTCTCTCTTGAACTGGGAAGTCAAGAGGGTGCACCCTTGACCTCTGGCAGGGTTGATAAAAACAGTTGTGGTTTTCAAGCACAAAGACATGAAGCATCAGCTTTTCCTAGCCTAACAACATTGCCCAAAGAGCTTCAGTTCAGATGAACCTGCAGCCTGGACAGGCAGGATGCACAAAGCTGCTATGCTCTGAACAGTGCTAGAAGACTGTTTACCAAACAACTTCAAATTTGCTTCTTTGTCAAAGTGGCCATGAAAACAAAGGCAAGATGGCTGAGCAAGAACTGGTGTTGAGGACTTGAAATACCCATTTCTCTGCTAACAGCACCTAAGGAGAAGCTGCACAGCAGCAGGCACCATTTCTGCCATAGAGTAGCCAGGAGCAGGGGAAAAAAGAGCAGGAAGTGGAGACCAAGAAGCACAGGCATTGAAAAGAAAAAAGCCTGCTCATGTAGCAGATGCAAGTGTGGATGAGCTCACACTGTAAGGAACATCCCTTGAGGAAAACCAGACACTGGGGAGGAATTCCTCTTCCAGCTTAGACCACGTTCAAAACATGGACAACTCCAAATGGTGAGCATCAAGTACCGGGGTGACAGAGTTCTGTCACACCAATGCAGCCCTGGCACTGTCCAGGCTGGGAGAGTTGGGGCTGCTCAGCCTGGAGAGGAGAAGGCTCCAGGGAGACCTTAGAGCTGCATTTCAGTATCTGCAGGGGACCTCCAAGCAGGCTGTGGAGAGACTGTTCAAGAAGGGCCGGTGGGGATAGGTCAAGGGCAATGGCTTGGAACTGGAGCAGGGCAGAGGGAGGTTGGGCATCATGAGGAAATTGTGCACAGTGAGGGTGGGGAGAGACTGGCACAGGCTGCCCAGGGAGGTGCTTGAGGGTCCACCCCTGGAGACATTCAAGGTCAAACTTGATGTGTCCCTGGGCAGCCTGCTCTGGTTGGAGGTGTCCCTGCTGCCTGCAGGGGGTTGTACTTTTGAGAGTCCCTTCTAACTCACTACATTCTGTGACTCTGTGGAAGGCAAAGCTTCTCCCAGTTTCACCACATTAACAGGCAGAGCTTCAGCATCTGTGCAGCAGGAAATGTCTTCCTCTGACTTGAAGAGGAAATGCTGGTTTCAAAGCACTGAAGTGCTGACAACAGTTGCCAAGTGCTGCACTAAGGCCAAGCTGGGTTCTCCACCAGGTCATTTATTTGCAGTTCATCCATCAGCAAGCAAACTGCTCCTTGCCACAACAAACTTACCCTCTTCCCCAGGGAGATTCAAATCACAGGTCTGCTGTGGCTACANCCCCCTTTGTATGCTTTAAAAAAAAAAAAAAAAAAAAAGCACCTTTGCTTTCTCTGTATCACAGGGGCAGCTCAGGACCTAGGCTTTCACAATGGGAATCAATAATGTCAGATGCAACTGCAGCCACCAAGCAACCCTGAAAACTAAGAGGCAATTAACAGTCACCCAGCAGAGCCACTGGTGCAACACTGAAGAAAGGCACACTTCTGAAGACCAAAAGCTGGAATCTTCAAGGGTTTTAACCTGCTGAAGTCAACAAAATCTTCAGAAGCAGTTAACTGCTAGTCTGCAGCAGTTTCCCCAAGCACTTGGTAAGGGTTCCAGACTCACAGAGAGCTTTTCCACAATGGCTGCCTTGCCCTGGAACTGCTGTCCTTCCCACGTAAGGCATGAGGCATCGATCTGTGGGGGAGGGAAAAGAGAGAGTCATTAACCTATGAGCAATCTTTACACAATCCTCCATCTGAAAAATCAGCTGTCCTGAGCAAAGCTCTACATTATTGGAAACTTCATTTACTTGGCATAGGTCCTTAGAATCCAGCTCTTTGTAAACTACCTCAGAGAAATGGAAAGAAACCACAAACTGACAAACTGTGGAATACTCAGGTAGACATTCAGCAGATTGTATTGCAGTATTCTGATTCTGCTGGCAGAGAAGTCCCTGGGGCAGAATTAGCTTTCAGGGAAAACATACAGGACACCAAAACCACAATCCCAGAGACAGAAGCTAAGCATGTAGAGACAAAAACACAGGAAGAAATGTGACAAGATGAGTTCTGTCTCCAGCGTTTTCTCCTCTCAGACACTGATTTGCATACCCTCCTCACCCCCAGAGGGGCAGAATGTGCCTCTAGAGGTTTTCTAAATGGCTGTCCTGTGTAGCATGAAGTGACAGAGGTGCTTCAGCCTAGAAGTTTTTTCAAGTGTAGGAGGAACGTGCTCGGAGGACGCTGTGTCAGGGGCAGTATCAAGAGGCAAGAACCTTCCTGTCCCACTTTGATGCTCTGTTTGATTCAGAGTCACAACATCCTATTGCTAACGCAGCTCTGCCTTTTCAAACCCCATTTGAAACCATGGAAAAAGACTTCAGTTTAACTTGGGTTCTGCCTGCTGCCAAGCAACACCCTCATCCTTCACCTGAATGTCCAAGTTCTTGTGCAGCCTTGTCACAGATCCATCCACCTTTTTGAGTTTGAGTATCTGACAGGTAACTCCCTGCTCTTTCCCATTCTGCCTTCAACTCTCACCGAAGCTCTGAATGCCTCAGTAGAACCTGGCAGATTGCAAAGAACTCCCTTTACGTGCTGCCTAATAGATATTCCAGGCCCTGTTTTTGACCAACAGCACATCAAAAAGCTCTTCCAGCCACACCTGCTGTGCTGGACTTGCACAAGAGTCTCAAGCATTCCAAAAGCATCCTCGGCAGGAGCAACACAATGTAGTAGGAGCCAAAGAAGGGGATCAGGGACAACAGTGCAAAGCCTTTAGGGTCAGGCACAGCCACGAGCACCAAGAGCCCCTGAATGCAGTCTCCTCCTGACCATGGGCATGTTTCTTACATTCCTTTTAAGAGGAAACAGATTGTGTTGCCTAAAGTAACAACACAGGTCACCTGGCTGACACCGCTCACATTTTACATGACATGAACCCTGCTGCTCACTGGAGTAGCCAGGTGATGGTCCCAGGGAACAAGGTTACCCTTGAAGACTACAGCCTTCAAATGACGGCAAGTCCCAAAAACAATGGGGATTCAGAACCTGCCTTTCTGAGCCCACCTCAGCAAGCAGTAGTGCAGGACCCTCCTGATGTTTGAAAGAGTAGCAGAGGACCAGTGATGAAGTTGGTGAGTAAACATGCCCTTCCTGAAAGACACTGAACCCAACACTAATGTTCACCAGGCTCTCTGCTACAGGTCACCCCCACAGCCACTTGCTGCACCAATGTCCTGGGAGCAGTTGCTTCCAAAACAAAAAGCAAGGCCTCCTCCATCCCCAGACCCCTGTAGATGAGAAATTGCCATGAAAGACTGAAAAAGTCTCATTTTAAGTAGCCACACACCCAAAGTGAAGGAAAGAAGTGACCACAGTTTCTGCCTACAGAGCAACTGCAGGGGCAGAACTGGAAAACCTAGTACTCAACTGACCTAAACCAGACAAATCACAGCAAAACGGACTGGCCTGAAACAGGCGACAAAAGCTCAGACTTGGAAAACACCCCTGAAGGACTGGACCTTGCAGTGGAAACTGACACAGGAATGAGAAACAGATCCAAGAGCTCCCTGCTGCCCTTCTGCACGCTGTAGATGTTTGCTTCTAAGACTCGCTGAAGGCAAGAAGCTCATCAACTCTCGAACTGCCTTGGGTGGGAAGGGACTCTTAAAAGCCACTCAGTCCAACTCCTTGAAGTCAGCAGGGACACCTGCAGCCAGAGAAGGTTGCTCACAGCCACAAACAACCTCACCTACAGTGGTCCCAGCTGTGGGGCAGCTCCACCTCTCTGGACAGCCTGGATCAGGCTCTCCCCACCTCAGTGCCAAACATTTCTCCCTTCTCACCACTCTCAATCTCCCCTTCTCAGTTTAAACCATCCCCCCTTGGCCTGCCACAACAGGACCTGCTCCAAAGGCTGTCCTCAGCTTTCTTGGAGGCCCTTCCAGCACTGCAAGGCCACCAGGTGTCCCTGAAGCTGCCTTCTCTTCAGGCTGAACACCCTCAACTCTCCCAGCCTGGCCTCACAGCAGAGCCCTTCCAGCCCTGCTGTGGCCTCCTTTGTCCCTGCTCCAGCAGGTCCCTGTCTGTGCTATGCTGAGGACTCCAGAGCTGCCCCAGCACTGCAGGGAGGGGTGTCTCAGCAGAGGGGCAGAATCCCCTCCTTGCCCCTGCTGTCCACACTGCTGGGGATCAGCCCCAGCCCAAGGCAGGGCTGGGGCTGGGCTGGCAGCACTCAGTGCCAGCTCATCTCCGGCTTCTCATCCACCAAAAAGCTCATCAGAGAAAACAAATTTCAGTAGAACTTCCTCTAAATTTAGGCAAGCTGTGGCCATGATGGATTTTAGCCATAAAAGACAGGGTCCCATCTTCCACAGATTCGGATCTCCACAGACCATCATGCAACGCTGACCACATGTGCATAGGTATCTCCACTGGGTGATGAAAGGCAGACAGAGTCCAAGGTGGGAAAGGCCCAGGAGGGCACTGTGTGGAACAACTCCATGGTTCCAGGAATTTCAATTAGTCTCCACTTACCAGCAGCATTCTAAGGATTCAACAAGCTTTGGTAACAACATGACAGAAGCTGAGTGCCTTTGTATTTGGAGATGTTGATTGAACATAGGCTTCTTGTTCTCCTTGATTTAGAGGCTCTCTGTACACAGCTTCTACAAGATAAGGCAACAACCCAGTAGATGGCAAATACACAACCATCTACAGAGCAGCTGCTGGCAGTGTTGGTGGACAGAGCCGGGGTACAAGGAGGGGTGTGTCTGTGCTCATGCAGCAGTTCCAACACTCAAGAGCTTGGCAAACCCTCATATAGTTCTTCCAGCAGATGAGCAGGACAGCAAAACAGGCTGTGCTGCTGGAGGGCTGCTGAAACTGCAGTGTCTTCTTGAAGTGCCTTAGGCACCCAGAAGCATTCCTTATCAAAGAGCAACATCACGAAAGGGACACTTTGCATCTTCTGAAGGAGCCTTCCCCCAAAACTAGAACCTGATATTCCTTGAGTTTGCTATTTAGAAGTTTAGTTTTTGGAAGTCAAATCTACTTTGCCCCAGATAAGGAGTAAAAATAACCTCCTAATTTTGAAATACATTTTGTCACAGACTCACAAAATGGGTTGGGTGGGAAGGGACCTCAAAGATCATCTAGTTCCAACCCCCAGACCCTGGGCAGGGACAATTCCCACTAGATAGGTTGCTCAAGGCCCCATCCAACCCAGTTTTCAACACTTCCAGGCCTGGACCTTCTTTGAGCAACCTGTTCCAGTGCCTTGCCACTCTGATGGGGAAGAATTTCTTCCTTATGACTCATCTAAACTGAACTATTTTTTAAAAAAAAATTTTTTTTTTATTCCAGTCAAAACTGGGGTCAAACATTTCAATCTATTTGGAGGCTCTGAGGATTAATGCAGCTGAGATCCACAGAACACCTGGAACAGCTAGTAAATAGTAGGACTGAAATCCCACCACACAAGAAGGACTTCTTGATAGAGTCCAGCACAGAGTCCCCAAGCTGCTGCGGGCAGTGGAATATCTCCCGCGAGGCCAGGTTGAGGGAGCTGGCACCTGGAGCTTGGAGCAGAGGAGCCTAAGGGCTGCCCTCATTGCTGCTGCTAGATGTGCAGAGATGGAGCCAGGCTCTGCTCAGGGATGGCCCAGGACAGCACAAGGGGCACTGGGAGCCAGTTGGAGCAGAGGAAGTGCCATGGGAACAGGAGGAAAAACTTTGTCGCTGTGAGGGTGCTGGAGCCCTGGAGCAGGTTGCCCAGAGGGGTTGTGGAGTCTCCTTGTCCGGAGAGCTTCCAAATCCTCCTGGATGTGTTCCTTTGTGACCTGCCCTAGCAGGGGGTTTGACTGGATAATCTTTGGAGGTCCCTTCCAACCCCTAACATTTTGTGATACAAGCAAATGCATGCCTCCCAATTAACAGCAAACTAAGGTTAGAGTGTTTTCCTCACAGGATCATCATCAGGCCCCTCCTCTATGGGCCACTGTCAACAGCCAAGGTGGGAGTTTACCAGTCTGCCAACAGTTAAAGCAGACAAAGCTCCAAAAAGAAGTGAAACAAAAGCAATTCAATAAAGAAAAGTTGAGTGAATGACTGGACTGGCAGCCTGGGGTCAGTATAAAACCCACAATCCCACCCTGTGCATCCCACACATCAAACCAGGAGCCCTAGGGAGGGCAAAGGAGCAAGATCCACCCACCCCTGTTGGTACTCACATAAATTGCTCCTAACTGAGTCCTGTCTGCATCGAAGAGCTGGTAGTAATGTTGGACAAAGCTGGACCCGATCTGCTCCCAGATAGGCTTGTCCCCCATGGCTCCTCACCTGCAGCTGCAACACAGAACAAAGCATCAGCAGAAAGCACCAACCACTTGGAGTGTGCACTGAGCACCAGCAAGCACAGCTTCCCTCAGCTGGCCAGAATGTTTCTCTGGATGGAACAGGACAAATCTCACCGCTGCACCCAAGTTTGCTGTGAAAGACCAGACTTGGTTATGAAACACTTTGATGGCTCATTACAGCCTTCAGGAGCTCCTGCAGCTGTGTCAGCATGAGGTCACAACCCGCAGACATGGAGAGAACAAGCAGCAAAGGGAGTGACACCATCTGACAGTCCCACATCCCAAGAACTCCTCCCTCTGCAGGAGCTGCCTTGCACTCGCTGCTCCAACCTGATCTCCTTTGCTGCAAATAAGATTTCTCAGCATGGACTGTTTGCAAGGGTCTCTTCAGCTGTGACATCATCCACAAGCCACACTAAGTAGTGTCCCTTCCATGTACCACAGCAGGAAAGTCACAAGTTTTTTGCTTAACAGGAGCTGACTCTCAGCTGCTCTGTCACTTGGACTGAAGCACACAGGTCACTTAGCTCTGAGCTTGCCCAAGGTACAAACCAGGATGCTTTCCAGAGGTGTCAATCTGCAGGTCCCAGTCAAGGGACTGGAAATCCAGAGGCATCCCAAAGGCTCTCTCCCTGTTTCCCTATAGGTTCCTCCACCAGGTGTCCTGTGTCACAAGCCATGCTGGCCCAGGACAGGGACAACAACAGCCTCATCTGCTTTGGCACATGTGAAGCTGCATGATTTAGAGAGCGGTTACACCACGGAGGAAAGAACAGGAGGACTAGAAGAGAATGAAGCCCTCCCACAGCCTCAAGCGATCTTGACTCAGACCAGGCTAACACTGCCATCGAGCAGATCGGGCCACAAACTCCAGACCCACAAAATCATTTCCATAGTCCCAGCTTAGGAGGTCCTATCTACACTCATTCTTCTCCCTTCTCTAGCTTAACTCTGAGCGTGAAAGCCCAGCACAAACACTGAGACTGCCCACAACTGCTAAGTGGAGCACAGTCCTTAGAAATCCTGTTTCTGCAAAAGGTCCTGTCTGGGTGAACCTCTTCTTAGGGTTTTCTTCAACAAAGAACCACGACGGTTGTCAGTCTACTGCACCATAAATCCATCTCCTTCTCCAGGAGCATCACCAGAGCCACTCAGAGGTGGAACTTGAGGAAAACCCATCTTTTCACTTGGCAAAAGCAGAAAGTCTCCTGCTGACACACAAACAGATCACAGTTCTTGAAACACAGAATTGTTTAGGTTGCAAAGAACTTTGAGATCATCAGGTCCAATCACGGACCCAGCAGTGCCAGGGCACCACTAAACCATGGCCCTCAGCACCACATCTCCATGACTCTGAAACCTCACCAGGGATGGGGACTGCACCACTCCCCTGGGCAGCCAGGGTCAGGCCTTTACAACCCTCAAGGGGAAGAAATTGTTCCTCATGTCCAACTTAAACCTCCTAAGGAGCAACTTGAAGTTGTTTCCTCTTGTCCATTTTTTTTTTTCTTGGAAGAGACCAACCCCACCTGGTTCCAACCTTCTTTCAGGAAGCTGTAGAGAGCAATGAGGTCTCCCCACAGTTTCCTCCAGAGAAAGTACCTCCAGCTCCCTCAGCTGCTTCTTACTAGCCCTGTTCTCCAGACCCATCTCCAGCTTCACTGTCCTTCTCCGGACCTGCTTCAGCACCTAGGCATCCTTCTTGGAGTGAGGGACCCAAAACCAAACCCAGCACTTGTAGTGCAGTTTGGGGCAGGGGACTAGCACATCTCTGCAGCACGTAGGAGGGCCATAGAATTGTTTTAGCCAGCAGCTATGTTTGCAGCTGTAGCAGACCTGGACACATGTAATCTTGCTGCTAGCCACTAACTTTAAGCATGGTAGACCTGCACTTGTGGAAGGTCCTCCACATTCTGAAAATGCCAATGCAAACTAGCATGAGCCAGGAAAGCAGAACATGAACTGCTGCAGAGGAGGAAGGTGGTCTTGCAGGGACTGACATGCGTCAAGAGTGGTCCAACAGTCCATCAACCACCACCACTAGTAGGTAAACTTTGTAAAGGCTTCCTGGTCTGTGAAACATCACAGAAGAAAGCAGAATTCCAAGACAAGCCTCAAAGCCATACATTCTAACATGCTGGTGCAGAAGAAATGTTGGCCAGGAAGGTGGTCGGGGTCCCATCCCTGGAGATATTCAAAGTGAGGCTGGACAGGGCTCTGGGCAACCTGAACTAGTGGAGGATATTCCTGCTGACTGCAGGGGGTGTTGGACAAGATGACCTTTGAAGATCACTTCCAGCCCAACCCATTCTGTGAAATTAGTAACTATTGTCCATTTAGGACTACACCCAAGTCCTCAGAGTATAAAAGGTTCCACTCATTTGGGGTGTCACAGCTGGCCTCACTTTTACCATGGCACCAAGGCCCAACTCAGCAGGCCCAAAGCCAGGCTGCCTGTCTGCAAGGGCTGGCAATGCGTGTGGCAGGAGAGCAGCCAGACTCCCTTCCAGGTTGTGCTGCAGGCACAGGCTGATGCCACAATCCAGTGGCAAACACGCTCCAGCCCATCAGCTGCTGCACCCCTCACTGCTGATCAACAGGAGAAAACAAGGAAACAAGTCTTCAGACTGCAGTGAAAAAGGTAAAGCAACAAATGGTTTTGGGGTTATTTCCCTTTTCTCTCTTTTCCATCTTCACAGAAACTTGCCAAGACAGGAGTGTCTCCTGCACACGATGGAGCCAACCTCTCAGGAGCACTAACCTCTCCAAGAGATCACCTACTCAGCTACACCAAGAATCATCTGAGAACAGCTCATCCTCCTGCAGCAAAAGCAAACTTTTGAGTTCCAGAAGAAACTAAGCAAACTATTACAACCTGAATTACTCTGAGGGTCCAGCTCAGAGCAGGATCAGCTACCAGAGGTTGCCCATCCACTTTGATCCCCAAACACTCCAATGCAGGTGACCATAGAATCTCTGCAGCCACCATGTTCCAGCACTTGACTTCCATCACACAGAGGGCAGCTCTGCTGTGTTCAACCTGAATCCCTTATGTTCCAATCCATGTCCCTTGTCTCACATTCTCCCACCAAGTATCCTGTGCAAAGTCTGGGTCCATCTTCCTGACAGTGGCCTAGCAGGGGTTGGAGACTAAAACTAAGCCCTGCTCAACCCTTCTTTTCTCCAGGCTAAACGAAGGTGAGCCTAGGCCAGGCAGAACGCACAGAAACAGAAGGCTGATCAACCATGGAACTTACTCAGAGACATTCAACAGCATCAGTCTTTCATCTTAAATACTCCGGACCTCTCTGTAGGAAAATCCAACCTAGTGGTTAACGTCTCCCTGTTTTGCAAGCTGTCAAATTCCCAGCTGAGTGAACTGATGCATACTGAGACAGACAGGAAGGAGTGCTCCTCTTAGGGGCTTTCACCTCCTCTCCACAGGTGCTGACTGCTCTATGGAGCTAAGTTTGAAAACCACTGCAGCAGGACAGGCAGTAGTTCCTGACTTCAACAGACAGCTTCACCCAGGATCTGCTCAGAGTAAGAAATGACATTACCCAAACATGCCTTCAGGTCTAAAAATAATGAAGTCTAGATATGTGAGCAGGGCAGCGGTGGGAGGGGATAACAGAGTGGGGTGGGGGAGAGACGGGGAAGGAGTGACAAGGCGCAGGCTGCGTCCTTCTGGATGATATTGGGAATGGATTCTCATCAGCTCAGGCCTCTTCTTCCTTTCCTCCAGCTTCTCTAGAACAAAGTACTGTAGGAATGATGCCAACCTGAAGTCAGTATTTTTTTGTTATCTCTGTCTGCATGTCCAAAGCCACTGGCAAATAAAGGAGATGAGGATGACTCAGGGAAAGCTTTTACCATGCCTACAGCTTAGTGCTTATCCTGCCTGCAATCTGACAGCCCAGCAGAGTCCCAGAGTCAGCCGAGACAGGACAGAATCACAGAATGGTTTGGATTGCAGAAGCCCTCAGAGATCATCCAGTCCAACCAGCAACCCAGACATCCTGGCCACATGGTTTTGAAACCACTCCAGGCATATCACCTCCTTGGGCAGCCTGCGCCAATCCCTGATCACTCCTGCAGCAAAGAAATTTTTCATTACCTGCAACCTAAGACTCCACTGACACAATTTCAGGCCACTTCCTCTCCTATCACCAGAGACTTGAGAGAAGAGCCCGACCTCAACTCACTGCAGCCTCCTTTCAGGAAGTAGTAGTGCCCCACACAGTTCCCAATTCCCAAGGTTTTCAGGGTGTCAGCAAGGATGCTGTCCCCCTGCTCCACACACATATATGCCAGCTCTTTGGATGGGCTCCAGATTTCCCAGGTACACCTGCAGTATCTTCCTCACTACCTCACACTTGCAAGCCCAACACATCCCTCCTGCTTTGCTCCCTTCCTCACACAGAGCAGCAGCGGGGGGGGGGAAGAAAGGAGCAGAGCACAGAAACAGGGCTGCCCACAGTGCCAGTAAGGGCACAGCAGGGAGGAATCTCAGTGCCTGCAGCTGGCAGTAGGTACTGCAGGCCTTATAGCCTTATACACTGTGCACTACCAAGCAGACAGAGCTACACACAATGCACACTCTCCCTGACCAGACACAGCTACACACACCGCATACCCTAACTTGACATAGCTACACATACTGCACACCCTCCCTGACTAGACAGCTCTCTTTTAGCAGCAGGCAGAAGGAATCCGCACAGAGGAGTGTAGAGCATTGTTCCTGTTTTGCACTCTGTTCCAGACCAGAACACCCAGAGGTGTTAAAACAAATCCATTTCAAACCATCCACCAAAGACCCTTTAGGAAGAACAAGGAGCAGTAACTAGGAACCCAGTGGGAAAACAAGAGTTCCAAAGTGAGCCGACACCTAGTTGCACTCCGAGTTAACTGAGGATTTTCACCAATATTGATGCTGCAGACAGAAAATTCTCTTCCACTATCTACACGGAGCTCTCTGAAATGCCTTTG
The DNA here is from genome assembly GCA_013396675.1 of Eubucco bourcierii. Classification (NCBI taxonomy): domain Eukaryota; kingdom Metazoa; phylum Chordata; class Aves; order Piciformes; family Ramphastidae; genus Eubucco; species Eubucco bourcierii. The sequence continues at coordinate 56,198 of VWZE01009130.1, read as the reverse complement.
TTTTTTTTTTGCTAAAGGAAGCCCTGAAGCCCCCAGGCACAAAACCAGAAAGGCTGCTTGAACACAACTCCTCCCAGAAAAAGAGAAGGCAGAAGGCTGTCCTCTTGAGAAGGGGGATGACTAAAGAAGCAGACTGAACTCTCAACAGTTCTGCAACTGATTCCTCCCCAGGCATTTAGAGAATCACTGAATGGTCTGGGCTGGAAGGAACCTCCCAAGGTCATCTTGTCTAAATCCCTCTGCAGTCAGCAGGAATATCCTCCACTAGATCAGGCTGCCCAAAGCCCTGTCCAGCCTCACCTTGAATATCTACAGGGATGGGCCCCGACCACCTCCCTAGGCAACCTGTTGCAGTGTTCCAGCACCCTCATGGTGCAGAACTTGTTTCTAACACCCAATCTAAGTCTGCTCTGCTCTAGTTTGACGTCTGGCTTTACGTACCAGTTTGGCTGCAATACAACGCAGATGCCACAAGCCCAGCTCCAAGAGACAGAGTTACGCTGGAAGGGAAGGACTCCAAAAGAGAAGCAAGAGCTGGAGTAGTTTTGCAGCCTGCCTTTGGGGGATAAATGAATGTCTTAAGAGTATCCATGTCTTCAGAAAGTTACCTCCTACCAACAAAATGCAAAGTAAGCTCCTCGCTACTGCAAACTTGCACTGGCTTTGGTTGGTTTTAAAGCTTAAAAGCGACAGCAGCTATAGAGGTGGAAGAAAAAAAGTCAACTCTGCTAGAATCACACCGGAAACTAGCAATTCAAAGTGAAAACGCAGGCGGCTCCAGCAGCTCACCGAGCACATGTTCCCCGGTTGGGTCAGCTCCGAGGAAGCGGGAAGCTGTCGTTTCCTACATGACAAAGTGATCTCACCACATCGGACGAGCTTCAGTCCTCACACAGCCTCCTACCAGGACCGCCGAGTAAGGCCACCAGCAGAATCGCTATGCTCCCGTTCCACCTTCCACAGCGCGAGTACCACCTCCATGCCGCTCCCGGGGCTCACCCACCCAGCCGTCACGGCCACCGCCAAGTGTGCCAGGAGAACCGCGGGATGCCGGGCTCGGGGTCGACAAACTCCAATGCCTCAGCCCAGTGCGGCGGCACAGCCCAAAACACACTGGAGCAGTCGGCAGCTCTCGGGAAGCGCCGGTGATCCTACGGGGCTGGGGAGCAGCTTCTGTCTCCCCATTACCGAAGAATACCATTCCCTTAGCTTGGGGTCCAGGCTCACCCTGGTAGCGGCGCCTCACTCCCCTGGGAACAGAGTCGGGAGCCTTCCATCCCCCACAGCTTTCGTGCCCACACGCGGAGCCCCACCGCGCCGCGCCCGTCCCACCCCCGCCAACTCCGCGACCCGAGCAGCGCCGGTGGCGGCTCAGTTCCCTCAGACCACCAAGCTGGGTGGGCCCGGCCGCTGCACCTCGGAGAGCTGCACTGCCGGCGCTTCAAAGACAGAGGAAGGTCAGGACGGTTCCGGCCGCCAGCTCCCGCCCAGCACAGCCCGCAGCTGCCGACAGCGCCTCGCGGTAGGGCTGTGGCCGGGCCGCGGGCCCGGCGATTGCGGGGTGGGGCTGCGCCATGCGCCAGCCCGCGAGCGAGCGGCCTCGCTCCCGCCGCCACCCGGGTCCCGCGCCCCGCCCTCCCCCAGCACTCACCCCGCGGCTTCCACTATGGCGGCGGCAGCGAGCCCCGTGCGCGGCGCGAACCCCCTCAGCCTCTCTCGCCCGCGCTCCC
>VWZE01009130.1:14972-49581 GCA_013396675.1 Eubucco bourcierii | reverse complement strand
GGTTGTTTTAGGCCCTGTGAGGACCCAGGGCCCCGGACTGCACTTTGTGTTCCCTCGGGCTTGAGAGCTACGCATTGGGACTCATTAGCGTGACATAGCAGTGTTGTTGTCTGCTGCCCAGTAGTGAGGTGCCAGCATTGTCAGGCAGCAAAAGTGTGTGGGGGATTTGGGAAATGCTTTATGTTGGCTGCGTCGTGAGTTTGTTAGAAGGTGCGTGGTGTATGCTTTTGATACTCAAGTTCATCTTTAATGATGGATGTATGATTTTGGAACTGCATGTCTGTGATTCTTCAGGGTGTATCCGACTTGAAAAAGCAGAGTAATTGTGGCAAAAGGACCTTGGTGGAGCCCAGACTGACTGTGCTCCCTAACTCTGACAATGACACTCCGCGGATTATGCTTAAAAGAATCATCCAGACCCGTAAGTACCTTCTAAAAAAAAAAAACAACAAAAAACCAGAATAGGAAAACAGAACAGAATTTTAATTGTATGGGGAGCAGAGGGTGTTCTTCTGGAGGCTGTTCTTACCCTGTTAAGTGGAGCAGAAAGTCAGACCATTGTGACAGGTGTAAATAAGGAATGCTGCAGGGGCAGCTGGGTGATGATTTGTCTCCAAGACCAGGTCTTGCACTGGTTAGTTTATAATAAGCTCTTTGTGTTCATGTCAAGCTGGTATGAAGTCCTCTTCACTCAGTCTTTATGAACAAGTGTCTCATCTTTGTGCTGAGCTAAGTTGTAGGATCAGGGCCTCTGGGGAGACCTTAGAGCAACCTTCCAGTACCTGAAAGAGGCTTACAAGAAAGCTGGGGAGGGACCGTAACCAAGGGCTGGCAGTGCCAGGACAAGTGGTGGTGGCGTTGAACCGAGAGAGGGGAAATTGAGACTGGAGATGAGGAAGAAATTCTTGGTGGTGAGGGTGAGGAGACACTGGCACAGATTGCCCAGGGAGGTTGTGGATGTCCCTTGCCTGGAGATGTTGAAGGCCTGGCTGGACGAGGCCTTGAGCAACCTGGGCTGGTGGGAGGTGTCCCTGCCTATGGCAGGGTTTTGGCACTGTATGATCTTTAAGGTCATTTCCAACCTAAACTATTCTGGGACTCTGTGTGTATAAATCTGGAAGGTATTAGCTGTTGGAGACCTCAGCTTGGCTCTTCAGCATGTGGAACCTCCATGCCACCACAGGCTTTGTCACTGTACATACCACCTTCTCTAGCAATAGAATCCAAAGAACTCTTGCCAGGGCTTTATTGTGGCCTATTAATCAATGCAGTGTCTGGGATGCAGCATGACTTTGATGCTTTGCTGCACTTTGGCTTTTTTGTTGGATTGCTCATGGAAAGGAAATGTTTTGGTTTGTTGGCAGAACCACAAGTTTCACCTCTAGCACTTCAGATATCTAAACATGAAGGAACAGAAGGAGCAGCTCAAGCAGAAGTCCACTCGAAGAGGATTTCCAGCATGTAAGTCAGGTTTTTAGCCATTACTGTTGTTTTTCACAGTACTGGCTACAGCTGCAGTCCCCATGGAGGGGCTGGGAGCAGGAATTCTCTACTTCTGAGTGACCAGAGCTGTGTCCTGTCAGGTGGGCCTTCCAGAAGCACCTCTCCAGCTTGTAAAATGGCATGAGTCACTGGGACTGAGGGACTGAAGAATGAATCCTGTAGGCCTGAGCGTAGTCCCCTTCTTCCATGCAGACCAAAGCCTGAGTTTGTTAAGTAGCTGTGCTGAAGCTCTTGGCTCTCCCCAGGGCTGTGTGTGACAGTGCTGGGCCAAAACAAGTGATTGATGCATCCTGCACTCAGAGCACAGGCTGGGGTAGCTTTTGATGGTGTTGCTCCTTCTTGGTTGTCCTTGTTCTGGGCTGTTTGAGGTATCTACCTTCCCTCAGGGAGGTTTGGAGGTGAGGTTTACCTGAGGCTCAGCTGCTTTTACTCATGTTTAACTTCCATCACTTAGTCTTGACTGAGCTGGAGAGGCTGAAGTGACTCCCACCTTGCTATGAGGATGGCCAGCAGTGATGGTAGGGCTTGATTTGCTCCAGACACTTCAGTCACAACACTCCTGTAAGATCTTGCTTCCTGCAAAAGAAGGTCTTGTAACTAATGTGATTGCTAAACTTGTTGCTGCTGACCGTAGGTGAGGTCAGGTAACACATGAAGCAAACATCTCACTGATCCTTGAGTAAATGGAAGAACATCTGAGTTTTCTGTAGGTGTAGCAGCTTCTTTACTGGTTTTCTGATGCTTTAAAAAAAAAAAACGTATTCAAAAAAGGTGAGGATTATTAGTGTAGTTCCTTGGTTTTGCTTGTTGTAGCTTTTGAATATCTTTAGATGTGCTCCTTTCCTAAAGAAGAAGCTGTTTGGATCTTAGCAGGGGGTTGCATTCCATATGTTGGCTACTTGTTGAATTTCAGCCTGTAGAGACTTTTTGTTCAATATCTTCCTTCAGCTGAGCAGGACTTTCTTGACTTTTGGGGAGGCTTTGCTTCGTTGGTTACAGGGATAGATGGGAAAATTGAACCATTTTTTCCCTACTGCTTTACATTTATTCCCCATTGTCATGCCCCCTTCTGGAGATGTTCAAAACTTGGTTGGACAGGACTACAAACAGCCTGGTCTAGTGGGAGGTGTCCCTGGCCATGGCAGAGGTGTTGGAACTGGATGATTTTTAAGGTTCCTTCCAACTCATTCTAGGGTTCTATGAAATATATGAGGGATGGGTGTCAAGGAGAAGGGGTCAGCCTGTTTGTAGTGGTGTCCTATGATAGGATGAGGGGCAGTGGCACAAACTGGACCCCAAGAGGTTCCACCTCAACATGAGGGCAAGCTTGTTTGGTGTGAGGGTGCTGGAGGCCTGGAGCAGGCTGCCCTACGAGGTGGTGAAGTCTCCTGCTCTGGAGACTTTAAAGACCTGTCTGGACACATTCCGGTGTGACCTGCCCTATGTGATCCTGCTCTGGCAGGGGGGTTGGGAGGGATGATGTCCAAATGTCCCTACCAACCCCACCATTCTGTGGTGACAAGCCCCTTAATTCAGATGCTTAGACTGATGTTGTGCTCATAAGAAAGGGAACTTGGCTCCATCTCTTGAGTGGAGAGCAACAGAGTAGAAAAGGCGTTTTATGAGGGACAAAGACCCATAAAGATGGTCCCCTCCCCATTCTGGCCCTGGGTGTTGCAGCAAAGGATCGAGAGTAGCATATCCACTGAGTGCAGGAGGGATGCTGTGCTCTAGCTCTCCATGACATGATGTGGAGCAGTGGCAACGTTTCATCCCCTAGAGGGAACTTGCACAGGAGGAGATTCCTGGAACTTCTCAGTGAGGGGGGAAATGCATTGGAACACTTTGAAACACTTTCCAGATCCAGATGCAGTGCCTGACTGGGATATTTGGTGTGTGATTCCTGTGCCAGTGTGCTGATAGTGTTTTGTGATGATCGCTCCTTCATTTACACTGTAACCAGTGACTAGGAGAAGAGAGTTGTGCATCTTCTTGGTTCTCCAAGCTCTTACTCTAACCTGGCTGTTCCCAGCTCTTTGGTGTGGAATACACACTCACTCAGGTTTTGCTTTTCCTTTGACTTAGTAGAAGGGAATGATCCATTCCTGCATTTGCAGAGCTGATAACCTCTCAGTTCCTGTCTTTTGTGGCAAGGACAAATATTTTTTTATTTGCTTTTCAACCAGAGGGACCTTTCTAGGGTAGCTGAGTGGTGATGTCCTTTAGAGGTGTGGTTTGTGTTGGCAGGGGCGGAATGCAGCTGCCAGACCTGCTTCCTGAGGACACACATGTCACCACGTTCCATATGGCTAAGAAGAGAAAGAAGTTCAGCATTTCTGAATTTGAGAGAGCAGCAGATAAACGACTTCCCCAGAACCAAGGTAAGGCTACGGTCAAAATGCCTGTTCCAGCACTGCCTGTGCTGCCAAACTGATTTCTTCTGTTACAGTTTAGTTCTTAGGAACTTCTCAACTGGGCAGTTGTGTGTTTGGAAGCAGGATGGCAGTGGTACAGAGAGGATAGCAGAGAAAGTGAAATCCCTCCTATCAAATGGAAAATGAACCTTTGGGAACCGAGTTACAGGCTGTACTCTGTGTCAGAGCCCTGCAGCAGGCTGCTCAGAGAGGCTGTGGAGTCTTCTCTGGATACCTTCCAAGCCCCACTGGCCATTGTGATCCTGGGCAAGCTGCTCTGGGTGCCTTGCAGGGATGTTGGACTGGATGACCTCCAGGGGTCTCTTCCAACCTCCACCAGGCTGAGGTTCAGGGATTCTTGACTATTTTTCCATCTTGGTGCTCTTTTGAGTTTCGAGGTGTCTCAGCAGAAGCACTCCTTGAATTTCCCTGGGTTCCAGAACCTGGCAAATACAAGTAGCTGCACACTTTTTATTGAAGTTGTTTCAGATAAATTTTAAAGCTTTTGTTGAAGAAGAAAGGTTTGTGTAGTTTAAGGAAAGAACTGACATTTTCTGTTGGAGTAAATCTTCCCTTCAAAGATAACTTTGCTAAAGGGACGATTCTGACTTTGGTTGTAGTCACAGTTTACTAGAAGCCTCACCATGATTTGGGTACCCTGTATGCAGCAGGGACTGGAGCGACGGAGGCTGAGATTCAGCTGCCAGCTGGATGCATTGGTGTCTCAACTCTGATTCTAGGTGGTGTGTGCCTTCTGTACAGGAGGTAATTGAAGTCCTAAAGGTCAGGGGAGATCCGGGCACAGGATTACGATGGGTGATTTGGCTCACCCTGAAGTAGACACCTGTGTTTCATTGTTGCCTGTAATGGCAGTGTAGATACTTGGGCTTGAGTATTCTCATCTGAAGCTGAATCCAACCCCAACTGCCCTGTGGTCAAATAATGGATTTGTCCACCTGAGGGTGTTCCAGTGTTCTGAGGTGTGAGCAGCTCTGTGAGAGCAGAGCAGGCAGTGCATGTGTGACCATGATTGTGTCTACTCTCCAACTCTTGACTCTTGAACCTTTTGGACTCCGAGTAGAACAGCTTTAAGTCACAGTTTCACCAGCAACCTGTGCAGTAGTTTCCTGCACTCTAAAGCTTTTAGATGTTTCACTGTCTGGTGTGGGTTGCTGAGGGATGGTTGTGTGGGAGGCTCTAGCCTAGTACCTTGCCATAACATGGTAAGAGTTGAGTGAGGGCATGTGAGACCCTGAATATTCTTTGAAAGAGTTGTTCTAATGCCTTTCAGTTGGTTAAACTGTAACAGGTAGTTCTGAAACAGAATTTTCCAAGTGAACCTGTCACCTGCTTCTGGTCTCAGCCACATGTGACTCCGAAGGAGTAGATGCAGAGAGGGAGAGCTGTTAAGGTAGCCTGTAGCCCGTGGTGCAGAGAGGGGGTTCCCAGCTGGCCTCATTTCTCAGTTCATGTCTCTCCCTCTCCTTCTAGCTCAGCCAACGTTGGACAACACTGCTTTGGCTCGGTGAGTTTAACCTGAACTGACTGTCCTAACCATGGCTGCCATGATGCATCAGCTCTGTGCTTGTGAAGCACAGGTTGGATACCTGGCTTTGTGACGTATACTTTGACTAGCACCAAGGCAGTCCTCTCCCATTCTGGAAGTGGAGTTTGAAGGTGTTGCTATATGTCACTTGTGGTTTTCAGAAGCTGTGACTCTGTGCTACGTGCCCAGGTTGGTCTAGTTTGTGTTGCTGCTACTACTTCTCTTTGTACTCCTTAGGAGCATTCTCATATTTCCAACCACAAATCAGAACACAAAAGCCCTTAGAGCATTGTCCCTGCCTGTTCGCTCATCACACCAGCTGCACCTATGCAGTCTTTAGCCCAATCTTCCTGGACTTCAAAAGGATTTTAGCAAGTCCAAGAACTTCTTTTCCTGTATTTATTGTGTGCTTTGCTGAATCCCGGCCATGATTAACAATTACCTGACCCTTTCCTGTGGCTCCCCATAAGGTGGGTCATGGGGCTGCATTCTGCACTTCCTTTCTTTGAATCCTTTGGGCTTCCTAGAGAGAGACAGAAAGGAGCTGACCATGTCCAGTCTCTTCAGGATGAAGAATCTGGACAGTGAGATGCATATTTTCTTCTCTTGCCATCCTGCTGTCACCTAGAGGATATCTTTACACTCAAATACTTGTTCCTTCTCCACTCTCTTTTTTTGGGGGAGGGGTTTTGTTGCTTAAAGCCTTTAAAACTCTTGAGCCTTTTGTCAGCTGTGGTACTGCAACCCTGTTCAGGTAGGAGGATGCAGAACAGTCTCGTCCTTCTCTGTGGTACTGCAACCCTGTTCAGGTAGGAGGATGCAGAACAGTCTCGTCCTTCTCTGTGCTACACCTCCCAGGAAGAACCTGGAGATGAGCTGGCACCAAGTGCTGCCAATCCAGCCCTGGGCTGATCCCCAGCAGTGTGGGCAGCGAGGGGATTCTGCTCCTCTGCTGAGCTCTGCTGAGACACCCCTGCAGTGCTGGGGCAGCTCTGGAGTCCACAGCACAGACAGGGACCTGCTGGAGCAGGGCCAGAGGAGGCCACAGCAATGCTGGCAGGGTTCTGCTGTGAGACCAGGCTGGGAGAGTTAGGGATGTTTAGCCTGGAGAGGTGGAGGCTCTAGGGACACCTTCTGGTGGCCTTGCAGTGCTGGAAGGAGGTTACAGGCGAGTCGGGGAGGGACTTTTGATAAAGGTTTGGAGTGACAGGACAGGGGCAATGGCTTTGAGCTGGAAGAAGCTGTGTTTGGGGGGAGTTCCTCTTAGCTAAGGATTTGTGAAGTGTCCCCCTGCTAGTGGCAGTGTGTAATCTGAGGGTGCAGGGGGGAGTGTGCAGTTGAACTGTTCCTTCCCTTCCCTCTGTGCAGATCTCTCCACATGTCTGCGGGCTCCCTGCTCCCTGTTGATGCGGCTGAGCAGCAGGGCCTGCGGCGGAGGCCAAAGCAGCGCAGAGCCATCGATGTGGAAGCCTTTGAAGCAGGGGTGGAACAGAACATGCTAAACAGAAAAGGTCTCTTCTGCATTCCTGTTAAGTCTTGGGAGGGAGCCCTTTTGGTAGGTGGGGTTTAGCAGCAATGCCTGAAGTGTGGTCTGTATTTTATCACTGGCATGTTCGCAGAAACTCAGTGTAGCTTGGGAGACAGGATGAGAATGAGACTGCTTCTGGAGCTTTGGTTCTGTGTGCTTAAATGTGCTCCACCCAACCTGGTGACCTGTACCACAGGAATAGTTTGGGATCATCTTTGTAATTCTGCATGCTGGGAAGATGGTCTGGTAGAGGACCATTTAGGATGTGGAGCATGAGTGAAAGTGGGCTGAATGAGTCAGGTTCCACAGTCTGCATCCTGGGGGCAGTTGTGTGTCCCCAGGACCCACAGCAGCTTTTCACATCAAATGTGTTTTACAACTTCTATCGAAACAGCACAGAACCGCCTCGTGGACTTGCAGCTGGGGATGCACACAGGCATTCTGACAAGCGATGCAGAAATCCTGCTGAGCAACACCAGGCTCTTTGTTCAGCCCCAACTGGATGAGCAGACCCAGAATAAGTGTTCTCATCTCCAGCTGTCATTGCTTGATTCCAAAACTTCACCACGGAGAAGCAAGAATGCTGGTGCAGTTCAAGAGGAAACAGGGTTGGTGGGCCTGGTGTCCAGGGTGGGCACGAGTGAAAAGCAACTTGAAAGGCATTGTGAGGACGTAAGCCTGAGTGGTGATCATGGCACCAGAATGACTCCAAAAGCACCTTCAGAGCAGAAAGAGCATCAGCGAGATCACTCCCAGCAGAGTCACCCAGGGAACCAACTTTCTGCTGCAGAGGAGCTGGTGGCTGGCTGTGAGTACTATGAGCTAGGACTTGGGCTTAGCAAGTGCTATCTGAAAACACAGTGTTCGAGGTGAGCTTTGAAGGTCGTCATCTTCAGCTCATTGCTTGGACAGGACCACCTAAAGCAGGTTGCCCAGAGCTGTGTCCTGGTGGCTTTTAACATGTCTCCACAGTTGAACACTGCCAACCCTGGGCAGCTTCTTCCACTGCTCAGTCACTCCTACAGTACTTCCTTATTCTCAACCAGGACCTCCTGTGCTTCAGTCTGTGCCTGTTGCCTCTCATCTTGGCACTGGGCACCACTAACCAGAGCCTGGCTCTGCTGTGCACCCTCCCTTCTGATACATGCATGTATTGAGGAGCTTCCACTCTGAGCCTTCTGCTCTCCATGCTGAACAGTCCCACCTCCTTCAGCCTCACTTCCTAGGAGAAATGCTTCATTGTTCTGGTGGCCTTTGCTACACTCCTTCCAATGTTGTCTCTCTCTGATACAGGGGAACCCGAAAGTGGACACTGGTCACAAGTAAGGTGACATAAGGAGACAATGTGCAGGAGCTGTAGACAGGAGTCGTCTTAGGGGGTTACAGTCTAGGTCTTTGCTCTAGTGAGGTCATTTCTATGTCACAGCTAATGCCTTCTCTGTCTGCAGGGCCTTACAGATCCCTTGCACTTCTCTGGTGGTCATCTCCCTGGTCACTGTCCCAGTACTCTGCAAGTCCTGTCACTGCCCACTTTTTCCTGGTGTCTGATCTCTCATTGCCCTGTAAACAACTTGTCCTGGATGTGTAAATGGGAGCACATTTCCCTTGTGCACAGACCCAACGTGTGGTTGTAGCCCCAAACCGTCACCCTGGGACAATCAGCCAGGATCTGCTGTAATAATTAGCTTCATGCAGGTCTGCAGTTGAAAATCTCTGTGCTTTCCATCAGGTATGGACAGCTCAAGTCTTTCCTTTGGTTTTTCTATGATCCTGTGTCAGAAGGGCCACAAAAATGGTGCTAAAGAGTGGTGGGTGTGCTGGTGTGGGGTGCTGCTGAAGGCAGGAGAAAACTGCCATGGAAAGCTTAGAAATTAATCAGTGCTTGGACCAGTGGGGCACCATGCCCTTACCAGGAAGCGGAGAGAGAGATGAAGTTGTTACTTGGTGTGCATTAATGTTTTTGCTTTCCAGCTGTTAACAAGTGGAGCTCCAGCATGCACTTGGTCTCGCCCCTCAGCCTAAAGCCCAAGAACTCTCCTGGCGTGCCTTTGAGAGAAGTTGTGTCCCATATAATTGAAGACTTAGCTGTAAGTGATGCAGAGGAAGACCTGGCTGGTGCTGTCACCCCTGTGCAGCAGGAAGGTGTGTGCAGACAGGGTAAGAAGTGCTGCCAGTGTGGCAGGGGGCTGGAGGATCTGATCAACCTCAAGAGTTTCTCAGGTGATTTGCAGAGTGAAAGACGACTTCACAGTGTAGTAGATGCTGGAGCTGATTTTATTCAGGTGCATTTCCAGACCAGGTTTCTAAAACATCTGCCTTGCTGCCCTGCTTCCTTGTCAGTCTTTGCTTTGTCAGGTAACTGCCAATGAAGCAAAGGTTCAGAAGTTTTGGTAGGGCCGTGGCATTACTGCTTTTCCTATAGGAAAACCGAATGGCTGCCTCTTGGCAAGGGGTGCCCCTGACCCCTGTGTCCATTTTAACACCAAGGATTTCAGCTCTGGTGGCTGTCACCTCTCTCCAGTGCTGACCAGCATTTGGAGACAAGGCCTTGGAGGTTTCCCTTCCTTACAGTGGTGCTGTCGCCAGCAGGCTGGGCCTTAATCCCCCCTTTCTGGAGGGGATCAAGTCATGCAAACACTCTTTCCACAGGCACACTCTTTCTCCAAACCCTTTTGGGTTAGAATAAGGTGCTAAAAACTGCCCAGCTGCAGGGGGTGGCAGGTGTTACCTAAAGCTTTGGGGGAGTAAACACGAATTCCTGTGTTCTGCTGACTGCAGACTTGAACATCCTGAACTTCAGCCTCCAGTTCTGGATCCTTTTAAAGTCTCTACCAGTGTGCTTGAAATATCTCCTTATGTGGGCTTGGGTTTCCCAAGGCATAATTACACTTGAACTTTTAGGGCAGTGTGGAAACAACAGTCTATAGCAGCAGCAGTCGTCACTGAAAATTGAATCAGAGAATCATAGAATAGCTTGGGTTGGGAAAGCTCTCTGAGAGCATTCAGTCCAGCAGCAGCCCAGCACCACGACGGGCACCAAACCATGGCCCCAAGTGCCATGGCCACACAGTTCTGCAACACCTCCAGGCATGGGGATTCCACCACCTCCCTGGGCAGCCTGTGCCAATCCCTGACCACTCTTCCAGGAAAAAGAAATTTCTCCTCCAACCTAAGCCTCCCCTGGCTATTTCCTCTCCTCCTATCACCTGAGAGTAGGGAGAAGAGCCCAATTCCGCCTCAATGCAGAGAGCAATGAGGCCTCCCCTCAGCCTCCTCCATACTGAACATGTCCAGATCCCTTAGTAGCAAGCATCCTTGCAGTGCCTGTAGGGATCAGCTGGCACATAGCAGGTGTATCAGCAGAACCGGTGATGCTGCTTTTTTATGGTGCTAATGCAGCTTTCTGTTGCAAACAGTTCTTTTAGAGGAGGTCCTTCAGGTAGCAGAAACACTGCATCTCTTGAGCTAGCAGTGGTGTAAGGTTGGCATCTTGTACCCTTTGGTTCTTTTGCCCTGTTGTGGTTTTGTGTGGAATGTGTGAAACTTAAATGAGAGGAATGGAAGCCATGCTAGAGGTGTGTCAGTGGTGGAAGCAGCAATTCAAAGGTTGGGGGTATCAGGAAAGCAACAGGTGGAAATTACTGTGAAAGATGACAAAATGTCACTGTGCCAGCACAGGAGTGATTGTAATGATCATCTTTGGCCTGTACCTGCAGCTCTAACCTCTCTATCTCTCAGTAGAGTTAACATAAGAAAAAAAACAGTTGTTTCACTAATGATGGTCAGAGGCATGGAGCACTTCCTGTACACTGGATGCTTAAAGGCAAGAGGGGAAAAAAGAAACAAGAGGGAATTGCAAGGAATTGTAAAGGCAAAGCCTTGAGCAGTGTGGAGGAGAGGGCTCAGCAGTCAGCTCCCTGATCTGTCAGTGCAGGAACTAGAGAGGAGCAGCCAGAGCTGGCAGCTGGCTGGTGATCCTGAGCTGCAGAAGGTGTTGCTGCACCAACAGGTGAAGAAATAGAGCATTCAACTTGGAAGTGTCCACAGCATCTGGTACCCCACTGCAAAAGGAATGATCCCAGGAGGGATTCACTACTGCCTCTGCCTTGGGTGGTCTTGATACAGAATGGAACTTTTGTCTTCTGCCCTCATAGCTCCTAAAAATTTCTCCCCTTCAGGCACCATTTTGCTCTGCACTGGTGCAGGGAACCCAATGTTCTGCTTAGGGAGATTTGCGTTACTGAATTTTGCACCACCTTTGGCCAAATGAGCTGGCTGCAAAGCCAGCACAGGACAAGTTGTGGCTTCTCACTAAGCTGCTGGGCAGGAACTGCAACTGCTCCCCTTATATGCTTATGGAATCACAGAGTGGGCTGGTTTGAAAGGAACCTTAGAGACCGTCCAGTTCCACCCTCCTGCCCTGGGCAGGGACACCTCCCACCAGCCCAGGTTGCTCAAGGCCTCATCTAGCCTGGCCTTGAACACCTCCAGGCAGGAGACATCCACAGGCTCTGGGCAACCTGTGCCAGTCTCTCCCCACCCTCACTGAAGAATTTTTTTTCTACTCTCAGTCTCCCCTCTCCCAGCTCAAAAGCCATTGTCCCTTGTCCTGGCACTGCCAACCCTTGTCCAAGGTCTCTCTCCAGCTCTCCTGGAGCCCCTTTAGGTCCTGGAAGGCTGCTCTAAGGTCTCCCTGGAGCCTTCTCTTCTCCAGGCTCAACAGCCCCAACTCTCCCAGCCTGTCCCTACAGGGGAGATTCTCCAGCCTCTGACCATCTCGGTGGCCCCTGGGATTGCTGAGTTTCCTGATGACATGCTAGCAGTTCAGTTACTCTGGTTGTTGCCTGGGGTTCTGTAGGTAAGCCTGGTGACAGAGCTTCTTTTAGCTGCAGAGCATTGTGCAGGTGCTGGATCCTCTGGAACATCTGGGGAACAGAGTAAGCAAAGCAGCAGGGTCACAGCTGCAGGGCAGGATGCCAAAGCTGAACTGGAAGCAGCCTTTGCAGAAGATCAGGGAATAGCAGAAGGAGGCTGTGAAAGCCAAGGCTCCTGTGAGGATGCTGAGGGCAGCTCTGCTCTCTTTGCATCAGATGCAGCTGTGCTGCAGAGAGGCTGACTGTGTTCTAAGCCCAGGACTGAATTCTGAGCCCAGGCTGAAGGCTGGGCAATGCCCAGCAAGTCCTCAGCCTATGGTGGCATTTCAGGCTGAAAGGTTGCATCCTGCTCAGTGAGCAGGGGAGATGATGCTAACAACGCTGCCTGGCAGTGTGCAAAGCTGAATGTGGTTTGCTAGTGGAGTTCTGGTGTCAGGTAAAGATTGCTAACACTTGGAGACCTCAGTGGTGACAGCTGAGGATCTTCCAGCTTTTCCTGAGCTGCTGCATCTTCTCTGTTGAAGGTGCTGCACTGGAGCTTTGCTAAGAGTTCTGAGATCAAAATTCTGAGTAAATGCAGCTCATTGAAAATGAGGTCAGATGGAAGCTTCACTCAAACCTTCTGGGCTGCTTCTCTACATTACCCCGCAATGTTTTTTTCTGTGATCTCTTTTCATCTAAGTGTAGTAGAGGGAGAAACTGAGGCCTGCTATGCCACCTGAGTGTGCTGCCAGCTGATCCTTGGAGGCAGCACTGTCAGCATGGGTAGGCTGCGCTCTTCTCAAGAGTGCTCTGCAGCTTTGGCTGTACTGCTTGTTCTAGTGATGGTTTTTCCTGCTTTGTAGGTCCAGAACCTGAGATAGCCACGAGTGGTGGAGCTGGAAGTCTGGGCAGACCTCTGGCTCCTTCCTCTGAAAACTTTAAGATTAAGCCTTTAAAGAAAGCTGTTGAAGAGGCAGATAAACTAGAGGACCAGGCTATCACAGTAGAATTGGATGGTCTGGAGGATGAGTCTGCTGTGGATGAAGCTGAAGACCCTGAGACTGAAGGTAAAAAACGTGGTGGCGGAAAGCAGCTGGAGCAGTGTGCTCCTGGATCTCTCAGTGGACGTTTAGTTTATCAGACAGGCCAGGGGAAGGTGTTGGCTGCTCTTTCTAGGGTCAGACTGTAACTGGCTCATCAGATGCCTCAAGGACCTGGGTGATCCTGTGCTGCTGGTCCAGCATGAGGCTACTGGGCTGGAGCTGGCATGAGGGAAGCCAGAGCTGCTTCAGGATGCTCCGGAGCCACAGTGTGAGCACAGGCAGTGTGGCAGCGGAGCAGCTGTGTGGAGACCTGCTGGGAATCTGTCTGCTCCTGCAGTATGGCTTACTGAATGGACTCTGAAGATAGAATCCAGTTCCCCAAGTCCCTTTCTCTCCTCAGAGATCTCCATGCAGACGCCATCCTTTGTCCGTGCTGCAGTCTACAAGCCACAGCTGTCAATTCCACACCCTGCCAGACCTGCTGCTCCCAAGTTGTCAACTCCCCGGCCTGCAAAATCCTCTGCTTCCAGGTAAGTGACAACCACCTTCAGCTGTGGCCTGCCAGAAGTGTGGCTGGAGTGTGTGTAGGTGGCTGGGGAGGGAGCTGAGCCAAACTTTGTCAGCTCTCCTGTGCTTTTTCAGCTGCAGCAGGGAGTCAGTGGTCTTGAAGCCTGTAGCTTGTTCAGTCAGTTCTCTCTCACACTTTCCAGTTGTCATCTGCCATGCTGAGGGCCAGCAGGTTTTCCTGAAAGTTTCTTGTCTGGTCAGTCCTCTGGAGCTGCAGCAGAGTGGGACACAGATGCTCTCACAGAAGAATTGCAGGTTGTGCTCCACTGATGACATGAAATGACACATTTATGGTGATGTACACCTGAATGCAGTGGCTGTGTGCTGAGTATAAATTCGGCTCACCTAGAGGCAGAGGATGAACCTGTCCCCTGTATTACTCCAAGTTAATTAATTAGCATTTTGTCACCCTCTTAATTGCAGATTGGGTGAATCTCAGGCTCCCAGACTGGTTTGGGTTGGAAAGGACATTTCAAGGCTATCCAGTCCAACCCTCTGCACTTAGCAGAGACACTGTGCCCCAGAGACTGCGTTATCTATGTTTTGAGTACTTAAACATCTCAGCAAGCCTGAGTGAAGTAGACATCACCATTGTTTTCTTTTCACAGCCTATAATATAATTTTCTTCATTAAAATATTCCACTTAACCTCAAACCAGCACAACAACCTGTGCCAGTGTCTCTCCACTGTCACTGCCAAGAATTTCTTCCTGCTCTCCAATCTCAATCTCCCCTCTCCCAGCTCAAAGTCATGAAGGGCAAACATTTAATAGAGGAGTCTCTGATCTTCTGCTGAGGTGGAACTGAATGAGTGCAGCTTTGCCTTGGGGCTTTGGACTGCATAATGCTCTGTTTGTAAATATATGTAGGAGCATGGGGAGCAAACAGGAAGAATTGCAAATACGTGCAAGTCTCCAGGGTTATGATGTCATTGGCATCACTGAGACATGGTGGGATGGATCTCATGATTGGAGTGTAGGGAGGGACAGGCAGGGGAGAAGGAGAGGGGGTGTTGCCCTGTAAATTAAAGATACGCTACAGTCCATGGAGCTCCACCTGGGAATGTGCAACCCAAAACAAGTAAGCTTATGGGTAAAGATTACAGGGAAGGCATGGGAAGGTGATATTGTAGTAGGAGTCTGCTACAGGCCTCCTGATCAAGAAGGTGAAGCAGATGAGGCCCTTTACAAACAAGTAGGAGAAGCTTCATGCTCACAAGCCCTGGTCCTCATGAGGGACTTCAACCACCTGTACATCTGTTGGAAGGACAGCACAGTAGAGCACCAGCAATCTAAGAAGTTTCTGGAATGCATTGATGATAACTTCCTCATCCAAGTGGTAGAGGAACCCATGAGAAAAGGTGCTATGCTGGACCTAATCCTCAACAACGAGAGGCTGGTGAGTAAAGTAAAGCTGAATGATACCCTTGACTGCAGTGAGGATGGAATGGTAGACTGTAAGATCCTCAAGGCATGAAGAGTGCGTAACAAACTCATTGTTGTGGACTTCAGAAGAGCAGACTTCAACCTCTTCAGGGACTTCCTTGGCACGGTGCCATGGGAAATAACCCTGGAAGGAAGGGGGTCCCAGGAAAGCTGGTCATTGTTCAAGGATCACCTCCTCCAGGCCCAGGAGCAATGCATTCCAGAAAAGAGAAGGGCGGATAAGAACACCAGGAGGCCTGCATGAATGAATAGAGAGCTCCTGGATACACTTAAATCCAAGAAGAAAGCTTATAGAGTGGAAGTAAGGACAGGGGACAAGGGATGAATACAAAGAAATTGTTCGTGTAGCCAGAGATCAGGTTAGGAAAGCTAGAGCACAGCTGGAATTGGATCTGGCTAGGGACATTTAAGGGGAACAAGAATAATTTCTTCAGGTATATTAGTGAGAAAAGGATGACTAGGGAGAACGTGGGACCCTTCCAAAATGGAAATGGAGAACTGATAACAAAAGATACGGATAAGACTGAGGTGCTCAATGACTTCTTTGCCTCAGTGTTCAGCAGCAAGGGCTCCAACCACAATGCTCAAGTCCCAGAGGGCAAAAGTATGGACTGGGAGATGGCAGATCTGCCTACTATAATTGAAGATCACTTTCATGAGCATCTAAGGAATCTGAATGTGCACAAGTCCGTGGGGCCTGACGAGATCCACCCACGGGTCCTGAGGGAACTGGCAGATGAAGTTACCAAACCACTGTCCATCATATTTGAAAGGTCATGGCAGACTGGTGAAGTTCCTGCTGACTGGAGAAGGGCAAACATAACACCCATCTTCAAGAAGGGGATAAAAGGATGACCCTGGGAACGACAGTCCAGTCAGTCTCACCTCTGTGCCTGGGGAGATCGTGGAGCAGATCCTGCTGAAAGCTCTGCTAGGGCAAATGGAAAACAAACCAGAGGTGATTGGTGGTAACCAGCAATGGCTTCACTGAGGGCAAATCATGCCTGACAAATGTAGTGGCTTTTTATGATGAAGTCACAGTGACAGATGACACCAAGCTGTGTGGCAGAGTCAATTTGCTAGAGGGCAGGGATCCATCCAGAGGGACCTGGAAAGGTGGGTCCAGGCCAACGTCACAAAATTCAACAAGGCCAAGCGCAAGATCCTGCACCTGGGTCATTGCAATTCCAAGCACAACTCAAGGCTAGGTGGTGGATGGATGGAGAGCAACCCTGAGGAAAAGGACCTTGGGGTCCAGGTTGATGAGCTGGTAGTGTGTGTGTGCGACAACTGTGTGCTGGGCCACATCAGGAGAAGCGTGGCCAGTAGGGCAAGGGAGGTGATTCTTGCCTTTTACTCTGCTCTCGTCAGACCCTAACTGGAGTACTGGAGCCTCCAGCATAAGAAGGACATATAACTGTTTGAGAGAGTCCAGAGGAGGCCACGAAGATTATCAGAGGGCTGGAGCAGCTCTGCTATGAAGACAGAGTAGGGACTCTGCAGCCTGGAGAAGAGAAGCTTCCAGGAGACCTTAGAGTGACCTTCCAGTATCTGAAGGGGGCTACAGGAGGGCTGGGGAGGGACTATTTACAAGGTCTTGTAATGACAGAATGAGGGGTGGTGGCTTTAAACTGGAAGAGAGGAGATTTAAACTGGATGTTAGGAAGAAATTCTTTACAGTGAGGGTGATGAAACATTGGCACAGGTTGCCCAGGGAGGTTGTGAATACTCCCTCCCTGGAGGTGTTCAAGGCCAGGTTGGACAAGGCCTTGAGTGACCTGTGCTGGTGGAAGGTGTCCCTGCCTATGGCAGGGGATTGGAACTGGATGATCTTTGGGGTCCCTTCCAACCATTCCAATCATTCTATGATTTGATCATCCCAGTTCTTCTCTAGAGAGCGCAGGGCCTGCCTGGTGAGGGAAGTCCATGCACCTGTGTTCATTTCCTTTCTGGACTATAGCAGCCTTGTCAGTTTCCAGGCTGTACTGAGGGAACAGCTGGTGACAGTCCAGGGGCAGAGCTGGTGGCAGGAGACTGCTGCACAGTAAGTGCACAGCTTGTTTGTGCTTGTCTGATGGGCGTAAAGTGCATCAAACCTCCCAAACAAAAACTGAACTGCTCACCTGAACCCCCAGACCAACCAAAGTAAAAACCCAAACCTCCACTAAGCCAAATCTTAGTGCTGGTGTAGAGGTGAACTCTGCAGAACAGGTTCTGCTATCTGCAGGTGCAGGGGTGGACTGGGGATGCTTTGTGTCCTCCAAGAGAGTGGACACTGCAGGGAAACAGAAACTGCAGAAAGTGCTGGGGGGAACTGCAGTTTGCTGACTGCTGCTTACACTGTGTGGGTGACCAGGCCAGATGGAGGGCTAGGGAGGGAACCTCATGAAGTTCAACCAGGGCAAGTGTAGTGCACTTCATCATGGGAGGAACAACCTCCTGCACCAGGACAGGTGAGAGGCCCCTGCTGGAAAGCAGCTCCACAGAGAAGGACTTGGGGGTGTCTAGGGACAGCAAGACGTCCAGGAGCCAGGAATGTGTCCCTGTGGCCTAGAAGGCCAAAGGTGTCCTGGAGGCATTCAAAAGAGTGGCTAGTACATCAAGAGAGGTTCTCCTACTCATCTGCCCTCGTGAGGCCATATCTGGAGTCCTGTGTTCAGTTCTGGGCTCCCCAGTTCAGGAGAGACAGAAAACTGCTGGAGAGAGTCCAGCAAAGGGCTACAGAGGTGATCAGGGCACTGGAACAGCTCTGTGGTGAGGAAAGGCTGAGGGATTTGGGGCTGTTTGACCTGGAGAAAACTGAGGAGGGGATCTCACCAGTGCTGGGAGATTTACTGGGGGGTGCCAGGAGGGTGGAAGGAGTCCTTCTGTCAGAGTTGTCACTGGTTACAGGACAAGGGGCAGGGGACACAAACTGGAACACATAAAGTTCCATCTAAACCTGAGAGGGAACTTCTCTGCTTTGAGGGTGCTGGAGGCCTGGAGCAGGCTGGCCAGAGAGGTGTTGGAGTTTTCCACCTTTGGAGTCATTTAAAGGCCACAGCCTGCTGTGGTTTACCTTGCTCTGATGGGGAGGTTGAACTGGATGATCTCCAGAGATCTTCCAACTCATGTCATTCTGGGGTTGTTATGAGACACCTGAGCCTGAGATGCTTTTCCCA
Source organism: Eubucco bourcierii (assembly GCA_013396675.1). NCBI lineage: Eukaryota > Metazoa > Chordata > Aves > Piciformes > Ramphastidae > Eubucco > Eubucco bourcierii. The sequence goes on along the minus strand of VWZE01009130.1, from coordinate 31,519 downwards.
GGGTCATAATACCAGATGACCTGTTTGCAAACTATGGGCACTGAAGGGTTTGAAGAACTGGGAGAAAGAATTCCAGCAGGGTGAGGTTGGAAGGGACTTCTGGGGATCATCTAGTCCAACCCCCTGCTCCAGCAGGGCACCCACAGCAGGTTGCCCAGGATCACAACGGCCAGGGGTAGTTGGAAGATCTGCAGAGAAGGAGACTCCACAGCCTTTCTGGACAGCCTGCTTCAGGCCTCTAGCACCCTCGCACCAAAAAAGTTTCTCCTCCTGTTCAGCTGGAACCTCCTGGGTGCCACTTTGTGCCCCCTGCCCCTTGTCCTGTCCCTGGGCACCACTGACAAGTGTCTTATCCCATTCTCCTGACTCCTGCTCAAGGCAGGTCTTAGCCCTTTACATTCAATATGAGGTTTGCCCAAACTCAGCTTGGTGCTCTCTGCTTCTCCCCTGGGGTTGCTCATTTGATGTATAAGTTGGCTTCTTCCCAGTTTGAGTTGCCTTAACTCTCGATCCCCCCAAAGGTCTCCCCTGCAGTCACTTCAGGCTAAGCTGGCTTCAAAGAGCTCGGGAGCATCACACAGAAGACCTCGTGAGACTGGAATTGTAAGCAGTTGGGTGAAGAAGGTGTTTAGCCACTATGCCAAGATGCCAGTGACCAGAGATGCCTTCAGAATTGTGGAGAAATGGTAAGCAGCAACAAACTGCTGCTCCTCCTGCTCTTTGTAGTCTTTTTTTCTCCTCTCCCGAAGTAACAAACCTGACAGGAGTGCTGAAAGCTGGCAGCAAGCAGCTCTGTGCAGCCTGCTACACAAAGCTCATCTGCCCATAGCCTGCATCCATTTCATAGAACCCCAACTGCTTAAGTGATCTCAGAGGTCTCTTCCAACCAAGTCCACCTGCTAACCCTGGACCTCACAGTCCGACCACTGCTGCACAACCACTGCCACTGCACCACCTCCCTCAGCACCGCATCCAGGAGGCTTTTAAATCTCTCCAGGCATGGCAGCTGCACCACCTCTATGGGCAGGCTATGCCAAGGCCTGAGAACCCTTGCCAGGAAGATGTTTTTCCTCATATCCAACCTGAACCTGTCCTGGCACAGCCTGAGGCTGTTTTCTCGTGTCCTGTTGCTTGTTGCGTGTGAGAAAGGCCCAACCCCAGCTGGTTGCAGCCTCCTTTCAGGGAGCTGCAGAGAGCAATGAGGTCTCCCTCTGCCTCCTCTTCTCCACACTGAACAGCCCCAGGTCCCTTAGCTGCTCCTCCCAGGACTCAATACCCACCTTAATCCTCCTTCAGCTCTGAGAGATACTTCAAGCAGCTAAGCAATGACCTGGAAGCTTATGCCAACCATGCAGGGAGGAGGACAGTGGAGATGGCTGACCTGGAAGTCCTCCTGAGGAGGTAAAGAGTTGTTAGAATCTGGAGTGTTGTTTGGTGCTTTGACAGCCTCTAGGCCTGCCATGGCCAGGGTGCGTGTCACTGTTTGCAATGAGTGTGGTGTCCTGGGATGTGCTCTGCATGATTCACTTGGCCTCCTGTCCCAGGTGGGTATTTGGAATGTGGGCTTTGTGCTCCAGGATTATGGTGTTGTAAGAGGAGGTGATGAGGGGTTGGGAATGCAGGAGCTGCCTGAGGAGCAAGAGGAGGGGGATGTGTGCAAGGCTGAAGCAGTTGTGGCTGGGAGGTGAGCGATAGAAGCAGCAGAGTGATAGTAGGTGTGAGGCTGGGCTGCACCACCTGTGGGCCTGAGGCAGCTCTTGGCTGTGAGTGCCTGCAGCTGAAGTGGCCCTGGGCATTTCTGCCTGTCCTGCTGCCTACCGTGGCCACCTACTGCCAAACATCAAAGCCACAAAACCACTTTGGTTGGAAAAGATCTTGAAGATTATGGAGTCCAACCATTAACCCAGTACTGCCAGGTCACTACTAAACCTTCTTTGTGGTCCTCCTCTGCACCTGCTTCAGCAGGTCCATGTCCTTACTGTGTATTGGGGGCTCCAGAGCTGGGCACAATAACCCAGGTTGGGTCTTAGCAGAGCAGGGAGAGGGAATCGGCTCCCTCAACCTGCTGCCCAGGCTGCAGGAATGTCACTGCAAGAACATTTCCAAAGCTTGACTGTCTGGGGAAGGCTGAGAGTGAACCCTTCTCACTAACAGTTCTTTCTCTGCTGTCTCTTCCCCACAAAGACAAGGGCTGGTGACAGATACGGTGCCGGTGCAGGTTCTGATAGAGCATCATCTCCCGCTGGAGTACAGGAAGCTCCTGATCCCCGTGGCTGTGAGTGGAAACAAAGTGATCCCTTGCCAGTGAGGGTGTCCCTGGGGCTGGGAAGGTGGCCTGTGCCAGAGCCTGCCTGAAGGTTCTATGGCACTGCTCTGTGTAGCGAGTCTCCACCAGTAAGCAGCGGGGCACCGATGGGCACTGTTCTTTCGAGCTGCTGCTGCGGCTGTCCCAGCAGCCTGCTGGCTCTCACCGACTGCTGTGGCAAGTCCTGCCTTCTCTGTCCTACCTTTGAGCACCTGCACAGCTCTGATGAATAAAATGTTCTGTCTTCTGCACTGTGCGAATGCAACTTCTTCCACAGACCTGTGAGGCTTCTGCAGCACCTTGTCCACAGCCTTCCTGAACTTGGAGCTGTGCTGGTTCAGATCCTTCTGACAGCTGGGCAGAGGCTTCCAAACTTGGGTGTTGTACCCCTTTGCTTGTGTCAAGAGTAAGTCTCAACCCATCTATGATCACAGCTGCTTGCTGTTGTAAATTGGAAGGGGAAAACAGTTTTCGCAAGCAGGGGCAGCTGCAGCAGAGGCAGCAGTCATCTCTACAGGCACTGAAGCAAAGACATGTCCACTAAAGCTCTCTGGAAGGAACTTGATGAAAAAGCCAAAGGTTTGTCTGGTGCTCAAGAAGGGACTTGTTCAGCCGGCTCTAAGACTGCAGAGAGGTTGTAGTGAGGGACCATGATTAGGCAGCCTAGGTAAGAACAATATAGGCAGGGGGATGGAACTAGATGACCTTCAAGGTCCTTTCCAACCCAGCCTGTTCCATGATCCTATGATCCTTTAAGGGACTGTCACAGCAGACTACTGTGGACATTTGATAGCTGCTCAGTGCCCTGTGTGAAATGAGCTCCCAGTTACAGGCTATTTCTGGCCCTCTGTAATTGTTTATACAGTGCTGGTATCTCCCTGGCATATGAGGTACCAGCCTGAGGTACCCTGGGAATGTCTGGGGAACAGCCAGCTCAGGCCCCTGCCCTGCTGTGAAGCAGGAGTCATTCCAGTCACCAAAACAGTGGCATCTGATCTGACTGGAGGAGGAACTGTTGCTATTCCAGACCTGCAGACACTGCTGCTGCCTGCATTGTGTGGCTGAAGACTGAAAAAAGCTGAAAATCTTAAGAATTTAAGATCTTCCAGGAAAATCCCCACCCCTCTAATGAGTTCATCTTGGGGCTGGAGGGCAGAGCATCAGAGCTGCAGGTGGCTTCAGCAGCTGACATCTGTGGAGGCTGCTCAGCCTATGGCTGTGCCTAACAACCAAGCTCTGGAAGAACCTGTCTGTTGGTGGTGAGAGTCTCTTCTGTTGGAAGAGTCTTTGCAGATCATCCAGTCCAACTATGCTTCAAGGCTGCTGCTAACCTGTGGCCCTGAACTCCACATTTTGGCCTCTCTGAAACACCTCAGCGGTGGGCAGACCCCTGTGTTTTACCTGGACTATAGGAAGACTTTGATAGAACTAAGCAATGTTCTTTTTGGGGTGAGACACATCCCCTTGAGACAGCAAAAGGTATTCCCAAAGCATAAATGTGTTTATGAAGCCTCTTGCCATTGGTCACTATTTCTCTTCGGTCTCTTCCTTCTACCACTTTCCCCATTACTATGGGATTCCTTTGGGAATGAGAATTTGAAGTAATTAGTTCAGAGAAAATGAAGTCCAGGCTTCCTGTGCTCAGCAGAAATGCTTGGGGTGCAGGACATTGGACCCCCCAAGGAGTACCCACTCTTGCTCCACCTGGGTTTTATATTGAAGTGGTGATTCTCAGTGTCTCTTATCAGGTGTGTCCTCAACCACTCGCTACAAACCCTCCACCATCGGACCCATTAGACACTAAGTCAAGTCCCTCGGTCCGCTGTGAGCAACCTTGCTCCTTGTTCAGAAGTGTGCTGAAGGCCCCGGGACAGTCCTTGGGAACTCTCCCCACTGTGTGTACGCTTTCGGAAGGCTGCTGCGTGGGGAACCGCGCCTCGCTGCCCCGGGCCTGCTCTGCCGCCGGCTCTGCCCCGTGGGAAGCCAGAGGAGGGCCCTGCTCGCCTCTCCCTGCGGAGTCCGGACGCCGATAGTCGCACCGTGCCGAGGGCGGCCGTGCTGCGGAGCCGTTTACAGCTGTCGCCATGGAGACGGCTGTTTTCAGGACCCCTTGCGCGTAGCCGTAGCCGTAGCCGTCCCGCCAGCGCCTGACGTAATGGAGTCTTCGCTGGCCGCGGCATCCCAGGGCTGCCCAGCCGTGCTGCAGCGGGGGGCTGGCTTCGCGCAGCGGCTTGTCCCGGGGCGAGCCAGGCGGAACGTCACTACCCTCTCCTCCTGGCTGGCGGCTGAAACTGGTCCCTGAGCGGAGGCGGGTGGTGGGCCCCGGCATCATCGAGGAGGCCTCTCAGCGTCCCGCTGCCGCGGGGCACTCTGGTAACGGGAGTTCGCGAATGGCGGCGCTCTTTGGCGGCAGGCAGAGAGGGGCGCGTTTCCCAGCGTGCACCGCGCCGAGGGGTGAGGCTTCGAGCGTGGGTCTTGCCGGGAGTCGCAGGCCTATTGAGCTCAGCAGGCCTGCAGTCCAGCGCAGCGCGGACTTCAGTTCCCGTCGTGCACTGCAGCACCACTGTGGCCACGCTCGCTACCTATTGGCTGGTGGCTTGAGCCAGGCCTCGCTCTCCGCCCGGTGGCACAAAGCGAATCCAAGATGGCGGCTGCGGGGAACCTGCACGGGGGGGATGCGGCGCTGCCGTGCCCGCCTGAAGAGCAGGAGCTGAGCCGGCGCCTCTACCGTCTCTACCCTGCCGTCAACCAGGAGGAGACGCCACTGCCGCGCTCCTGGAGTCCTAAGGACAAATACAACTATATTGGCCTCTCGCAGGGCAACCTCCGCGTCCACTACAAAGGTGCCAGGACTGGGGAGACGATACTGGGTCGGGGTTTGGGTTCCGCCTAGAGCGAAGTGGAGTGACCTTCGGGCCCTGGCCACTCCCCGGGGCCACCTCAGGGGTGGGCTGGGCCAGACCGGGCCGGACCGGCAGTCCATGCCTCGGTTGCGGTGACCGGAGGGTCTGGCAACCCCGGGGAAGGGAAGAAGGGGTGGAGCGGCCAGGAAGAAGAGCAGGGAGCGTGGGTCGCCGAACTTCGGCTGCAGAACGGGCTACGAGTTGCGGGTGCCGTCGCCGGCCTGAAGCTCCGCGGCGGGTTCTTATGGGTTTGGGAATCGTGGGTGGTTTGGAGCCGAGGACTCTTCCTCCGGATTGCTGTGCTGCTTTATATAACGCTGTACAGTGCCACCAGTCTGGGCCCCAGCGCCTTTGTGTCGCCACATCGTCTGTTTAGTCTGTCATCCTGCCTAAAACCCGGCCAGTGGGTCGGACGGCATCGCCACGCTGCGTATCTGGGGCCTTGGCTCCTTGAGTGTATGTAAAATAGATGGAGACCTCAGGACGTGGGGAATCGCTCCAGTGGTTTTCTCTCTCGGTTTTAGAGGCTCTTCTCCCTTCTCACTCGCTGGAGAACACATTCTTCCTTTTCCTGCCTGGGTTGTAAACATGTCATTCCCCCTCTTTTATAATCGGGTTGTTGTGTTTAGGTTGTGTGTGTTGTTGGTCTTTGAATCCTTTGGGGAGGGGGAGAGGTGGAACTGTGAGCGGTGGAACTGTGAGCGGTTCTCAGTAGTTTCCCAGTGAAAACAAAGGAGAGGCTGCAGGGCTCGTTGTGGCGGCAGTGTAGGTTGCGTGTTGCCGTTCACTGGAAGGTGTTCTCGGGACATTTCGCTTTCTGCCGAACCATATCCCAGCTGCGTTTAGCTGGTGGTGCCTTAGAGCTCACGGCCCACCAAGACTCACGTTTCTGTTCTTCCCCAGGTCATGGTAAGAATCACAAAGACGCTGCCTCTGTCAGGGCCACTCACCCCATCCCCACCGCCTGCGGCATTTACTACTTTGAGGTGAAGATCGTCAGTAAAGGCAGAGATGGGTAAGTGGCCCTTGCAGCTCAGCAGCTGCTCATGTGCACTGAACGCATCTCCCGTATTCTGACCTCCTTTTTAGAAGTGTTAGAGTTCCCGTGGCTGCTGGGGGCAGGTACATAACGGGGAGGTTGCATTTTCCTGTGTGACAGCTGTAAATGTGGAAGAAAGCCCTGGAAGCCGAGGTGCTTCCAGAGCTGCTTTTTGTGCAGGTTCGGGACAAGTTCAGGAAACTTTAGATGCAGTTTGAGTTTTTCCCTTTACTGGCTGAGTGTGGTGAGTCAGATTTTTGGAATTATGATAGCTCAGAGGTGGAATAAGAGAATAGGGAGGAACCTTGAACTTAATTTTGGACTGTAAGAGAGCTGTTTGCTTGATGAAAAATGGTCATATCAGTACTGGAGAACTGGAAGGAGATGTGTATGATCAAGGCAACGGTGCTCAAGAAGAAAAAAAGGATTGTGAATATAAACTGGAATCTGTATTTCTCCTTTCAGCCCTAGTCTAGGACCTGAATTTGGACTGGACTCTTCTGACAGCTTGCACCACAGAGTATTGCAGAATGAGTTGGGTTGGAAGAGACCTCAAAGAACATCTAGTTCTAACCTCCTTGCCATGGGCAGGGACACCTCCTACTACACCAGACTGCCCAAGGCCCCATCCACCTGGGCCTTGAATACCTTCAGGCTCGGAGCCTCTGCAGCCTCCTTAGGCAAACTGTGCTAGTCTCTCTCCACCTCCTCTAAAGAATTTCTTCCTTCTCTCCAGTCTGTCTCCCCTCTCCCAGCTCAAAGCTGTTTTCCCTTGTCTTGTCACTCCCAGTTCTTGTCCAAAGTCCCTTCGCAGTTCTCATGGAGTCCCTTCAGGTGCTGGAATGCTACTCTAGGGTATTCTTGGAACCTTCTCCTCTCCTGGCTGAACACCCCCAACTCTCCCAACCTGGCCTCACAGCAGAGCCCTTCCAGCCCTGCCAACGCTTCCCTCTTCCTAGATCCATCTTATGGGGAGGTAGTGGAACTTGCTGCTTGTTTCCCAGGGTCTGAGCTTTCTGTCTTGATGGTCTGTGGTTGTTTTTTCTGTGTTCTGTCTTTGCAGTTACTCTCCAGGGGTACTCTCAGAGCTCCAGTCCCAGGTACTGACACTGCAGCAATACCAACAAGAGATGCTGGTAGCTGAGCTCGGGGCAGTGCTGGGCCTGTGAGAGTTGCTCTGATGTCTTAGCCGTTGCTGTGCCTTGTGCTTCTCTTGCTGGCTGAGAGAGCTCCAGTTTTCCTTGCACACACTGTGGGGCTGGGGTGTTGTGTTTGTGAGTTTATATTGCAGCTGCTGCCTGTCTGTCACTTGAGCAAGTGCCTTTGTGTGCCTGGTCTGTGTCAGTTTGAAATCTGCCTGGTGGAGACTCTGTGTTGTGACAGTGAACTGCAGCAGGGACATCTCCGAGGAAGCTCTCCAGCATTTATTGCACTCTGGTGGCTTGAGTGAAAGTCAAGAATTCTAAAGCAGGGATTGGAGGGAATGGAAGGAAGTTTTCGAGTGGTTTAAGGAGTAAAGCATGTCCTTTAGAAGGCATCTGGAAGCCCTTGAGCAAGGGGAGAGGAGTCTGATTTTGTTTCCAGAATGAATGTTTCGAGTATGAAGTCTGCTCTGCAACTTGTCAGAGTGCTGAGGTGAGCACCTCCTGGTGCTGCTGTTTCTCTTGCTGTAGGCTGTCTCTTCAAACGTTTAGGCTTCATATGTGAAGGATTTGGTTTCCAAAGAGGGTTTACTCAAGAAGCACTTTGGTGGAAGGAATTTCAGGAGGTGCTTTAAGGAGCTGTACTTGAGTGTGCTGAAAGCTGGCATCTCTGTGCTCAGCATTGTTCCCCTGCTTTTCTGCATCTGCCTGCATGCTCAAGACAGGAACTGAGGGTGCAGGTGAGAAATGGGAGAGGCTGTGCCAGTGGCCTCTGCTGGAGTGCAAGGAACCCGAAGCTCACAGGATCCCTTCTGAGAAGGGATGTGTCTGTCTGTCAGATGCTGTGGCAGGGAGGGTCTTGAGCTGGTGTCAGACAGTGCCAGGACACTGGAGAAAGCTGAACTGTGGAAACGACTGAAGTGTCAGTACCACCTTTTTAACTCCTTCCTCCTGTTACTTTGGTGGGGCTGAGGTGGTTTAAACTCTCTCTTGCCTCCAACCCCATGTGTCCTGGCCGACAAAGCACACCCCCTCAGCTCCCCCCCTGTTTCTCAGACAGATGAATTCTCTGCTGCCTTTTGCAGAGCCCAGGAGGGACTGCAGCAGCACAGATGCTTGCTGCCTTGGACTGCTATGGCCCTGCACCCGCAGCTGGGAAGAGAGCTTCCTCTTCTACACTGCTTTCTCCCCTACCCTTTAATGCATGTCCTCCCTACAGGTCCTGTTGTTAAAGAGGGAAATGAAATGATTTATGAAAACCTCCCTAGCCTTTTCTGTCTCAGCACTGATAAAATCTAGCCTGGTTTACTGTCTTAGAGCAAGCAGAGCGTGCAAAAGGTCCCTTCAGCTTTGAGGATTTGCCAGCATTGCTTAGCTTTGGATCTTCCACTGCTGGTGGGCTGAGGTACAGCCACAGTAGTCTGGGGTCAGGAGAGGTGAGCTCCAGCAGAATGATGCTTTCTTCTCATCCTGTTGGCTCTAGGCTGTATTGATAAGGGATGGTGTTTATTTACTGGCTTTGGGTTTTGTGGGGGTTTGTTTGGTATTTGATTAAGACACCAAATCAGATCTAGTGCTCATGCCACTCTTGGTTTGGGGAGCTGGTTCTTATTCTCAGAAAACAGAGGAGAATTTAGTTGACAGTCTGTAATTTTTTTCTCTTCTCTTCTCTTTGTGCTGAACACATGGGGAGTGGTTCCACACCACTCTAAGGTGATAGAAGTCAAGACTCTGTGGTTCTGCCCTTCCATGTGACGGGTTTCTGTGCCTTCCCATGTGCTGCCACTTGCTGTCCTTGGTCCTGTGGCAAGCTGGTTCAAGGAGATAACTGGTTGAAAGCTGACCACATCCAAATGATGATGATAATTTAATCTCCTGATGTCACTGCTGGCAACTGCTGGGTAATCTCAGTTGAGTTCTACTCTTCAAGGGTCTGCTTCTTGATGAGGGTTGAAGTCGAGTGGAGGGAAGGGTTGAGCTGGGAGGGGGAAGGGCAGGGTTGCATCAACCCTTATTTAATTTCATTCAAAGTGTGGTTGAACAGTTTTGTCTTCAGGCTTGCTGGACACTTAACTCCTGAGCCATTGTGTGCATGATTCCTGAGTGCTGTCAGCTGGAACAAAAGGACAAGAGGAACAGGTCACAAGCTGTGGCTAGGGAAGTGCCAGCTGGGCAGAAGAAAGGCTTTTCCTCGTGACAGTGGTTGAGCACCAGAGCAGGATGCCTGGAGAAACTGGGACACCTCAGTCTTCAAATTTGCTTGGGCAGGGCCCTGCGTTTCCTGACACAATTTTCAGAGTTGCTTTTGCTTTGCGTAGATGAAGGAGGCAAGCCCCAAGGTCCCTACCGGTGCAGACTTCTCTGTGGTCTGTGGCTGGCTTGCTTCCAGTGTTCCTCAGATGAGCAGGCTGGCAGCAGTATCTGGGACTCTTCTGATCTTGAGCTGCCACAAACAGCTACTGCCTTTCCCAGGGTGGCTGTTTACACCATCTCAACCCTAGCTCCCTCTAAGGCACCTCACCCTGTCCCTCAAATACCTATTGTTTTACTGTCGATTTGTCAGCACATCTCAGCTTCTCTTTCCCTGTTAGATGCCGCCTGCTTCTAGCAGTGGCTTCTACCTGACCCCCTCTAGGAAGAGGTCAGGTAGGGCAGCAGCCCCCAGCTGCCAGGCTGCTGTGACTCAGGAGGTCACCTCTGCTGGCCTCTCTGCTCGAGACAAGGCTGACTGTGCCACTGCCAGTGTCACCATCAGCTCAATGCCTGCAGCTGTGCTACCTGCCTTAACCATGCTCTGGCTTGTGGTGGAGTGTGACTGGGAAGGACATCCTGGAAGCTGACCCTGGCTGTGCACAGGCTCCTCATTGCAGCAGAAGTCTGCTGTGCTACAGCCTCTACTTGTGCTGTTCCAGCAGCCTGTGGATGCCTTGCAGTGGTAGCTTGCTGCTGCTGGCTCCTTCCTGGGGCTGGTTGGGGTCTGGGCAGCTGATCTTGGTGTTCTGCAGCAAAACTGACCTCTCTGTGCCAGCATGAAGGACTGCTTAATGAGCTTAATGAGCAGTCATTTTCTGGATCATTCTTTGGTGAGAGGTTTGCACTGGGAGGGACCTTGGGACCTTTCTTCTTCATCCTCGTGCCCAAAGCAAAATTAACTCTGAAAGCTGTGTCAGGAAATATGAGACAAACTTGAAGATGGAGATGTCAGCCTCTTCAGACATCCTACTCTGTCACCAAGAAAAGTCTTTCTTCTGCCCAGCTCCTTTCTGTATGTTAAGTGGGGAAGTAAGACCCAGGAGGACTGAAGAGGGAGGGTGGAAGGACACGGACACCAGGATGTGTTGGTATCCTTCCAGCACCCTTGCCTTGCCAAGTGCAGCCTGATGCTTAAGGATGCTGCTCAGCACTAGCTTAGGGCAGATGTGTTTTTCTGAGAGAGGAAAGAGGACTCTAAGGAGAGAAGCGAGAGAGCTGAGCAGCTTTTCCATCAGTAACAAGTGGTCTGCCCTCCTCTTGCTCCCCTGCCAGCTTTCTGTGTCTGCCCAGCACATGGGGGTGTGATTGCTCACTGTAAAGCCTTTCACTGCTGTGCTGCGATGGCTTCCAGATGCTGATGGAAGGCCTGATGCGGGTGTAACGGCATGGCTGTATATGTGCCCCATCAGCTGCTTAGAGAGGGTGTCACATGTGGCTGGATGTGGCTGGAGGGAAGCCTGCGGGATGCTGTAGGGCATATGCTGTGTCATCCCTTCTTTCTAGCTGATAAANCCTTTTTTTTTTTTTCCCCGTCCTGGTGTCTGAGTCTAAACCCAGCACAGAACAGGGCTTGTTCTGTTTGTAGGTCTGTCTGCTTGAATTTGTCCTGTCCCACAAACCTTCACTTACTAAACCAACATATAAATACTCCCCGAGGTGGTGCAGTAAATCCTTCCAGCTTTGTTCCCATTTGCAAACAGTCTTGCCTAAGCAAGTCTTGCTTGCTCAGTCACTGCCTGAGACTTACTGTTCTGGAGTGTGGAGAGTAATTTGTTGAGGAGGCTTCATCAGCTGGTGACCCCTCACACTGGTTGTTTTTTGGTGTTACTCTGCTAAACTCTGGGGAAAGGGAGCAGTGTTTGGAGCAGCTTTTTCAGGGGGAGGTTGGAATGTGTGCATTTTGTAGCTGGGGCTGTAGTGGCTTTTGTTTCAGGTAGGCAAGTGGGAAGTGAGGCTGATGCCTTACAACAGAACCCTGGGCTCAGCATTGCCTTGGAGAACATTTCTGATCAAAGCAGTTGTGGAATTGGCAAACTGACTGGAAGAGATGGTGCTGTGCGACCATCGCTTGGCTTTCAGGCTGTGACAACTTCTTTGTTTCTCTCTACAGAAAGGGAAAGCAGTGAAGTGCTGGGAGTGCTCATAAGCTCTGTACCAGGTGGTGCTGGCTCAGCCCTGCACAATGTGTTTGCAGGGACTTTGGACAAGGGCTGGCAGTGCTGGGATGAGGGACAATGGCTTTGAACTGGGAGAGGAGGGGTTGAGATTGGAGATGAGGGAGAAATTGTTGGCAGTGAGGATGGGGAGATGCTGGCACAGGTTGCCCAGGGAAGCTGTGGAGGCCTCCAATGGAGGTGTTCAAGACCAGGCTGGATGAAACCTGGAGCAACCCAGGCTGGTGGGACAGCTTAGCTTCAGATACGGTTGGTTCTGGCCACAATATATTGCAGGGTTGGTGATCCTGTGGGCTGTTGTGGTGGCAAATGGAGAAAGTGTTTACTCTGGTCGGCTCCTAGTGGTGGTTTTGGAATAGTGAGGCTTTTAGTATTGTTTGGGGTTTGTTTGTTTTTTTTCAGTGGTCCTCAAGCCAGGTGTTTGCTTTGTGTTCTCTGCCTGTCAGTGTCCCTCCACTGCTGATCAGACCATCAGGCTTTTCCCTTCCTGAGGGTAACACAGAAAAGGGCCAGATCTGAACCTTACCACAGCTGGCAGATACCAGTTGAACATTATCCTTAAGTAGGAAGGGAGCTGAAGATATTCAAGGTCAGACTCGATGTGGCCCTGGGCAGCCTTCTGTATCTGGAGGTGTCCCTGCTGTGCGGTGGGACAAGATGCCCTCCTGAAGGGCCTTTCCCACTCGATGCCATCTGTGAAGCTGAGGATTTGACACCTTGGTCTATTGAGACCAACTTCGATTTTCTGTCAATGTCTGCAGTTCAGCAGCCCCAGCATATATTGCAGGTTATCAGCTGTCTGCCCCTTCCTTTCCTACTACTCACTTCCATGCTCCTGGACTTTGAGAGCCTCTCTGCCTTCTGCAGGTCTGTCGTGCAGTGGCACTGCAGGGTGTCTGACACTTGTGGTTGTTCTTGATGAGCTCTTCAGAGCTTTACTTCTTGCCTTTATCTGCTGCTTTTCAGTCTTGCATTATTTGTCTTTCCTGACCTCTGCCTTGGGAATTGGTACTCTTGCTGGAGACAGACAGTGCTGTTTTCTGAAGCACAATATCCATGAGTTGAACCAGAACCTGTTCCCCTCCAGTGGTTCATTATGCTTCATTAGCAGGTGGTTCCAAAATGCTGATGGCTTGGTTGAGGAGTGGAACACATCTGCAGTTTTCTGTGCCACAGAAAACTTTTTCACTGCCCTAAAATCCCCCCTGCAGTGACAGGCACGGTGTGGTTTCAGGTGGTGAGTTGATAGGGTTTATCATTCCTCACCACTCTCTAAGCCTGACCTCAAGTCAGGGCCCACCTCAAACAAGGAGAATGATAGGTCAGAGCTTTGCACAAGATGTTGAAAACCTCCAAAGTACCACCAGTGTGACATGTGTGTTAGAACCTGACACACGGAACAGTTGAGATTGGAAGAGATCTTGGACATCACCAAGTCCACCCACCAGTTTGAATCTTCCTCTTGTGATTCAAACCATCCCCTCTTGGCCTGCCACAAGAAGACATGCTCCAAAGGCTGTCCCCAACTTTCTTGGAGACCCTTCCAGCACTGCAAGACCACCAGAAGGTGTCCCTGGTGCCTCCTCCTCTCCAGGCTGAACACCCCCAAGTCTCCCAGGCTGTTCTCACAGCAGAGCCCTTCCAGCACTGCTGTGGCCTCCTCTGCCCCTGCTTCAGCACTGCAGAGGGGGTCTCAGCAGAGCTCAGTAGAGCGGCAGAGTCCCTTCTCTGCCCCAGCTGCCCACACTGCTGGGAATCAGCCCAAGGCAGGGCTGGGGCTGGACTGGCAGCACTTGGTGCCAGCTCATCTCCAGCTTTGCACCCTCAATTCCTTTTCCTCAGGGCTACTCTCCAGCCTTCATCCGCAACCTGGACTGATACTGGGGATTATCTTTACCTGGGTGGAGGATCTTGCCCTTGGTGCTGTTGAACCTCATAGGTTCACAAATATTGATGTTCACTGCTGGAGTATTTAGAATTTGGGGCAGGGAACCAAAAAACTTTGTCTTTTGAGAGATTGTAGGTGTCCCATCCCTGGAAATATTTATTCTAGGTCTACTTGAACTCCTATCTTACCATGGTCTCCCCTTTACTCTGCTCACCTGGAGTACTGTGTGCAGTTCTGGAGCCCCCAGCACAGGAAGGACATTGAAGTGTTGGAGCAGGTCCAGAGGAGGGCCACGAGGATGCTCAGAGGGCTGCAGCAGCTCTGCTATGAGGGCAGGCTGAGAGAGTTGGGGCTGTTCAACCTGGAGAAGAGAAGACTTTGAGGGGACCTGATAGTAGCCTTCCAGTATCTGAAGGGGGCCTACAGGAAGGCTGAGGAGGAGCTATTTACAAAGTCTTGTAATGGCAGGACAAGGGGCAATGGGTTTAAACTGGCAGAGAGGAGATTTAGACTGGATGTCAGCAGGAAGTTTTTCACAGTGAGGGTGGTGAGGCACTGGAAAAGGTTGCCCAGGAAGGTTGTGGCTGCTCCCTCCCTGGAGGTGTTCAAGGCCAGGTTGGATGAGGCATTGAGTGACCTGTACTAGTGGGAGGTGTCCCTGCCTATGGCAGGGGGTTGGAACTAGATGATCCTTGAGGTCCCTTCCAACCTTACCATTCTATGAAACTATGATTCTATACTACTGGCCACATGCAGTGCAAGGGTGTGTGGAACCAGCCTCTTTGGGCTTTCTGCCAAAGTGCTTCATTCATTGTGCTGATGGACATCAAGGTGACCATGACCAGCATTGTGCCTTTGTGGTCAAGAAGGCTGGTGGAGAGCTGGGATGCGTCAAGAGAGGATCTCCTACCCATCTGTCCTTGTGAGGCCACATCTGGAGCCTGGGGTCCAGTTCTAGACTCCCCAGTTCAGGAGAGACAGAAAACTACTGGAGAAAGTCCAGCAAAGGGCTACAGAGGTGATCAGGGCACTGGAACAGCTCTGTGGTGAGGAAAGGCTGAGGGATTTGGGACTGTTTGGCCTGGAGAAAACTGAGGAGGGGATCTCACCAGTGCTGGGAGATTTACTGGGGGGTGCCAGGAGGGTGGAAGGAGTCCTTCTGTCAGAGTTGTCACTGGTTACAGGACAAGGGGCAGGGGACACAAACTGGAACACATAAAGTTCCATCTAAACCTGAGAGGGAACTTCTCTGCTTTGAGGGTGCTGGAGGCCTGGAGCAGGCTGGCCAGAGAGGTGTTGGAGTTTCTGTCTCTGCAGACGTTCCGTCCCCCTCCCCAGCCATTGTGATCCTGGGCAAACCACTGTGGGTGCCCTGCTTTGGCAGGAGGGTTGGGCTGGATGATGTCCAGAGGTCCCTTTGAGCCCCACTGGGCTGGGATTTTGTGAATGATGTGGTGAAGGAGAAAGCAGTTCTTGGACAGAAGAGGCAGGGCTGATGCTGTGAATGGTGGTGAAGTATGACTGGTCCAGTCTGTTCCAGTTGTGAAAAGCAACCAGCAGTGGCTGTGCAGGGTTGAGGTGCAGGAAGAGTCTGGAGCCAGACGTTGGTGCCAAGATAAGTGCCAGTCAGTGGCAGCCTGGCTTTGATGCCTGGTGTGTGAGCAGGGGTCTGGCTCTGCTTTGGGCTGGCTGCTCCATTTGGAGCTGATGAACTGATGCAGAAGTTTGGAAGCTTCTGCTGGAGTGTGGGGACAGTTCCAAGGGTCCAGGGTTCACTGTTGAGATGGGTTTGGATTCCTGGCTTTAGTTTTTCCCTGTGATGGGTTTCAAAGGATCATTGCACAAAACCCTAAACAAAGATTTTTGGGTTTTGTTTTTCCTTCCTGTTTGAGGACATCTTTGTGCATCCTCTTTGAAGAGGCTCATTGAACTGGGGACAGTTCTCTTCAGACTCTTTATCAATGGTCTTGATGAGGGGATCAAGGCAACTTGAGTAAATTTGCAGATGACACCAATCTGGATGGCAGTGTTGGTCTGCTGGAGAGCAGGAGGGCTTTGCAGAGGGCTCTGCCCAGGCTGGATCCATGGCTAAGGCCAGTGGGATGAGGTTCAACAAGGCCAAGTGCTGGGTCCTGCACCTGGGTCACAGCATCCCCAGGAAGGCTCCAGGCTGGGGCAGAGTGGCTGGAAAGTGCCTAGCAGAAAAGACCATGGGGGTGCTGGGTGACAGCAGCTGAAGATGAACTAGGGTGTGCCCATCTGGGCAAGAAGGGCACCAGCAGGCTGGCCTGGATCAGCAACCATGTGGGCAGCAGGACCAGGGAAGGGATTGTCCTTCTTTACTGGCACTGGTGAGGCTACAGCTTGAGTACTGGGTTCAGTTTTGGGCCTCTTATTCCCAGAGGAGGGGGAAATTGAGGGGCTGGAGCAGGGAGGAGCAGCTGAAGGAGCTGGGGGTGGTTAGTGTGGAGAAGAGGAGGCTGAGGGGGAGACCTCATTGCTCTGCAGCTCCCTGAAAGGAGGCTGCAGCCAGCTGGTATTGGGCTCTGCTCCTTGGGAATAAATGATAGGATGAGAGGAAAGGCCTCATGTTGCAACAGGGCAGGTTTAGGTTGGACATGAGGAAAAAATTCTTCCCCTTAAGGGCTGTTCAGGCCTGGCACAGGCTCCCTAGGGAGGTGGTTGAATCTTCACCCCTGGAGGAATTGCAGAGTTGTGTAGATGTGGTGCTGAGTGCCATGGCTTAGCATCAGCAGGTAGAGAGTGGTTGGACACAGTGATCTTAGAGATATTTTTCAGCAAAATCTGTGAAACTATGCCCCCTCAAAAAAAAAAAAAAAAAA
>VWZE01009130.1:0-13282 GCA_013396675.1 Eubucco bourcierii | reverse complement strand
TCATTAAAATATTCCAATTAGATTCAAACCAGCACACTCCCTCAGCCCCTCCTCACACCCAGCTGCTCCAGGCCCTTCTCCTGCCTCTCTGCCCTGCTCTAACCCATCAGTGTCCTGTATGAACTAAAACCCTGTATTTCTGAACTTTTGAACTACCAGGCCACCTAATGAATACGTTCCAATAGATTTGGTTTTCTCCACTACTCCTTTCCTCCTGGCTGGAGGCAGGGCACCCCTAGTGCTGAACATGGCATGTGGGATGTGCACAATGATTGACATTGTGGTGAGAGAAATTGGAATTATTGGAATAATTGCAGTTGCTCTGGGGAGCTGAAGAAGTGACAGCTACCTTTCTGGCATTGTTGCCTCTGTTTCTGCCACTCTACAGTTCCCTGACTCTCTTCAAAAGAACAGAAGTAGGTTGACCATCCCACTTGTTCATGTTCTCACCAAATTGGTCACACAGGATTATCCAAAGTGACCCACGTGACTGCTAGTGTCTAGGTGGAATTCGTCTCCTGAACCAGAATTGTCTTGCAGGAGGTGAGTGTCAGAAATGTGCACCCATTCAGATGATGAATGAATGGTATCCTTTGCCAGATTGGATATGGAGGTTTTAATTTTCTCCTCCAGTTCTTTCATGTTGTCTTTAATGCCATCCTTTGTCTATGTACCCAGAGTTTTTATGGCGGAGACTAGGCCAGCGTGTGACAAGCTGTCCTCTATCTGCCTCAGCTGGTCAGTGAATTCACCAACAGTGAGAGGCCTTCCATTATCACTCCTTGATAGGAACCTGATAGCCAAGATGTGAGCATATGATGAAGGAGCAAGCTTAATAAGCTTCTTAGNTTCTTAGCTGCCCATGGCAGATCATCTCTGGAAGGATATCTCATAGCCACAGCCAACAGCAGGCGTGTCCATAAGCTAACCTTACCCAGAGGACTTGACAGGTATTTGTCCGTTCCAGTCTCCTTTGTGAGTGGCCCTAGCTGCTTTGCAGATTTGTCTCCTACATGAAGGGCATTGGCACCAATAGCACGGCATCTCACCAGCCAGCTTAGGATTGGCTCTCCTGATTCCCTTGCATATTCCTTTCTAACTTCCCTGATCTCTTTGAGGGGATCATTGGAATGCTGGATGTCATCCCTCTCCTCTTCCTTTGGCTGTCCTGGTTGTCCCTGGCCTAGAAAGAGAACTTTCCTAAGAGCATTTTTAAGTTCCTCAAAACCATCTTCCTTCTTGGCAGTCAATCTGACGTAGCTTTTCTCATCACTGTACTGTGATATAAGTATATTGGCCAAATCTCTAAGGCTGTGTGTCTCTTCTTCTTCCTCTTGTGTACCAGAGATCCCTTGTCCTAAATCTTCTCTTGAATCGCTCTTTGTCAGATGTTTTGTTTTTGCTTTTGCCTTCGCAGGAGCTAAAAAGGCTTTAGAAGTTCCTTCTAGCAGATCTGAATCACTGTGGATCTGAACTGCTACCTGGGAGGTTGAATTTGGTTTAGGGTTAGAAACTGCTACCTGGGGATTCAAAGTAGGTGAAGTAACAGCAGAGACTCGAGCAGCTAGACCTGTACCTTGGCTACCTGCCATGTTGGTAGATAAGGTACGCTTTGCCAAATTTTCAGAACCTCTGGGAGGAGGCGCAGCGGTGGACATGGAGTCCCCCTTGTGCTCTCCCCCTGAACAGACCTTGTTTTGAGAAAGTTGTCTGTTATCTTCTGTGGGACTCTGGCCAAGGTCTACCTGATCCTTTTCCCCGACTTGCAAACTCTTTGAACACTGTCTCCTGCCTTTCCCAAGTTGTTTTTAAGGAGGCGACAGCTGAATTCTTGACACATAATGCAGCAATTAGACATAAACCCAGGATTATTAGGGCTAAGATCACGCATGATAAATATACCACTGTATTACATGTGTAGAACTTGCTACAGGGTTCTGGAAGTTCAGGTTTTGGCCAGACAACATGCATTAAAGCTGTAGTAGGAGAAAAAGGACTTGTAATATTTCCTGACTTATTAAAAGCAGATTTGGTAATAGTTTCAGTGATACTAAATCCAACCCAGCCGAGAAGATACTCTCCAAAATCGCAAAATATTCCTTTAAACTTTTTCCACATTAAATCAAACAGAAGGGAAGCATTCTTTGCAACTGTGAAGGTTTGGGAGTCACCACCTCCCCCCCCACACTTTGTAAAATGACCCAGACTAGCACTCAGTCGGCTGGAAGTTAAGTGATGAAGCTATATTTACAGCTTTGCACAATGTACAGCAGATATTTACACTCTATACACAATATTTACAGAAATATACAAGTAAAAAGGTAATACAGCAACACAACTCCCCTCCCAGAAATCAGAGACCCCAGGAGGGGCTCCCAATCACCCTTCCACCTTCTCCCCACCCCTGTACCTTACCCCAAAGTTTGCCTTATGTGCAAGGTAAATTAGGAGGATCGGCCAAGGGGGTTAGAAGAAAAGTGGTTAGTGAGGATTAATCAGCAGAGGAGCCAGAGCCCAGAAGCTGCTAGATCCCACCAGCAGCTCCTGCTCCAACAAGCGACAGAGAGAGACTGACTTATCAATTGTTTTGGTTAGTGTTCCCAAACAATTCTCCAGCAAGCGTATGAGTGCAGTAGACATCATGATGTTTGCCTTTCACAGCCTATAGTGTAATTTTCTCCATTAAAATATTCCAATTAGCCTCAAACCAGCACAGCAACAATCCAACGGTTGAGCCAAAAGAGGAACACTGGCCAGGCCACCACCCAAATTGTGTAAAATAACTTCATTTTAACTTCCAGACTTAATTGGCAATAAATCAAATTTATTTAGCCCTGCGTTGAAGTGCCAAATATAAGATGTGATGGTTTGGGAGTTACCCGCCCCCCTCCACAGTGTATAAAATCACCCAGACTAGACTCAGCCTGCTGGAAGTTAAGGAATGAAGCTATATTTACAGCTTAACGCAGTATACAAGCAGATATACACACAATATAAATGAGTATTTACAGAAATATGGAAGTTAAAGGTAATACAGAAACATAATACCCTTCCCAGAAATCAGAGACTCTAGCCTCCCAATGTCCTTCCTGCAGTGAGAGGCCCAGAGCTGAACGCAGCATTTGAGCTGTGCCCTCCCCGATGCTGAGCACAGGGGGATGGGCACCTCCTCTCCCTGCTGCCCACCCTGCTTCTGATCCAAACCAGGATGCCATAGGCCTGTTTGCCCACCTGGGCATTGCTGCTTTGTTCTCACTGACTGCTAACCAACACCACCAGGTCACTCTCCCAATTGCCTCTTTCCAACTGCACAACCCCAGATCTGGAGCTCCTCATGGGGTGGTTATGCCCCACGTGGCTCTCAGTTTTCAAGAGGACAGAGTTTTGTCAGTCTGAGGCTTTGCAGGTCTTGAGGCTCATTTAATCTCCCAGGTGTGGCATGGAAATCCCTAGTAGGAAGGTCACAAAAGGTCAGAACAGCTATGCCATAAGTAGCTGTCAGGTGTGTGACATCTGGGGCTGCTGGCTGGAACCTCTGGGTGGTGCAGTTGAACCCAGCATGCTGGGAGAGGCTCAGAGGTCTGCAGGTTCTGTGTAGTTTTGATTTAGGCTGTCTTCAAATTCTCTGCACAGTTCTGCAGTCATTGTGGTCTTGTTTTAAAGTTTGTCTTCAGGTTTAGATGGGAAGAGAAGTGGAAGAGCTAATTATTTGGAACCAGGAAGGCTTGTGGTCATGTTCTTTCAACCATGGTGGTGAGGCTGCATCTGAAATCCTGGGGTCAGTTTTGTGCCACTCACTCTCAGAAGGACATTGAGGGGCTGGAGCAGGTCCAGAGAAGGGCAACAAAGGTGGGGAAGGGTCTAGAGAACAGGGCTGTGGAGGAGCAGCTGAGGGAGCTGGGGGTGGTTAGTGTGGAGAAGAGGAGGCTGAGAGGAGGCTGCATCCAGCTGGGATTGGGCTCTTTTCACATGCAGCAAGTGCCAGGACAAGAGGAAACAGCTTCAGACTGTGCCAGGGCAGGTTCAGGTTGGACATTAGAAACAATTCCTTCCCAGCAAGGGTTGTCAGGCCTTGGCACAGGCTGCCCAAGGAGGTGGTGCAGTGCCCATGCTTGGAGGGTTTTAAAAGACTACTGGATGTGGTGCTGAGAGAGGTGGTGCAGTGGCAGCGACTGAGCAGCAGTGGTGGGACTGTGAGCTCTGGATGAGTGTTGGACTTGGCAACCTCAAAGGTCTCTTCCAACCTCAACAGTTGTGTGGTTATCAAAGTCAGCCTGAAGGATTCAGTGACTGGTTAAGGAGATCTCATACTGAAGGATCACAACACAAGTGCACGAGCTGTTGGAGAGACTCAGGGTAACCTGGCAGTTGACAGAATCAGGCATAGATGTTGGAGAGGGCAGGAATACAACCTCCAAAAGCTGAAATTTTATTGGATGAGAAAAATGGAAAGGTCGTGCTTTTAAGTTTAGAAACCCAAGAAGGGTGACTGAAATGACTTTGAGGGACATCTGTCTCAAGGTCTGAATTGTTAAAGGAGTATCTTTCCTTCCCAAAACATCCAAGAAGGGAAGCAAGCTGTAGAGTCTTTAAAAAGAAGAGATGATTGAGGAGAGTTTCTTATGGAAGGTTCTGAAAAGGTTCTGAAGGTTCCCTGCCTGAAGCTGTTCTGGCATGCTTTGTTTGTGATCTCAGGGCTGTTTTGTGGGCCAGGAACCTCTCTGTCTTGGATGATCTGTTCTTGATGACTGGAAGAGAGTTGGGTTCAGCTGATGTGATCATATCAGGACTCAGCTGTGGTCCATACCTGTGCCTCAGGAAGTTCTGTCTTTGCTGGGCTCTGTCCGTACCCTGCCAGGAGTTGGCTCTGTCAGCAAAACTGTCCCAAAGGTATTGATTGGGGAGTAACTGGGGTTGGAAGGGGTGTCTCTGTAGGCCATTCAGTTCACCTCCCTGCTTGCAGCAGGGGAGTGGTTCCTCAGGACAATATGCACTTGGCTTTCTGACTCAGAGGGGAGATGGAACAGGATTCCTGGGCTGTTCTGCCAGGGTTTGAGCACTCTCATGGCTAAAGAATTTCCAGTAATGCTGCAGTGGACTTCTCTTTGTTCCAGCTTGGTCTGTTGGTTTTCAGGAGTTTTGAGTGGGTATCTGAAGTCTGCCTCCACCTTCCCTGCTTTGTCTTTTGTTCTGAGGACAGAGCAGCCTCATTCCCCCCAGTGTCTCCTTGTACCTCATGGGGTTTGACCCCTCACTGTCTCTTGCTGCACTCACTCCAGATACTCTTCCTTGTTTTGGAGGTCTCAAATCCCAGTATGGCACAGGAGTGGAGAGGAGAAGATCCCTTTCCTTGACCTGCTGGCTGCACTTCTAGGATGTGGGTGCTGGGAGGAGTTCTTTGTATTGTTTCAGGACAAAGGCAGTTGGAAGACACCTTTGAGGCCCCCAAGTGACTCAGAGCTCCGACTCTGCAGAGTGGCCACGCCACTGCACCACCTTTCTCAGCACCACATCCAGGAGGCTTTAAAATCCTTCCAGGCATGGGGACTGCACTATCCCCTTGGACAGCCTGTGACAGGGCCTGAGGACCCTTGCTGGGAAGACATTTTTCCTGCTGTCTGACTTAACCACGATGGTCTTCCTAGTTCCTGAGGAGTAGACAGTCTAGAGCATAGTTTCTGTCATGCTTGTAGTCCTTTTCAGGTGTAGCTTTTGGGACAGCTACCCAAAGGCCTTGCCTTGTCTCTGCCCAGTTCCTGTGTCTCTGGGGTCAGGACTGGGTGTCAGCACAGGGCTTGCTTCTTCAGGACACACTGCAGACTGATTTCTATCAATCTTCCACACTCCACTCTTCCCTTACATCTTGCCTGACTACTCTGCAGCACATGGCAGCAGAAACCTCTGGGATGTTAGGCTGACTCTTGACAGGAGCTCCTGGAAGGAGCATGCCAAGCAGATGCTGGCTGACCTTTGGCCGACGGCTCCCTCAGCACAGGTGAGAGGATCCCTGTTGGTGCTGGAGGAGCTGCTTCCATCATGACCAAGCAGGGGGAGGAGGATTATCTCCAGGGTGGGACCTGTTGGGTCTGGAGGCTCTAGGGCTGCTGTCTGCAGGAAGTTTCAACTGTGACCTGGGACTTGGAGCAGCGCAAAAGACACTCAGAGCATTTGCTTATGTGTCTGTGTCCAAGCTGTGAAGGGCTGGAGTCTGCATGGTCCTGACTCAACAAGCAGAGCACTTTGAACTCTTTTTTTTGCAGATAGGCTGCAGGCTTTTAGTCTTGCTGCAGAGGATGTCAAACTTGCTGTGTGATAGTGTACATACTAGGTATTTTGGAAACGCCCACAAATCTCTCTTTATCCTCTTAAATCCAGCCAAATGTTCTGGAATTGTTCTCAGTGACTCCAGAATTTCCAAGATAGTTCGCCCTGAGTACCAGCAGGAGGTTCAAATCCTCTGCCCTCAAACTGGCTAGGGTATTTTGGCACCATGTTTCCTTCAAAGAAGGACCTGGAGCTGCTGGAGACAGTCCAGAGGAGGCCATGAAGATGATAAGAGGGCTGGAGAACATCCTTTGTAGGTACAGGCTGGGGAGAGATGTGGCTGTTGAGCCTGGAGAAGAGAAGGCTTCAGGAAACCCTCAGAGCAGCCTTGCAGTAGTTGAAGGGGCTCCAGGAGAGCTGGGGAGGGACTTTGGACAAGGACTAGAAGTGCCTGGACGAGGGACAATGGCTTTGAGCTGGGAGAGGGGAGGCTGGGAGTGGAGACAGAATCATGGAATGGTCTGGGTTGGAAGGGACCTCCAAGTTCATCCAGTTCCAACTCCCTATCCTAGGCAGGGACACCTCCCACTAGAACAGGTTACTTAAGGCCTCATCCAGCCTGGCCTTGAACACCTCCAGGGAGGGAGCATCCACAACCTCCCTGGGCAACCTGTGCCAATGTTTCACCACTCTCACTGTAAAGAACTTCTTCCTAACATCCTGTTTCAATCTCCCCTCTTCCAGTTTAAACCCATTAACCCTTGTCTTGTCATTACAAGACCTTATAAATAGTCCCTCCCCAGCCCTCCTGCAGCCCCCTTCAGATAGTGCAAGGCCACTCCAAGATCTCCTTGAAACTTCTCTTCTCCAGGGTGCAGAACCACAACTCTTGTAGCCTGTCCTCATATCAGAGCAGCTGCAGCCCTCTGAGTATCTTCGTGGCCTCCTCTGGACTTGCTCCAACACTTCAATGTCCTTCCTGTGCTGGGGGCTCCAGAACTGCACACACTACTCCAGGTGGGGTCTGACAAGAGCAGAGTAAAGGGGCAGAATCCCCTCCCTTGCCCTGCTGACCACACTGCTCTTGCTGTGGCCCAGCACACAGTTGCTGTCTGGGCTGCACTCACACTGCTGGCTCATGTTGAGCTTTTCACCAACCCAGACCCCCCTAGGCTTTCTCCTCAGCCATTCGCTACCCAGTGTGGAGTTGTGCTTGGGATTGCACCAACACAGGTGCAATAATGAGGAAGATGAATAAATTCTTGGCAGTGAGGATGGGGAGACACGGGCACAGGTTGCCCAGAGGAAACTGTGGCTGTCCCTTGCCTGGAGTTGTTCAACGCCAGGTTGGATGAGGCCTTGAGCAACCTGGGCTGGTGGGAGGTGCCCCTGTCCGTGGCAGGGGCTTGGCACTGGATGGTCTTAAAGGTCCCTTCCAACCCAAACCCTTTCTACTGTTGTATGAAATTCTGAAATCTCTTTAGTTGTGGTCAGTGCTGTCTGGAGCAGGTCGGGGGGAAAGACAGAGGAAGGAAATGACTACTGCAAAGGGACTTCATTAGTGGTTTTCCAGGTCTCCATGAGCAGGAGTCCAGCAGGAACTGTTCAGCTTCCTCATTTGTAGGTTACTGCACTTCAAAACTGTTGAAAGCAAAATGAGCAGAGAGCTGTTTGTGTGGGTCCAGAAGCTGGGAGGAGAATTGCAGAGGGTGCAGCTGAGCCTCGTGGGTGCTCCTGTGGAGCCCTGCCATGGCTTGCAACCCTGTCCAAGGCATAAAGATCAGTCACCCTGGGGCTGCAAAAGCCATTAGGCACAGTCCAGGGTCAAAACTTCTTGGAGAAGGTGGAGAAAATATGGGATAAAGTGAAAGAGCTGGTGCGGTTGAAAGGTGAGTAGTTAGCAGGTAGGAAGCAGGGCAGAGTGCCCCTGTGTGCATGTCCTCTCTCCTGCCCGCCTGCAACCAAGGGTGTCACCAGTGAATTGCTGTGGGGGTATCTACTACTCCTCTGATCATCACTGCCATAGTGAAAGACCTGGATGTGATATTAATAACAAACTATTTCTTTTGCTGATGGTATGAGGCTGCATTAAGAGGGGATTCAAGGAACAATGAAAAATGGTCTCGGGGTTGCCTCTTACAGTGCAAGGACAAGTTCTTTGTGGCCTGGTTCCATGGAAAAATCAACTCAGCTCTCATCTGCAGACAAAAAGTAAATGGGATAATAGAGATTAGGAAGTGGAGGAATAGAAAGTGAAGCAGAGAAACTGTCTGGAGCAGCCACTGTGTGCTGGCCCTAGGAATAGTGCTCCTGGTGCCGCTTCCTCATTGCTGCTCAGAGGAGATACAGAACTGGAAGTGTGCAAGTGCGTGAAGAGGTGTAGATGAGCTTCCATGAGAGGAACAACTGAATAGGCTGTGAGTAGTGAATGATTACTGACCACTGGGCAGTGGGGTGGGAATGAGGACTTCGAAATCCTTAAGGAAGTTCACAGAGAAATTCTGTTCTGTCTCCTCTAGTTCTGAACATGTCAGGCTGGGCTGGACAGGGCAGTGCCTGAGTGGTAGAGCTGCAGGGTGTTGGCTTTGCAAAGTGTTTCCACAGGTTCAGGAACTGATGGGATTAGTGGGAATGAGACATCTGCAGGCTGCTGCTGAGGAAGCTATGCACAGAGGCTGTTGAACAAGGAAAGGATCCTCTTGGAAAGCACAAGTTTGCTCTTCTCTGTGCCCACTCTCAGCTGACACATTTGTTCTTGAGTACTGTGGCTGCCTCTAGGTGTTGTTACTCTCTTGTTATTCACTGGAGAAATATGGGGTTTTGATACAGGAAAAAAATTAAACACCCAGAACTGAAATTTGTGGTTGTTTTATGGCCACAGAATCCAAGAATCTCAGCAGAGTGGGGTTGGAAGGGACCTCTGGGGATCATCCACTTCAACCCCATGCTCAGGCAGGGTCACTCACAGCAGCTTGCCCATGATCACGAAGGCTGGGGGGTTTGAAAGTTTTACAGAGAAGGAGACTCCATATCCTCTCTGCGTAGCCTGCTCCCAGACCTCCAACACCCTCACACCAAACAACTTTCTCCTTCTGCTCAGACACTACCTCCTGGGTTCCAGTTTGTGCCCACTGCCCCTTGTCCTGGCAATGGACACCACTGACAAGAGTCTGTCCCCAGCCTCTTGTGCCCCACAGCTCTTTTAGTTCTTGCTGAGCATTGCTCAGCTGCCCTCTGGGGCTGCTCTTCTGCAGGCTCTCAGCCCCAGGGCTCTCAGCCTTTGCTACTCGCTGAGCTGCTCCAGGCCCCTCAGCAGCTTTGCAGCCTCCCCTGGACTCTCTCCAGCAGTTTCTTGTCTCTCTTGAAGTGGGGAACCCAGAACTGGACCCAGGACTCCAGCTGTAGCCTTTTCCTCCCACTGAAGCATTCAGGAGCAGCTGTAGCTGCTGGGAAAGGCTGCAGGCACTCAGGCACTGCAGCATCCTGGCTTTTGCTCTTAGATTCAAGAGAAAACTAAACCAGCCATGGACAACTTTTGGGCTTTGCACCCTTCAGACTTTAACTGATGTGCGGAGTGGGTTTTTCTGGTACCACTGCGTTTCTGCTGCAGGAAATCTTGTGGCCATTCTGTGCCTGACTGATCTTTTTTTTTTTCTTTTTTTTTTTTTTTCCGCAGGTACATGGGAATAGGACTTTCAGCTCAAGGGGTCAACATGAACAGACTCCCAGGTGAGGCACCAGGAAGGTTGGGCCTGGCTTAGAGCCATGTGTAATGGTACTGGGAAAGAAAAGGTTTCTCTGTGTGGGTTAGTGAATGTCTGCTCCTGTTAATGAAATGTCATAAACCTGTCCCAAATCTGGCTGCCTTACCTGCTGTGCAAAAATGTATCAACACAGCCTCCAGATACTTGTTTTTACTGCAGTTCTGTGCAGGAAAGGGTTGGGAATTCCCTGGGCGTTTCAGACTATGGAATGTTACCCTAAAGGGAGCTACTGACATTGCTGATGTAGCCATGGCAATTCAACAATTACTTCTGCTAAATAAAATGGGAAAGAGTTACTAAAATTGCTGAACAAAGCGTAAGCAATGACTAAAATGCTAAAGAATTACTGAAAGGAATATTAAATTAATCAGTAATGCGCAAGGTGGAATCAAGGGGCACTGTGATTGTTCGGCCTGGAGAAGAGAAACCTCTGGGGCAACCTCAGAGCTGCCTTCCAATAGCTGAAGGGATCCTGCGGGAAGGCTGCAGAAGGACTTTTCACCAGAGTGTCCCCAGGAGGCCAAGGGGGAATGGATTAAAATTGAAGGAGAGTAGGTTTAGATTAGGGAGAAATTCCTCACTAGGAGGGTGGCAAAACTCTGGAATGAATTGTTCAGAGAGGTTGTGGGTGCCCCTGCCTGGTTCAAGGCCAGATTGGATGGGGCCTTCAGTAACCTGGACTAGTTGAGAGGTGTCTGTGCCATGGAAGGGAGTTGGCTTAGATTATATCTGTGGTCTCTTCCAGCCTAAGCTGGTCTTCTGCAGGGCCTTTGACCCTGTTCTCCACAACATCCTACCTGCCAAACTGGAGAGAGATGCATTTGCTGGGTGGACTGCTTGGTGGATAAGGAGCTGAGTAGATGCTTGCATCCAGAGGGAGTGCTCAATGGCTCCAAGTCCATCTGGAGAGCAGTGATAAGTGGAGACCCTCACAGGTCCCTGCTGGCACCTGTACTGTTCAGTATTTGTATCACTGCTATATATAGTGGGGTCAAGGCACCATCAGCACTATGCAGGTGGCACCAAACTGAGTGGTGCTGTTGATGTGCCAGAGGGACAGGATGGCATCCAGAGGGACCTGGACAGGCTTCAGAGGTGGCTCAGATGAACCTTCTGAGGTTCAACAAGAGCAAGTACAGAGTCCTGCAGTTGAGCTGGAACAATCCTCCCTGTCAGCCCAGGTTGGGGAAGGAGGTGACAGAAAGCAGCCCTGCAGAGAAGGGCTTGGGGGTGCTGGTGGGGGAGAAGCTGGGCAGGAGCCACCAGTGGGCACTGGCAGCCCAGAAAGCCAAGGGCAACCTGGGCTGCATCCAAGGTAGCATGAGTGATCACTGCTCTGGGGAGACCTCACCTGCAGGGCTGGGGCAAGCTGTGGACCCCAGCACAGGAGAAACCTGGACCTACTGGAGAGGGTCTGGAGGAGGCCATGGAAATGATCATTGGCTGGAGCAGCTGTGCTATGACGACTGGCTGAGGGAGTTGGGGGTGTTCAGCGTGGAGAAGAGAAGACTTCAGGGAGGCTTTAGGGAGCTGCCTGCCAGTACCTGAGGGGACTACAAGAAGGCTGCAGAAGGACTGTTCCTAAAGGCCTGCAGGGGCAGGACCAGGGGCAGTGGCTGCAAACCAGAGCAGGGCAGGTTTAGATTGGGTGTGAGGAACAAGTTCTGCACCATGAGGGTGGTGGAACACCGCAACAGGCTGCCCAGGTAAGTGGGAGCTGCCCCATGGCTGGCATCATTGCAGGTGAGGTTGGTTGTGGGTGTGAGCAGCCTGCTCAGGCTGCAGATGTCCCTGCTGAGTGGAGGGGGTTGTACTTGGTGACCTTGCAAAGTCACTCGCTTCTGAGGAATTTGTAAATCTGAAATGTGTGTTCAAACCATACTGCACACCTTGGTACCTCCAAGGGGGAGAATGTTTTGTGAATGAACTGACAAAGGGAAGAACTTCCAGGGGCTTTGCTCTAAGACTGTTGTGAATCTGCTTACCAGTGAGGATTTTGCTTTCAACTTCACTGGTAACTTGAATATTCAGAGTGGAACTTGCTCACTCTCCAAATGAAAATGTGCAAGCACTGGAGCAACTGAGAGTGTTGGGACTGTTCAGCCTGGAGAAGAGAAGGCTCTAGGAATAACTTAGAGCAGCCTTCCAGGACCAGACAGGGCTCCAGGAGAGCTGGGGAGGGGCTTTGGACAATGGCTGGGAGTAACAGGTTGAGGGACACTGGCTTTGAGCTGGGAGAGGGGAGACTGAAACTGGACATGAGGAAGAAATTGTTGGCAGTGTGGGTGGGGAGGGACTGGCACAGATTTCCCAGGGAGGCTGTACTGGTGGGAGGTGTCCCGCCAGTGAGTTCTGAAGGAACCAGTCTGCCACAACACCAGGCCTAGAAGCTGACCTGGCAAAGGAGGATGGAAGTGCCAGAGGCAGCGACTTGCGTATGAGAAGGCTCATAGAATGGTGGAAGTGTTTGGGTTGCAAAAGCCATCTAAGATCATCCAGTCCAACTGTCAGGCAAACACCACGATGGTCATTAAACCACATCCCCAAATACCACATCCTTCATGTTTACTGAACAACTCCAGGCACAGGGACTCCACCACTTTCCTGGGCAGCCTGTGCCAATCCCTGACCACTCTTGCAGCAAAGAAATTGTTCCTCACCTCCAGCCTAAGCCTCCCCTGGCACAATTTCAGCCCAGTTCTTCTCCTGTCACCTGACACTACAGAGCAGAGCCCAACCCCAGCTGGCTGCAGCCTCCTCTCAGGAAGCTGTAGAAAGCAATGAGGTCTCCCTCGGCCTCCTCTTCTCCATACTAACCGCTTCCAGCTCACTCAGCTGCTCCTCCCCAAACCTGTTCTCCAGACCCTACCCCATCTTTGTTGCCCTTCTCTGGACCTGCTCCAGCTCCTCTATACCCTTCTGAGAGTTAGGGGCCCAAAACTGACCCCAGGATTTGAGCTCACCAGTGCCCACCACAGGGGCATGAGGGGCTGTGGAGCTGTAGGAGGGGAAGGACAGGTGGAATTTCTCTCCCTTAGTGACGCTGCGTTAGGTCAGTTCAGCTGGGACAGGTAATATCACCCTCTTGGTACCAAAATGCTGAGCAAGTGCAGGAAAGATATGTCTGTGGACATGTATGCAGTAGCAACCCCAAGAGTACAGCAGATTGGGTGTCAGGGAGTGCTCCAAATGCCTTTTGGAAATTCAAAGAATGATGATAGAAGAATCATAGAATCATAGAATGGTAAGGTTGG
>VWZE01009129.1:52699-114256 GCA_013396675.1 Eubucco bourcierii | reverse complement strand
GGCTAAGTACAGGGTTCTACCCCTTGGCCACAACAACCCGAAGCAGTGCTACAGGTTGGGGATAGAGTGGCTAGAGAGCAGCCAGGCAGAAAGGGACCTGGGGATACTGGTAGACAGTAGCTGAACATGAGCTAGCAGTGTGGGGTTGGGCTCTTCTCCCAGGCAATCAGTAACAAAACAGTCTCAAGTTGTGCCAGGGGAGGTCTAGGTTGGATGTTAGGAGGAAGTTCCTGACAGAGAGAGTGATTGGCATTGGAATGGACTGCCCAGGGAGGTGGTGGAGTCACCATCCCTGGAGGTGTTCAAGAAAAGCTTGGATGGGGCACTTAGTGCCATGGTCTGGTTGATTGGCTAGGGCTGGGTGATAGGTTGGACTGGATGAGCTTGGAGGTCTCTTTCAAACTGGTTGATTCTATAATTCAACTGAAGGATGACATTAACAGTCAAGCCTTCGGGGTGCCACAAGGTATTGACTGAAGCACTCCCAGTATTTACAGGAAAATCTGGTTGTTTCAGACATGGTGCTCTCATTTTTCTTTGAAAATTTGTTATAGAGTTATTTCAGTATCAACAGTGGGATAAATGTGGTAAAATGAAAAATCACACTGGCAATGTGGTTCTCAGCTCTTCTGTTGGACTCCAGACCACCTTTGTGGCATGCCTTTAGCACCCTTTGTTGCACCCCGGCATGATCGAATGAAAGGCATCCTTTATGAGACCCTTTCAGTATGGGAATACTAACAATATTGTATTTATTTAATGGATTTCATCCTATGAATCTTCAACATCCAAAAAACTCCAAACCTGACATGGATAGAAAAATATTCTCTGTCACTCAAAAGCATTTTTGGATTAAATTTTCACACAGAAATGGGTAACTTGGACCAAGAAATGAAGGCCGCTGGAGCCCCAAGCAGAATATTTTGCTCTGAACTAGAGCTTTGACAATGTAGGAAGGTTACTCCAGTGAGATTTCCTATCACAGGCCTTAGGTTTTTCACTGTGTCATCACCTGCCCAAACTACTGCCAAACTCCTCTTCAAATGAAGCAGTTCATAAACCTTTGCCAAGAGAATTAGATTAATTCAACAATTTTATTTGCACATTTGTCCCACTATTAATCAGAAAACAATTCCTCCTGAATACAGGAAGAGAAGGTTCATGGAGCCCTGTTGCTCATCACCAGGGTTGAAACAACCCAGAATGCCTCATAATTCTGTTTATCATGTCTGAAGGTGAAAATAATTGGAGTTGGCATGCTCTTCTGGACACAGGGAGTTTATTCATATTTTTCTATCAGAGGAGATCGGTTGGGCTGGGTTTTTCTCCCCAGTGCTATTTGCTTTCAGTGGTCTCTCTCACATGAATTGTATCTGAAAGAAGGTTTAGTTATTTAAAAAAAAAAACAACAACAAAACAACAACAAAAAACCCAAACAAACCCCAAACTACTCAGGGGAAACACTCTGTCAATTAAAAAAACAAATTAAAAAACTAAAAAAATCTCACTGATTTAATCATGGCTTTGATGATGTCCCAGTGATCTGCACCTAAAAATAATTGTTGGGTTTGGTAACGGTCTCTCCCCAGCCACATATGCTCACCTCACCATCACTCTGATGGACAATTTCTTCCCTTTCTCAACAAGCCTCTCAGTCCACCGTAAGGCTGTCAGTCAAGCCCCTGTCCTTTCATAACATTATGCTCTGTGTGAGGAGGAAATGGAGGCAACTCCTCATGCCCCTTTCAGCATCCTGTTTCCCCTCAAACAGTACTATTGAGCCCAGCAGACAGGTCTGCACCTCTTGGGTGCTGCTAGTAAATGCTACATTTACTTTTGCAGCTTCCAGAGGAGGGTCACGAAGATGCTCAGAGGGTTGCAGCAGCTCTCCTATGAGGACAGGCTGAGAGAGTTGGGGCTCTGCAGCCTGGAGAAGAGAAGGCTTCCAGAAGACCTCACAGTAGCCTTCCAGTATCTGAAGGGTGCCTACAGGAAGGCTGAGGAGGGACTATTGACAAGGTCTTGCAATGCCTGGGCAAGGGGCAATGGGTTTAAACTAGCAGAGGGTAGATTGAAACCGGATGTCAGGAGGAAGTTCTTTACAGTGAGAGTGGTGAGGCACTGGCACAGGTTGCCCAGGGAGGTTGTGGCTGCTCCCTCCCTGGAGGTGCCCAAGGCCAAGTTGAACAAGGCCTTGAGTGACTTGTACTAGTGGGAGGTGTCCCTGCCTATGGCAGAGGGTTGGAACTGGATTATCTTTGAGGTCCCTTCCAACCTTACCATTCTATGATTCTATGATTTCACATACCTACAGACCCTTTTCCCAAGGTGACTGGCAGCACATTTACAGTTAGAATGTGATTCAATTCTGCATGAACAAAGCAAACAAAAGTATGGTAAAGTGTGCAACTTAAGCCTCACTGTGAATTTCAAGTGGTTGCTTGTGTCAAGCATAAACTGATGTATTTAAATTAAATGCAGTATTTCCCTACATAATGCTATCCATATGCTAATGGAAAGAGATTATGTCTTGTATAAGATTTATCAAAGCAAACCCAATTCATTTCAGGAAGCTTCTGAGTGCAGCCTATCCAAAGTCATCCATTCTGCCAAATATGCCTTCTATCAAATAAAAGCTCCCAAATACTGTTCACATACTTGCAGTATTTCCCAAAAATAAGACAGCTTTTGAATCTTACTGATTCATCATTCCAGTTTGGTGTTCAAATAAAACACTTGGAAATAATAAAATTCCGTGATGCCATTTTAATTATCCCATTTCTAATTCTGTGCTCAAATGAGACACTCTGTAACTATAAAACGTCTTCAAAATTGATCTAAACCATAGTTTGGGTCAATCTGCAAGGGCAATAAAAACAGATAAAACCCAAATTTATATTTCAAATGTTGTAATGATGGCAAAATACTCTGAGCTCACTGACAGAGATGGCAACACTGACCAAAAATACAGCAAAAGGCATTTTGAGCTGAGTTGTTCTAGGGTTGCTTCCCTAAGTACAGGCCATATCCTATGTGCATTCAAGGGCTAAGGTATATTCTGAATATCATAAATACAGATATTTTACCTTGTGCAGAGAACTGGTCAAGGATATAGGGAAGCAAGTGAACTTAACCGGTTGAAGGAAAGAAGTCAGAGAGCTGTGTTGAATGGGACAAAGTCTAGTTGGAGGCCTGTATCTAGTGCTGTCCCTCAGGGGCTAGTACTGGGACCAGTACTATTCAATGTATTCATCAACAACCTGGATGAGGGCATAGAGGGCACCGTCAGCAAGTTTGCTAATGACACTAAACTGGGAGGAGTGGCTGACACTCCTAAAGGCTGTGCTGCCATTCAGAGAGATCTGGACAGGCTGGAAAGCTGGACAGGGAGAAACTGAATTTTAAATCCAACAGGACCAAGTGTAAAGACCTGCACCTGGGAAAGAACAACCCCGTGGACCAGTAGAGGTTGGGGACTGATGTGTTAGAGAGCAACACAGGGGAATGGGACCTGGGGGCCCTGGCAGACAATAGGATGCCCATGAGCCAGCAACGTGGCCCTGTGACCAGGAAGGAACTGCTTTAAAGAGTCAAGCACAGAGCCACAAAGATGCTGAAGGGAGTGGAACATCTTCCTGCTGAGGAAAGGCTGAGGGAGCTGGGACTCTTTATCTTGGAGGAGACTGAAGGATGACCTCATTTATATTTATAAAGATGTGAAGGGCAGTGTCAGGAGGATGGACCCAGGCTCTGTTCAGTGATACCGAATGACAGGACAAGGGGCAAGGGTTGCAAGCTGGAGTAGAGGAACTTCCATATGAACATAGGGAAAAACTTTTTACCATGAGGATGACAGAGAGGTTGGGGAGTTTCCTCTGGAGACATTCAAAATCCATCTGGATGCATTTCTGTGTCATCTGCCCTAGGTCATCCTGCTCTGGCAGTGGGGTTGCAGGTCACTTCCAACCTTAATGTTCTGCAAACACAGGTGAGGTGCAGCCCCTGTCTAAAGCATCCCTTCAGTGACAATACATTATTCCCCTCTCTCTTTTCCATCACAATACAGCTGAACTCTGCAAGGTAACCAAAAATAGAAATTACTACTACACTTCCACATCTGAATGTTATGTCCCAGGTTTAGACACATTTACTGACCTCTGAGCAGGTAAGGGATGGTGCATAGGACAATACTTATCTTTGCATCTTTAACATTCACTTAAGCCTTACCCTACCCAGTCAACCTACACCATCCTCACTGAATTTTCGGTGGCAATTCCTCCACCACACAGGAAAATCATTAAGAGTCCTGATTTAGCTGGAAATTCACCTTAACTTATTAATTAAAGAACAAAAAGTCAATAAAATCAATTTATATTTGCAATTTAGGCTTGTTTGTTTGTTTTGTGGGTGTTTGTTTTGCTTTTTTGTTTTTGTTTTGCTGGTTTTTGTACTTTACATCATAGGAAGAACAGAAATATCCCATGTAGCAAAATGAGATAACAACAATGCCATCCTCCTACCACCTTCATGAGACTGCACAGTGCTGAGGCCATGCACACCCCAGCATCTACACTGATTTATGATCTCTGTGACTTTACTCAGGCAAATGCACTCAACATCACCTCTTTTTCTTCCCCTAGGTGGACAAATCAGTTACCTCTAACAAGCTACAGAGCCTTAAAAACTTGGAGTGGGCATAAGGCTTAGTTTCAGGTAAAATTGAGCATGGGGACCACATGCTTAGTGTTTCTTTACAGTTCCACTGTCATTTCCCAGCCAATGCAGTCACTGGTGTCCAGAGACCATCAAAATATGACAAAGCAGTTTGGGTGGCATTCAGTTGCCCTTGTGTGGCTATCCAGAACCATTTCAGATGTCTAGGGTTAGCCCCTGGGCCTCCGGATCCTCCTTGAACCCCCTCACACCTGTCAGCTGCATGCAGATATTGCAGATTCCATAGGGTATCACAGACAGCACCAGACAGCTGTGTTGACAGCCAAATCCCCCCCTTCAGTGCCTATTTTAGGATGAGCCCATCTGCTTTACAGGTCTGCTCTCTCTAACAGGAGCTGAGACATTTGACACTCAAGTAGACACTTACTGTGACATCTATGGTGTTCCCTGGGGTGAGTCCCTGGGGGCCGTCATGGAGAGAGGTCCTGATGCATCCCTGAGAAGCAGAACAGCATGTGCAAAACCCAATAGTTTGCTGTGAAGACAGACTCCCAGTTGAACTGCCTAAAAAACAGAGTAATACTTTTTCTTGAAGTTCAAAATGTGTTTTTCTCAGTCTCATTCTCTGAGCAGGTCGAAACAGATGACAATATCCCCCTTGGCTACTGCCCTCAAAAATGAGATCACCCTTAGAGACACGGCATTGCCACTTTCAGAACAAGCTCTGATTAAAGGGTGAGAGTGTGAGCCACAGAAGAAAACAGGTTTTCTAGCATACAGCCAGAGGCAACTACAACTATTTGAGGCTCCATTTAGAGCAGAATGGAGAGTGCAACTTTTGTAAGCTGTTAGTATATCCACCAGTGATCATTAAAGCTGATTAATGCTCCCCATTCAACAGCAAAGGAAAACGCAGCTCTGCAAGGCTGTCACAAAACATCTGGTGCCCAGTACAGCAAAATCACTTGCAGCAGCTCATGCAAAGGGCAGAGCATCTCCTACAAAAGTGTTTTGTATACTGCAAGCTGGATAATGAGACAACAGCATACTTATAAATTAATTTTTTAATAGGTAGCTCATTACAAAAATGCTGCACAGACAAATCTGCTTTCCAAACACAGAGCAAATCCCACAGTTGCCCTTTCCCTGCAACTTCTTCCTCCAGCTCACAGACAAAAAGCAAAATAAGTCCTTTTGTTCCTTGTTTATTCATCCTACAGTGCACTACATCTATTTCCAGGCTTGCACTTTATTCTTTGGTCTTTGGAAATTCAGTATTTTATATCTGCTGCTGACAGAATTAGCCTTGAGCATGCAATTTCCTTCCCATAATTAGTCCACCTGGGAAGGAAATCTTGCACCTTAAGTAGGTATAGGTGTGAACCTAAGGTCTTCCAGTGCCTTGGAAATCCAAGTGACAGTCACAACTTACAGAAGTAGAACTCACAGAGTCCCATCACATACCTGCCTTGAGAAAAACAGGTGAACTGTTTCAGCCCAAAATTCTTCGTGGTAGCACAGCACATTAGAAAATCCTACGCAGGTGCTTCTTTCTGCACCTAAACTTACACTTTAATGAAATATAGCTTAGAGTTTTCTTCTCAAGAGACTTAGAGAAGTATCCTACTAAATGAAAGCTCACTTTCTAGGTGCCATGGTAGGTCCATAAAGCCACTGCAGTAGACCAGACTTTATGCCCACAGCAGATTGCTCTGGAAAACCAAGTTAGCAAAGCTTTGCCCTTAGCCCCAAGCAGTGAGAGGACAGAGATTCACCTCTCACAGTCAGTACTGCCTTTAGTCCTTTGTTGATCAATCCATAAGACTATTTTCAGGAGTCATTTTTATACCCTTAGAGTGTGATTTCAGAGGATACTTCATGTGGCTATCCAAGCTGTCAACCCACAAGAAAGCCACTCACTGTAGGTTGATGGGAAATCAAGTTTTCTCTAGTTACTGCAACATCATGTTTGTTTTTTGATGATCAGAGGGTCTTCTGGGCAAGTATGTTTGAATGTGGAATACACAGAACAGAATAACAGAATGGTTTGACCTTTAAAGATCACCCATCTAGTTCAACCTCCTTGCTGTCAATAAGGACATCTGCAACTACAGCAGTTACTTGGAGTCCCAAACAACCTGACTTGGAATGGTTTCAGGGATGGGGGGCATCTACCACTTCTCTGAGCAACCTAAGCCAGGGTCTCACCACTCTCAGTTTCAAATGTTTCTTTCATCTTTCTAGTCTGAACCTCCTTTAGTTTCAAAACATCACTCCTTGTTCTGTCACAACAGGCCCTAATGAAATATCTGTACTCAGTTTTCTGACTGGTCCCTTTCAGTACTAAAAAGCTACAAGAAGGTCTCCCCAGAGCCTTCTCCAAGACAAACAATCTTAAAAATCAGGGCTTAGGGCTTCATAAACAACTTATACACATTTCAGACTCCACCAGAAGTATCCAGATGCTGTGAAACTCCTGAAAATTGACTCATGTTAAATATTCAGGGCTCACAACTGCCCAAGGTGTCAGAAATCCCACTGGTCCACAAAGCTCACCACTGCCTGGGAGCCATCAGCATGCATCCCAACCCCTGTGAGCCTCTCCTGCTCAGTGTGCCAAAGGGAAGCTCTCCACATGCTAAAATTCATGCCCATGCAGTAAGGTTTTGCTGCGTTACCTACAGAAGGAACATGGTTTTAAAAAGTGAAGAAAAATAAAGCTTAAGAAAAACTAAAGAGCAAACTGCTATAATTGGAGCCATGGAATCCTTTGCTGAGATGAAATATGGTCTTGTGCGTCCCCTGCTCAGCAGCTGCTCACACTGTGCCTAAGGTAGCCTGAAAGACAGGTAGCTGCAGCAGCTGATTTTCTGTGCTTCAGAGGTATTGCTGCCATGCTCCCCTTGTAGTCCTGAGCAGGGAGGCACCATGCCTTCCTGCCACACCATGTGTTTTAGTCAATTATAGCTCTGCCTAGGTAATAAACCTGGTGCCCTTTATGCACTCTCTCTGCTGCACTTCCCCACTGAAATCCCAATATTCGTGTTTTCCCTTGGGTTTTGCGGTCTATCTTGGCTGCTCTAACAGAAGCCATCAAGCATCATAGCTCAAGCATGGAAACTCAGGAAGGCTTAATTTGAAGCCAGCAGTTCCCTAGCCCTCTATCTCAGTAGCTATTTGGAGGCTTCATTTTTTCCAAATGTCTGTTTTGGTCAAACTTGTCAAAGTACAGTTCACAAGCTTTATTCAGACACCAGTACATATAGATTATAGCCATATATCTGCTTCCATCCTACTGAGACTGCATAGACCAAAGTCATTGCTGGAGAACAGAGTGTGTCCATCCCTAACTGCTTCAGTGAGCAGCAGCAGCCTTTAAATAAATGGGGGGAACAGCCAAATTTTCATCCTTCTGAATGAATTTTTCATCTAGCTGAGTAAACCTCAAGCTTGGTTCAGAATTAGTGTATGTATATAAATATACACATACAGCTGCTGAAGAGCTGGCAGCCAGAGAACAGCCAATTTACTTGAAGGGCATATTTGGCAGCTTCACTGATTTTAAATATATTTAAGGAATTATCAGTAACTCCCACATAACCTTGAGTCAGAGAGAAATGCTGCAGTGATGAAGGTTGTATTTGGGGCAGTTTAGTCAAAATTCTTCTTTCAAATAGGGATAAAGAAAACAGCAGGCCATGGAGTGCTCCAAGAATTAAGAAAGGTTGTGAAATTCCCCATTAGTAGTAATCAGGACATGTAGTCATTTGCTATGAACAGCAGTCAAGTTGCAGGCCTGAAGAAGGAATCACAGAATGTTAAGGGTTGGAAGGGACATCTAGAGATCAAGTCCAATCATCATGCCAGAGAAGGATTCCATGACCTCTCTGGGTAGCCTGTTCCAAGGTTTTGTCTCCCCCACAGTGTTCCTTATGTTCACATGGCACCTCCTATGCTCCAGCTTGCACCCATTGCCCCACTGGACATCACTAAGAAGAAGTTGGCTCTGTCCTGCTGACATTTGCCCTTCACATCTTTGTAAAGATGAATGAGGTCACCCCTCAGTCTCCTCTTCTCCCAGCTAAAGAGATTCAGCTCCCTCAGCCTTTCCTCAGCATGGAGGTGTTCCACTCTCCTCAGCATCTTTGTGGCTCTGCACTACAGTCTTTCAAGCAGTTCCCTGAGGTCCTTTTTGAATTGAGGGGCTCAAAACTGGACACAATATTCCAGATGTGGCCTCACGAGGGCAGAGTAGAAGGGGAGAAGAACTTTACCTACTAACCACACTCTCCTAGTACATTCACAGGCTGCAAACAGAACAACCAGCCACAGGTTTCATCATGAGCAAGTAGCAATGGCACCCTGTTTTTACTATCTGTGTCAATCTGCCCTCTGTCATGCATCCATGACAGTGAGGGTGGTGAGGCACTGGAACAGGTTGCCCAGGGAGGTTGTGGATGCTCCCTCCCTGGAGGTGTTCAAGGCCAGATTGGATGAGGCCTTGAGTAACCTGTACTAGTGGGAGGTGTCCCTGCCTATGGCAGGGGGTTGGAACTAGATGATCCTTGAGGTCCCTTCCAACCTTACCATTCTATGATTCTATGATCCATGATGTTTGTCTTTGGATGGCCACATGCTTCAAGAGAGAAGTTGTATTCCCACCTCCCACCAAGACCCCAGGTCTGAGCTTTGACAGGAGAGATGTGAGATAGTTGTTGTCTTCCCCCTAAAAAAAAAAAAAAACAAACAAAAAAAACCCTGGGAGTTAGCACTGCAGCCTCCCAAAGCAGCAGAGAACTGCTGAGCAGTGCTCAGAGACACTTCAGGGCATGCTTTGCACACAGATCCTAAAGCAGGAGAGCTGAGACGTGTTTGTTGGAGGTAGCAGACTTGGCAAATAAGGAAGAAACACCAAAGACAGGGTAATCAGTCTTCCAGAGGCCTCATTGCCTCATTTCTTATTTGAGCATTGAAGGATTAGCCCTCCTCTGCTGGCTGCACAGCACAACCCATCAAGCCATGACTAGCAGTTTGCTTTATACAGCTGAACACAGTTCCTCAGCC
The DNA here is from genome assembly GCA_013396675.1 of Eubucco bourcierii. NCBI lineage: Eukaryota > Metazoa > Chordata > Aves > Piciformes > Ramphastidae > Eubucco > Eubucco bourcierii. The sequence goes on along the minus strand of VWZE01009129.1, from coordinate 104,518 downwards.
TAACCAGCGGTAAAATAAAACATATAAGCACCCAAAAAAGTGGCAAATGCTGTTTCAACTGCAGTCTCTCAAATCCAGGCAAGAACCCCCCTGTTTTCCAGCCAGTGCCAGATAAGCATGTTCCCACACTGTGAGTTGGTCCAGAAATGTCTGTGTTGGAACTGCTCCAGAGAAAAAGCATTTAAACAGAAGAAAATGCATGAAGAGTTAATTTAGTAGGTTTGGATATTTGGACTGATAGTCCCTGAGTGTGCAAAGATATATATCAGTGTGAAAATGCTTTTTTTTTTTCTTAAGTTAACAGGAACACAAACCTTAAAGTAAGTTTGCTGCCTCTACTGTTTTTCAAAAGATGGAGCAATCAGAGCAATGCTGCAGCACTTTGAAGTTCAGGCATCCAGAAACACAATCTAATGAAAGGTGCTAAAAGAAACAATGAGTACATGCCCTAATTTCAATTTAAGTGGAGACAGAAAGCTATTGGCATTTAGTGGAAATTCAGGAATTGCACATATGGGGACATGGGAAAGGATTCAGTGCTCTCTGTACCTCCTGATTGCAAACCCCATTTCCCAGAATGATTTTGATACTGTCAAGGCATATTGCTTCTACACATCAAGGGGGCCACAACTACTGAGCTCTAAAGTGAACACAGGCAAAAGATGCCAGGACAGTATTGCAACTGAGCATCCATTTGTCATGACCTGATTTGTGTTTGTAAGGACATTTGGCTCAGTCTAAGCGCATGAGAGTCAGTCCAGGGTTTGATCTCCATCAAACTCTGTCCTTCAGTCTCTGAAACGCTCACTGCACTCCTCCACATCCTCCATCCCCAGCATGAATTTACAGACCTGTACTGTTAATCTGAGGAGCTGGGTCAAGAAATGAGGCAATCTGAGGGGATATGTAGCTCTCTTCATCTTCACCAGTCTCTCTAGGGAGTAATTTTCCCCTGAGGTGGTTTAACATAACAGCAGATGCAAAGAAGTTCTGGTGTTTAGTTGTGAAGAGTATTGCTTTGATTTCTGAAATACAGTCTAGGCTGTCATTTTCTCTAAGTGTCAGCTTGTTGGGTACACAGCATAACCTCTTCCCAGAGGATCTGTCTTGCTTAACAATTTCTTACCACTTAAGACATCATGGGTACCACATTCACACATTTTCATCTAGGTGTTGTCCATTTGTGGTGAGATGGGGGATGTACAACTCAAAAGAAAGTTTTGATCCAGCTCAGGTACAAAAAGTTTCCAGAGAGAGAAATATTCCAAATACTTTACTTCTTAAAAATACCCACTGCCTCCTAGTGAACTTTTTACCTTGAAGATGCTTAAATTGGCATGACATAAGAGCAAAGCTATTCAGACTGCAAGAAGGCAGTTTCTCAATTCATTTGCTGCTGATAAACTGTGTCTCCTACCACAACTGATCCTGTTAAGCTAAGCAGACTTATTCTACAGAAGAGCAGGGTGATGCCAGTTATTTAAACCACATTCCAGCTAGGAAGACAATTGGCACCCAAGGTGCCTAATGATTGTCTCAATCTGCCATCTTGCTCTCTACACGTTACAAACACTCAGAGGCTTCAGCCTTCAGACTGGGAGCAGACCCAAAGAGTGGTGAGATCTGTGAATCCATAAAGCCGTGCAGCTTTGTTTCAGTCTTGTTATTTCAGATGAGTTAATCTTGTCCTCTGTGCTGAACGTCCCCTCATATCAGTTCTTCAGGCCACCACCACATCCACCCGGGCTTGCAGCATCCTGGTGTGTTTTCTCCAAAAGCAGTTCAGCCCATGTCCAACCAAACCCCTCCTTTCAGCACTCAGTGTATGCCCATGAATAAGGGGGTTTGCCTCAAAACCACACCACCACTCTGAACCAAAACACTTGCTTAGACACAGCCACACATAAGCAGCTTTAGTCAGTGCTCAAAATAAGTACTTGGCAAGCTTCCTTCATGCAAGGCTATGTGTAAGGGGATGCTTCTTCAAACCATGTGTAAAGGGACAATGTTAATTTCCTGTTTAATAAAGTGTAATGCGCAGAGAAGAATATTTTGTTTACAGACAGCTTCCAATCATTTACTGTTGCAATCATGACACGCTGTGATTTCCCTCCATCTATGCTTATAACACGCTACTACTGAAAAGCTACTGAATCTGTGCTCTTGTTTAGTAGCATCTGCAGAGAAAAGCAAAAAACACCCCAAAAACCAACCAACCAAACAAAAAAAAAAAAAACCCACAGACCTCTTCTGCGGTATTCCTAGCATAAATTGCTTTCCTCCAATATGTCATCCTTTGAAAAGGAAGATATAATGTAGGACTCTCCACATAAAACATTCAGGTTGGAAAATCAAAGCTGGAAAACGAGAAGTTGGACAGAAAAAGGCACAGAGAAGAAAGCTCTTGTCATGCAAGAGTCAGGTTTGCTTCCCGGCCTGTCACCGTAACAGCTCACCTTAGTCACACCACACATCACAGGCTGGCCAGTAGCTGCTAGTAAGCCTTAATGAAAAAATCCAAAGCACCTCAGGAAAAGGGTGTTGTTAATTTTTTTCTTAGCTATGACTTTTCAGTCACCTTCAGCCCCTGACATCACAGCACCATAGCCACAGGAAAGTATTTATAAAAGTATTCAATTTTACGTTCCCCTCCAACTACACAACTACCTACTTCAGTAAGTAACAAATACTCCACTCATGGGAGTTTTGCTCTTCCACATACCACTCTTTATCCCCCCAAAGAGGAATTAGTACCTTGCCCTGAAATTTGGTATGATGGCATGTGCACAGTTCAGTTGTTCCACCCTGCAGGTGCATTAATTACCCAGCAGGGCTGACCTGTAGAGTGTATAAATTCCTGGTATAGAGAGGCCATGCCACTTCAGTAATGAATTAGTACTCCTTTATTTAGCCTTTACTTAAGGCTAAGTAGAAACTACCACATGAGTGGTATGCAACCACACTGTCACCTTGAAGTGCATGGGGATTGGGACCCACAACTGACTCTCTCTCCCCTTCAAAGGGTTGAGGTGTAATTAGGGGCAAAAAAATTGTGTCCAGGTGTTCAGGCATTTCTTTTGTTTGTGCTCATGTCACAGTGTGTTTGAGGTGAGCACTGCAATGGTTGCTATTTGAGTCTCAGACATGCTCTTGTTCCCTGCAGGACTGGTGTCAGAGGTCTCCTGAAATTTCCAAGCTGAGCCATTAAAAGGCTCCTGGAGGAGTGCTCAGCCCTGTGCCAGCAGGTGGATGAGATCAAACTTCCGTGACAAAACCTCTCATTTCACAGGAAATTCACAGGAAGCCTCTTTCAAACTCATCCTTTTGATTAGTTACAGCAGAAGCCGCATTTCAGAAAAGTACATGGTGCCCATTTAAGGCTGGATTTTAGATGCTTAGATATTAGCAACTTTGATTTTAGATCCAATCAAACAAGTTGTGTTTTCTAACACCTTCCCAAATACTGACTAAAGCCACCTCTGTCTCTAAGTGTCTTCATTCCTATGCACACACAGTGTAAGTATCATTAGAATAGATTGAGATGTCTCCAGCTGAAGAGAAAAGATGGCATGATATAATACAGTAAATTAAATAATGTCTCCACAGAGAGACAGGAGGCACTGAGCAGCTCTGAAGATTGCATTTAGGCCCTGTCAAAGATAATGAGAAAGCAGACACACACAAAGGTCATCAGATGTCTGAAACACTGGCTCTGGTCTCCTGCCTCCTCATAAAAGATGCATGTTCACTGGATTTTTCTGGGGAAGATATGCTTGCTGGTGAAGTTAATTGGTAGTGCTAGCAGTTTGTTTTCTCTATTGACACAGTAACAGATACTAATGGACTCAGTGCTCAGGCATGCTGAGGATTCAAATCAGTCCTTGGTAGCTCTAAACTGCAGCAGCTTTGGAACTTTGCTGGACACTGTGCCATGTGACTTTCCAAGAATTTAAGCAAATGTCAGGAGGGAAATTTGTCATTCCTCACAGTTCTTCATCTTTGTATACAATCAGGATGATTAATTGTGATTGCTCTTACAACAGAGAGGCAGCACTCAGCTTTACAGAAACTACTGTTGGAGCTGACAAATCAGAAATGAAAATCATCAAATTATCCTCCCTCTTCTCCCCCAGACTCAGCTGGGCTCAAACAATTTCAGCTCAGCTTGGTGCAGGCACCAATTTTATAGCTTTGTGCTTCTCAGGGAACCTCCTATGTCCTAAGGACTTTCCAATAACATGTTAGACCAGCTCTGAGGCTATCCTTCTTATGTGATCCAGCAGACAAAAACTCTTTGTGCTCAAGAGTATCTTAAGATCATTTTTTTCACCTCAGTCCTAGGGACAAAACTTTGGTCTCACTAAACTAAGGTTGATAAGTGGACCCATGGATACTGCTCTCCAAGAGCAATTTGCTCAGTTCTGCCATGACATGGAAGCCTGTTGGTTTTGTTTGGGTTTTTTTTGCTTGCCATCAGACCAGTGTGCTTCAAACTGTTCTTTGGCAGCAGCACTGATTTCAGCACCTCTGCTCAACTGGCCACGTTTCAAGGACTATTTGAGATAGGAGTGACAGAAGAGGGCCAAGATCATGGAATTAACTAATTCTGACTTTTTTCTGCATTAAAAGAAAAACTTGCTAGGGTAAGGTATGTAACTATCTCCTTATAGAAAGGAAGAAAAAAGAGTGCAAGGGGTGAAAAACTGGGCAAAATGCAACAATTATGAACCTGTCTCCTCTCTTCCCGATTCTAGGCTGCACAACATGATGAGTTTGGGTGGTTTAGCTTTCTTCCACACAATGTTTCCTCATTTTTTCCTCAAAAGTCAGATAAACATTACAATTACGTTTGTCTTGAAAATTGCTACTGCAAGGCAGGGAGGAGGGAAGGGTTTGCATTGCATTTGCACCTGCGCATTGACGAGAGAAGATTAAATAAATTCATGTTGATAACTTTCCTAAATACACTACATAGCTCTACTAAAAGTAAACTCCTTGACATGGCTGAACTGATCAGCTAAAATGGCAGCCCCATGGTCTTCCTTTACTTGCCAGCCCTAAAACAAATCCCCAAACCTGATATAAGCCAGTCCTGTTCCCTGATCTGGCTAAAGAACAGAAAATGCTCTGATGAGACTGAATGACTGGGGTGCAGGATTCCCTTTTTATGTTTGCAATTTTCCTTCAGGAATTTTCATCTGAAATGAGTTCATTTTTCTGAAGTCAAGAAATTTTGGGTTGGTTCTCCTATAATTCTTTAGCATTGGATATGCAACTTTTTTATCTAACTATCCAAACAGAGCATAACGCCACTTAAATCACAGTATCACCAAGGTTGGAAGAGACCTCAAAGATCATCAAGTCCAACCCGTTACCACACACCTCAAGACTAGACCATGGCACCAAGTGCCACGTCCAAAACGCCTTGAACACCTCCAGGGACGGTGACTCCACCACCTCCCTGGGCAGACCATTCCAGTAGCCAATGACTCTCTCAGTCAAGAACTTTCTCCTCACCTCCAGCCTAAACTTCCCCTGGCACAGCTTGAGACTGTGTCCTCTTGTTCTGCTGCTGCTTGCCTGAGAGAAGAAAGCAACCTCCTCCTGGCTACAACCGCCCTTCAGGTAGTTGTAGACAGTAAGAAGGTCTCCCCTGAGCCTCCTCTTCTCCANCAGAGTCCAGGGGGAGAATGATCTCCCTGCTCCTGCTGGCCACACTATTCCTGATGCAGGCCAGGATGCCATTGGCCTTCTTGGCCACCTGGGCACACTGCTGGCTCATGTTCAGGTGGGTGTCAATCAGCACCCCCAGACTTCTTCCTGTTTGGTTGCTCTCCAGCCACTCCCACCCCAGCCTGTAGCTCTGCATGGGGTTGTTGTGGCCAAAGTGCAGCACCCAGCATTTGGACTTGTTGAGCTCCATCCCCTTGGACTCTGCCCATCTGTCCAGGCGGTCGAGGTCCCGCTGCAGAGCCCTTCTGCCCTCCAACCCAGTAACATCAGCCCCCAGCTTGGTGTCAGCTGCAAACTTGCTGGTGACTGACTCGATGCCCTCGTCCAGATCATCACTGAAGATGTTAAAGAGGATGGGGTCCAGTACTGATCCCTGGGGTACACTGCTAGTGCCCAGCCTCCAGCTGGATGTGGCACCATTCACCACCACTCTCTGGGCTCGGCCCTCCAGCCAGTTCCTAACCCAGCGCAGAGTGTTGGCATCCAAGCCATGAGCTGACAGTTTAAATGTTCCTTAAAATGTTCTAAAATCCTGTCTAACTGGAATCTGTGCAGTCCACTCACTAAGATGATCAGGTTTACTTATTAATGTGACTTCACAGTATGAGGGAGTTTTGGGCGATAGGCACAAAGCACCTCAGCAGGAGGAGCAATGAGGATCAAGTCAGTGCTGCGGGAAGATGGACTTGTGACGCACTTCTACCTACCTTTAAGAGCAGCAACAGCATCATCCAGAGGTTTGGTTATACCCAATAAACTGTTTTCAAACTGAGAGGATGCATCCAAATACTTTCCTAGATCAGAACTTCAAATGTTGTGTAACTGCTTTTCATGCTGGAAAGATGAAAAAACATTAGAGCCAAGTTTAAGTAGGAGAAAATGATCAAAGGAAATAAAATGCTGTGCTTATCTGACTTAATGGCCTAAGGCAGAGCAGTGTCCAGGAGTCTGTCTCTATGTGTGAACTCCTGTGCACACTGATGAACATAGGCGCCCACAGAGCAACCAACATTTCACAAAATATCCACAGTAATGCCGGTTTTCAGGTAATACAAAAAGGGAAAGAAAAAGAATTCCAATTTGCACAGATGGTAAACCCACAGCTTAAATTAAAAGATGGTCCTTTATTATCTGAGGTTTAAATTGAAGCATTAAATGTGCAGATTTAACAAGCTCCCCCACAATTTTACTGTCATACCACCTTCTCTGGGGAGGAACAGGGTTGACAAGGGGAGAATGGAGTTTGAAAGTTAATACAAAACATAATTTAAATATTATAAAATACCTGCTGTGGACCATTTAGCAGCCAAGCTACTGCCCACATCATACCTGTCTGAAAGGACACAATTCCTTCAAATGCAGATGTCTCTACACACTGACTAGACCACAAGAAATTCTATCTAGCATTCAAAATGTTTTTTCTTTTCGAGGGTGAAATGTTGATTTCTATTTACTCTTGATGAGAAAACTGCCATTGAGCACAGACAAAACTCAGCTTCCACAAAACACAGACTTTTCATGCTTGGGAAAAAAAAAAAAAAAAAGATACTTCTGTTCCAACCTGTTGCAACAGAGGCTAAAATCCCTCTTTTGAGGGGTATCTCACTTGGCCCAGCATTTTAGTGATGTGTTTCCAACACTACATTTAGAGAGTAAGTTGCTTCCATTTTGTAATCATCTTGATTACAGATGATTGATAGTCCAAAACACATCACCACATTGATGGGCTGTGATGAAGGGACAAAGCATTACATTTTGGCCATTTATTGGTGGTTGCCCTGCAATTCTGCATCGCTGGTATTTACCAGAGGTAGTGCCATTCAGTTCAGAGACTTTGAGTCAGGATCTGCATCTGAATAAGCAAAGACACCAGAAGAGGCTGTGTAACACCTCTGATGATCAAGAGAAGAGACGATCAAGATGATCAAGGATGGATCAGAATATTTCAGTGGATGATGAAGATGGGAGAGTTGCAGAAGCACAGTTGCATGGCCCATACCCCTACAAAGGAGTGAAGCAGCAGTCAAAGAAATGAGAATGAATAAGCTCAGTGTTTAAACAAGGGAAGTTAACAGTTTGACGTCCACAGGAGATGGATAAAATGAGACTGGACACTCAGCAGAGAACAGTGGCAGAGGTAAAGCGCTTTATAGGAGAAGCAATAAAATAAGTTGCCTACTCAGAGGGCAGATGGGGTTACAAAACAAAAAATGAAGCTACAAGAGGTTTGTGAAGCAGATGTAATTGGCAATAGAGCTTTAATATCAAACAGTCCAAAGAAAATTGACAGCTAACCTTACAGATAAAAGTGGACATATTTTCTCCTAAGAATTGCAGCCTTTGGCATGTTAGATGGATCACACCTGACTCATGCTTTGAGAGACTTAACTGAAGAGCTGGAATTGTTAGTCTTGTGTTCTCTGACATTTTAGAGAGACAGAAAACATTTCACATTTGAACTGACTGAGCTGCTCCTAGAAATGTGCACACTTACTCCTCCCTTGACTTGCAGTAATCAGATGACTCATTCAAATGTATGAAATTCACTGGGATAAATAGGACTCCAAGTTCCAGAGACATGTCCATTGCCATCACACATTGAACCAAGTACTAAAAGGTAGAACTCTGGTGAGGGGTTGGAGCTACTCCCCCTCCTGGCAGAGTTCCCCATCTCCTTTAGCTCTGCTAAGACTCCAATATTCCCTGTGATTTGTTTTAAATTATTCAAATGGTTTACAGAGACTAAACAGACACCACAGTCCTTCTTCCAAGCCTTAAAAACCTGCTGCCACAGACGAGTTTGCTCATACTGAACTATTGTAAGAGGTTCAGCCACACAAACAGCAGGAAAGTAGCCATCCAAAAGACAAAGAAAAATGTCAATATTTAGGCTACCACCAGGTGATTCAATGAAGGCAGCTGTCTACAATGACAGGTGAAGACTTAAATGTGCATGTGGTCAAGCTAAAGATGTGCCAGAGAAATCTGAGGAAGGCTTATGCAATGGATTTAAAGCAGCAAGACTTGCAATGTTACTGCTTGAGAGCTGATTAATTCATTCTGGGGGTGTCAGATAGTCTTTCTGCATCAGAAGACAGAACAGTAAGAAACTTTGCAGACCTTAGACAAGTTAATCTAGTGGGCAGCAGTTCATTATAACCAAAGCCCTCTGTGTTCCTCAAGATTTTATAGTAAAAGTGAGGCTTTGAAATTTAAATTCTCTGGAAATGAGACCCATGTATAATGCTCCAGCCTGCGATCCAATAAAGGCTCTTCTTCATAAAAAAGTGTTCCAAACTTTTCTGAAGAAATTCATAAAGACATTTTTGGGAGAAAAAAAAAAAAAAAAAAAAAAAAAAAAACAACACCAAACCACACCTCTTCCCACAAATCTATCTTGGTCAGGAAGTCTGATGTGAATAATGAAATGAGAAGCACACAATAGCTGTCTGTAAAGGGCGGAACCCCCCAATCTCTCATAATTTAAAATATAGGTGCTTAGTGTTACCTCTTCACCCACCACATTATCCATCTGCTTTCCATTTGAGAGGATGCAGGAGAATACCCTAAGCAGGAATCCATCTAGCTCCTTTCTGGGGACTACTGGCATGACATTTCTTTTAACATTTCAGCCGTGATATTCAAGGCTCCACGTAGATTTTATTCAGCAGCAAAATGCTTCTTTATTCCCAAGGCTTCAGAAGCAGCACAACTGATTGGGACAGCACAGTATATTTATGTACAGAAGAGTGATTGCCTTGGCAATTCAGCCATCAAGGCTGTAATTCACAGTAGAGCTCCTGGCTGACTCCATAAATCGGGATAATGCTGGTTGCACTGTTGATTATTGCTGGGAAAGCTTCAGGAGTGGGTGTAGCTTAGCATGGCAAGCACTGCATGCCCATCTGTCTCCAAAGTTTCCCTTGCAAAGACACAGCACTCACCAGCAGTACACAACCCACCTGTTGGGCACTCTCACATGGCTAAAGCCATCTAAAAACAGCACTCTGAGGCTTAAGTGACTGTACAACCCATTATCCTGTGTCTAGTCACTCCCTGCTGCTTGAAAAAAAGCTACCATTACACACATTAAAATGTGTAAGTTAGTGAATATCACTCAGGTTGCAAATGGAGATGTTGGCTACCCATATAGAAGGTGCTCCAAGAGCTCCAGCAGACCAAAGAAAACCCAAGATTCTTTTTCTACAGCATCCCAGCATGCTGGGGGTTGGAAGAGACCTCTGGAGATCATCCTGCCCAAACCCCATTCAACATAGCAGGGTCACCCACTGGCAGGCTGCCCAGGATCACAATGTCCAGGTGGGTTTAGAATCTCTCCAGAGAAGGAGACTCCAGAACTTCTCAGGGCAGCCTGCTCCAACACTCTAGCACTCTCGTAACAAAGAACCTTTTTTTTAAGTGAGTTCTCCTGTTCTGATTTGTGCAGTTGCCCCTGGTCCTGTGACTGGGCAATACTGAACAGAGTGCAAAACTGCTGTCATGACCTCCACCCTTTAGATATACATGTTTGTAAGATCCCCTTTCAGTTTGCTCTTCTCCAGGCTCCAGGTCCCTCAGCCTTTCCACAGCAGAGAGATGCTACAGTCCCTTAATCATCCTCATGGCCCTCTGATGGACTCTCTCCAGTAGTTCCCTGTCCCTCTTCAAAGGGAGAGCCCAGAACTGGATAAAATACTCCAGATTAGGCCTCAACAGGGCAGAGCAGAGGGTGAGGAGAGCCTCCCTTGACCTATTTGCCACACGCTTCTTAATACACCCCAGTATGCAGTTGGTCTTCTTGGTCAAAAGGGCACATTGCTGGCTCATGGTGAACTTGCCCACCAGTGCTCCTAGGTCCTCCTCTGCAGAGCTGCTTTCCAGCAGGTCACCCCCTCACCTGTACTGGTGCAGGGGGTTAGTCCTGCTCAAGTGCAAGACTTTATAGATATATAAGCATTTTGTTGAATCCCACACTGTTACAAAATGAAGAATGCCCTTACCAGCAATCAGTCATCAATGTTTTTCACCTAGTTAACAGTAAGAGAGACAGTGTCCAGCAAGGGTTCCAAAGATACTGAGGGGAATGGAGCATCTCTGCGAGGAGGAAAGGTCAAAAGCTCTGGGGCTGTTGAGCCTGGAGAAGAGCAGCCTGAGAGGGGATCTGATCAGTGCTCAACAAGAGCAAAAGGATGGGGGAGCAAGAGGATGGGGTCAGACACTCTTCAGTGGTGCCCAGTAACAGGACAAGGGGCAACAGTCACAAAGTGGAACCCAGGAGGCTCCATCTAAACAAGAGGAGAAAATTCTTTGCTATGAGTGTGCTGGAGGCCTGGAGCAGGCTGCCCAGAGAGGTTGTGGAGTCTCCTTCTTTGGAGAGATTTCAAACACACCTGCACAATGTGATCCCAGGCAACCTGCTGTGCGTGACCCTGCTTTAGCTAGAAAGACTGGATGATCTACAGACGTCCCTTTCAAACCCCACCATGCTGAGATTCTGTGAAAACTCTCCTGACCAACAGAGGACAGAATTTTAAAAGACAGAAATATTCCCTTAAGTCATCTAACCCAGAATGTAGCTCAACAGCTGCAATATGGTTTAATCCCCTTAGACTCCTAGAGATGGAGCATGTAGAAAGGGCCTTCCCAGTTCTCAGTGTCTTCTACATGGTAAAACTGAGAGTGTTTACTATGGAACACACCATCTTCTGAAGCACAGGGCTGTGTATTCAGCTGTTGAGTACCATTTCTCCACTGCTATCAATCATCAACCTGCACTGAATTAGACTACCACCAAGGGCAGGAGTCAGAGAGAAAATGAGAAGCAGAGACTGATTTTCACATTCTGCCAAAGTGAAAGAAATGCAGCCAGAGCACAGAGCTAATGATCGCTGATGAAACCTGCCCAAAAGCAAACTTGACAACTTGACAGTTTGGTGGCAGAATCCATCCCTATTTTCTGAAGTTTAAGCCCTGTTCACGTGGTGTGAATCAGTCCTGCCTGAGTTGTCTCTTAATTAGTCACTTTGCAGTAACAAGGAGTCGCTGCTGAATATGTGCTGCAGCCAGAGCATGCAACTCCAGCTGCCTAAAAATAGATACAGACCAGGCAAAAGAGATGCAGAAAGAGTAAAACAAACTCTCTACCATGGACAGACTCAGCTGGGAAGACAGACTGAAATCTGCCCAGAGAGAAGCCTTCAAACTGGAATGCCCACTCAAATCATTACATTGTTTTGTAAATGTTATCTGTAGATAGCAGTGTTTACCTCTTTAAGCAGTAAAAATTGATATGACATATCTCAGTGTCTAAATGTGTGCTTATTCTACGAATACTAAAGCACGCAGTTATAGGAGATGGGGTTTTAGGCACATTTCTCAGCTGCAGTTGTACACAGTCCGTGAAACAAAATTGTTTTCCCCCAGCTCATCCATTCCATGAAGACAGACTGTGTGTTTGGGGAGGGGGAACAGCACCAAATTACAATTTCTTCACTCTTCAAGTATAGGATTTTGCATAAATATAAGTCCTTCTCCAACATACTAAATGTATATTTAATCTGAGTCAGTACAAGATGCCCTACAACAAATTTTTTAGGATTAAGAGTAGTTACTCAAAGAAGGGTTTTGCAAAGACAGCAGAGGTAGGTTAAGTTATAAGAATCACAGAGTCATAGAATCATTAATAAATATGGAAACAACCTTTAAGATCATCAAGACCAACACTATCATGACCACTAAACCATATTCAAGTGTAATCTCTCCACATTTATATTTGTAAGCTAAGATATAAACAATGAAACTGCAATTACTAAAATTCTACAGACTTGGACAAAATTATGTCTTACAGATGAGGTTTTTGTTTTTTAAAGCACACTTGTTTCTGCCTGAAAGCAGCACAGAATCCTAGAATTGTTTCAGCTAGAAATGAACTGTAAGATCAACCCAACACCACTGTGGTCACTATACCATGTCACAGTGTGCCATGACCACACCCTGAACACCTCCAGGGATGGTGACTATGCTACCTCCCTGGGTAGCCTGTTCCAATGCCTCACTGTCTTCATAACTTCCCATCCCTGCTTTCAAGCCTTGCCATGTCATATCATTATCCCACAAGCCCAAGACTGCAAGTGATTGCTGTTCATTTAGATGAAAAAGGATTTCTGCCAAATAATTTAACAAAAGAGTTCTTCTCTCCTTGCTGTATTCTTCTTCCTTAAAAAAAAAATTATAGATCTATAGAACAGATAAAAATAATAGCCTGCTTCTGCCAAGGAAGAACTGTAAGAAAATACATATTTCTCTTCTGCACTGATTTTTTAAAGCTGAATATACACAATAAAAGAGCACTCTTCTGCCCATTACTCCCCTGATGGGATCACAGATGGCTTGAACTCTTTAGTCAAGTCTGAAGAAATCATTCAGTTGTGACAATTGCTACATTTGTTCAGTGTCTCAGTCAAGGGGGGAAAAAAGAGAGAGAAATTAAAAGAGGAGACAAAGCAAGAGAGAGTGAAAGGGAAGAATACAGGGAAGAAGCAACCTGTACAGTTCTATCAACAATTGCCATGGACCTCAGCACACTACCTTACACATTCCCACATCCCACAAAGCAAAACCTGGCTGCATTATTCTTGACAGGCTTTCTGGGATGGATGCTCTCTTGATGCAAACACATCAGCTTGCTCACCATCACTATTCCTCTCAAGTTTTTCCTAATATTTTTCTCAAATTGTCTTTCTCACCCCAGCCACTTTAGATGTAGTCCCCAAATAGATATAATCACCCTGTGGAGTACCGCTCTTTCTGTTTGTGGGCTGTGAGGTTTGTTGAGGGGATTTGCTATCACCACATCACCCTCCTGTCCTCTTTTGTAGTTTCTTATTTTTAATCCAGAAACTACAGGGGTTTGCATTCATTTTTTATTATGTGGAAAGAAAAGATTCAAAAGGAGCTTGTCCACAGACCTGCCAGTTTCTTTCCAAGCACACCAGAAGAATTTAACTTTTTGCCTTCTACCTTCCATACAGGGTAGGTAGAGTCAAGGCAACCTAGCCAACTGTCCTGCTCTGAAGAACAGAGTGTCACCAAAAGGATGAGTGAAGTTGCTCTGACAAAAATCCTCTTCCTTTTCTATTTTGCAAGCAGCGTTGAACTGGGAAGAACAACTGTTATCATCTCCAAGTTTTACATTTTCATCAAACTGCAAGTTCAAGGAGTTGAATCTCCACTAAAAAGGGCCAGTACAGCTGGATATAAAACTGTCAATACTGGCACAGTTCTGGAGTTGAGAAGCAATTGCCACTGGTCATCCTCTCCTTAAAGGATAGGTCAAATCTGCAGTAGGAAGTGAGGAAGCTGGCATTTTTTCAGAAAGAACAGAAGTCGACAAGGAGAAGCTGGAACGAGGAAACTTCTGATAACAGGAAATTACTTTCTCTGTGGGTTGTTCAAACATTGTGACAAGTGCCCAGAAGGGCTGTGGGATCTCCATACTTGGAGATGCTCAGAACTAAACATGACATAGCTGTGAACTACCTCATTTAATGTTGAAGTCAGCCCTGCTTGAAGTCTGAAGAAGGACGAGAAAAGCAGTCATGGTTCCTTCCAACCCACATTATCGTACACTTCTGCAATTCAATCAAAAGAAATCCACTTAAAGTCACTCCTGTGACTTTATCTCCAGAGCTGCAACTAACTACATTACTACAAAAATACAATAAACTGACAACCAACTAATTGTGTAAAAATAATACAATGTAGTAATGATTCAAACTAACCTGAATTTAAATTAATTATTCATCTTCTGACAGCCCTCAAAATGGTCAGTCTTCTTTTTGCATTTCAACATGGCAGAAGAGGTCACCTGAGAAACCTGTTACTGTTCTAACATTCTCAGTTCTGAATTTTCTAAATTTGCCTTATCAGACAGATAATAAAAAACATGTCATAGGAACAGTTGAAAGGAATAATTTAAAAAGAAAAGTTGTAACTGTTAGAGATTGCAGTTAGAGAATTCCTCCTAATGTGTTACTGATTAAACACTATTAAATTTACTCCCTTGAGAAACCTGCACTAATAAATTCCTGTCTGGTTATGAGGAGACAGTGAACTTTTGGAAGCTGGCAAATCTACACTCAAGATTCATCACCATTTCTCTTGTGAAACCTCCCAGAAGTGATACGGGTACAAATAATTTACTGTATGAACTTTTCTGTTCTTCCTCCTTACCAGCATATTCAAGGAAGTGGACTTCAGGACAAGAGAGAAAAAAAAGTGGTCCTTGGAAGACCAGAAGATGTTTTTCTTCTTAAGTTTGACTTTCCTTCACAACTAAAGCAATATTACAAGTCCCTAAGAGCAACTTTTTTCATTTACAGGGAAAGGAGGTTTTTCACTAAGATACTGCTCTATGTCCCATTGGAGCCACCATCAGGTAGCTCCCAATCCAGGTTTCTTCTCCAGCAGTGCTACAAATATTCTACACACATAGCCAGGCAATGCAAATCCAGGGGTACCTTCCCACCATCACCTACTCCTTCAGGAGGTACCACAGTGCAACCTTTCTCCTAGGGCTTAAAATTTCTATCACCTGTTCAGGGTGTTGAGAATATTCTTTTACCAATCCCTTTTACACATGCCTTCACTATTCAGGGTTGAAACCTACAAACTAACTGTCCTGGAAATGAGCTGTGATGAGAAGGAAGGTTTTCTTGGCTTTAGGTATGGTAGGGAGCAAGCATTCCTTCCCCACCATCTCATACACTTACTTGAGCAGGGCAGAGAACCAGAGAAACACAAAAGCAAATGAAGGAGAAAATCATTTCCAAGTAGGTTGGGGGTTTGGTTTCTTTTAACTTGGAAAGCTCTTTAAAAGCTGGCATTGACATAAATAAGGACCTGTAGCTTTTGAAAAAAGGCATTTTGGTTGTGCACATAACTAAAACCATAGGGAAGATTTAGAGCACAAAAGAAGAACAGAGTACAGAGGGAGCTGTGCTGAGGCATCACTTCCCACTGATGTCAAAACAACAGCAAGAAAGACTGTAACAAAGACTTATGGGGGGAAAGAGAAAAACAACAGTCTTCATCAAAACTTTGCTTGGAAAACTCCAGAAAGTTGCTACACCTATTAAAATCAGACACAGGAACCAAAACCTTTGAATTCGCTTCCAAAAATACTTGCAGCACAAGAGCAGCAGATTTATGAATGTCAAACTAAGCTCCCAGCTGAAGACCTGCTTTATCTTCCAGACCCAAAGACATCTTCTGGTCCCTGACAAGCTCTGGAAAGTTTCTTAAATTTAAGACACACTTTTAATTAAACAAGTCTGTTTTTTTCCTAAGGAAAGAAAGTAGGAGGTGGTGTACCTTAGGTACACACTTCTCCCATCTCATTTTACCATTAATCACAAATCCAAAAAATTATTGTTATTACCCAAAACAACTGATACTTTACATAGTCTTTTCCTGGAGACACAGCACAAAGCTATCAGTCATCTGAGAAGGAAAAAAAAAAAAAAAAAGAAGAAATGCAATTTCCCTACAAAGCCCTGAAGCATCTGGGAATGTTTTGAGAAGCAGAAAGTACATGTTTGTACAGAAAAGCAAATTACCACATCCCCTTGGATAGAGAATCTGAGTTGTGGGCACAAAAATAATTTTCTGGGCTGGCAAGGGTGACACTATGCCTGTCAAAACGAGCCCAGCAGAAACCCAGAGTGCTGGGAAGTACAGTGCAAACATTTCTGCTCTCTCCTCATGCTGTTACTGAGCTTCATACCATTCAAGTTTTGTTTATAATCAGTGATTTTCAATTTTCTTGTGCTAGAGGTGTGCACTCAGTCCCCAAAGAGCAAGCAAGTAGCTTTTCGGATACTTTGTGCAGACAAAGCAAGAACAGCAACAAATCTCAACATGAAGTTGTTCTCTAAGCAAGTTCTTTTTTATAGTGCAATGTAGTTATTAACAACTAACTCATTTATTAACCTGCAAAGCTCTAAGAAAACAGTATCAGAGATAGCATTTTCATTATCAGCCTTTTCTTTAGATTTCCTGATCCTGAGCGTTACAGACTTCTGTTCTGCCTGGCCCTTTGTCCTATAGATTGGGAATGTCTTTCAGTGAAAAGTACGCTGCCACAACCATGTTCTTAGCATCACAAAACTATTTGAAAATCCAAATTAAACTTGGTTCGAGACTTTGGCTGCAGAAAACAGAAGAGTGAGAGCAGCAGGCGACTTTACCCTTTCATTCAGTAGCTAACACACAGAGTTTGTGGAAAACTTGAATTTCATGTCACTCTGCCCAGAATGCCTTGGCTATGTGCCTAGTGGATTTCCCAACCTGGATGATCAACACTTCTGTAGATGCTTAATTAAGCACTGCATAATTAAACAGTTGCTACTACTGGGAGGGAAGCTCAGCAAGTGTCCTTATTGTCTGCATCTATAAGTTGTGCCACACAGACTACTCCAGCAGCATAAACTGATGCACATGGTGACATGGAAGTTCACCTGAAAAGCAGGTATTTAGTTCATATTTCTGCCTGAAACCCAAGAGACTTCAAAGGAACATTCAGCCAATCCTGCAGGAGACCAGTCCTCTGGCTGAAACCACTTTCGTTTTGACCAAGCAGACAAATAGCACAGAATCCCGGTATGGTAGGGGTTGGAAGTGACCTCTGGAGATCATCTAATCCAGCCCTCTTGCTAAAGCAGCTTCATCCAGGTTCACAACTTCTCTAGGCAGCCTGTTGCAGTGTTCCCTTACAGGGAATTGTTTTTTCCTCATGTTCAGATGTCTGATCATCTTCATGGCCCTCCTCTGGACACACTCCAAAAGCCCCATGTTCTTCTTATGCTGGGGGCACCAGAACTGGATGCATACTCCAGAAGAGGTCTCATGAGAGCAGACTGGAGGGGCAGAATCATCTCCCTCATCCTGCTGGCCGCAATTCTTTTGATGCAGCCCATATGATATGAAAAAGAGAGTTGCAACAATAGAAAATGGTCAGCTGTGTACCTAGCCTGACAATTTTATCACTGCAATGGGTCATTATTACAACAAGACATTTTAGCACACATAAGATATTTCAAGGGAAAACTACGCCTGCAGGTACATAATGCAAAAATTACACCCCACAGTTGTATTTCACCAAAAGAAAAGACAATAAGATGTCATAAGCCAGAGTGACATCTAAACCTTTCTTCTGAATCACAAATAAGCCTTTTGACTTAATAGTACAGGAAGTCTTTTGTTTCCCCTAAATCCCTGTCACAAAATTGGACTGTAATGAATGCACCTCTGCAGAAAATGATACCTTTATTTGCCTGGAATGAAAAGGGCTTTTCTGTGATCCTTTTCTTACAGATAATCGTTTGCATGTCTACCCAGCTTAAACAACCCACTGCCTACTTCCTAAACTGCTTATTATTCTCCCAATCTGTTACACACTGTTACTCTTCATGACAGCACTTTCAAGGTGAAAGAAAAAACAAAACAAAACAAAACAAACCAGAAGTAGATGAAGAAGAAACCCAGGACTCACATGATGACCCTCCATACAGCTAGACCTCCAAAATCCAGCCTTCTCAGAAGAGTCTACTCCTCTTTTCCTCCCTCTCCCATCATGTGATTTCAAGTTTTCTGAAGTCTTCTCTACATCCATACACATTATAGCAGAAAACCAATTGTATTCGACTTCTATTAATCTAATTCTCCTTGTTGTCCTGATTACAAGGATAAGTCCTTCTTCCACAGACATTCTCATTTTATCCTAAACCCAAGGTGCTCTTATTTGTACATAGTTGCATATCACAAAAGGGGAGAGAAGTTTTGTGGTCTAATGACAAGCTGACCAAGGCCAGCAGCACCTATCTGTCATACACCTGTACTGAACTAGTAGTGTATGCTGCTATACACAAGGGACATGAAAAGATGGGATGAAGGAAAGGGCAGAAAGGAAGAAACACTGAAATTCATCCTTGTATCACTTAGCTGAAGTCAGTAGAATGATTTCAGAATGAATTTAATCCTCTGCAAGTGCTTATTCCCTCAGGCAAACAATCATTTTTTTCTTTTGCAGAGAAAGTAGAGACACCTGTATTTCAGCGTGACAAACCAGGAACATGTGCCTAGATTCTCAAATGCTGTGGCTTCTTCTGAAATGGTCAGAGCTTCATTTCAGGCAACAAAAGGCAGCAAATATTCACTGTGAAATTCCTTCTAGAGGGATAGTATCTCAAGGTACATGAGCATGCACCCTCATCTGGTATTTCCTATAGAGGCTTTTAATTGAATGATAATCTGCATATGTTCTAAGATATAATCTATTTATAAGAAGAAAAACCACCGAACTGGAAAATCCCACATTTTATTAGTAACTTTATAACTTGGTCTTTAATAGTGAAAGATAAAAGTATAAAGATAACATGGTTGAGAAAAAAATTATCATGGTTGGTTAAGAAAAAAGGATGGTTGCTAATAATGGTATGAATGTAAAAGTACATTAAGATTGTATTAGATGAGGTTTGTAACACACCTCTGAAAACAGTCTTTCCTGGCCATGTTCCTGCAAGCCTTTCTCAGCTTCAGCTTTCACTTCCATTACATAGTTTAACTTATTTCATAAGCATTACTGAGGTCACCTTCCTCCAAATAAAACCCAAACCACTTACTATGGGCTGCAAGGACATAAGATAGATGTTTTCCTGACTGAACTTGCTTTATTGGGGTAACTTTTTGTGACTAAGAGTCACTTCATCACAACTTGCTAAGGCAGCAGAAGCAGCTGCAGCTTGTTCCTCCTAGTCTGTCTGGGTGCATCAACATGTTCAAGCTAAGCAGAATCACGAGGGTTGGGGTTAGCTGGCAGACACTGCCCACATTCTAGAGACCTTGGGGCCCACTGTGCTCTGACACATGATTAGGACAAACCTATCAACCTCTGCTTAACAGTCCCCTTCCCAGGACAGTACCTTGAGACCATCAAAGGGGGACTGAGTGTTCTTTCACATGGCGGCAACTGGCAGAAAACAGAAATGGGTGTGCAGCTGGGAGCAAGCAAATGTGATGCACCCATCTAATGGGTGTGTGGGTATCCCATCCCAGGCTGCAGGGCTTGGGGTGGGAAGTCATAAGCCTTGAATCCAATGTTTTTGCATCCCTTGGAATCAAATCTAGCATAAGATCATGCAAATGAAAACAGACAAGTTGAAAGAATGACCAGCTACAGATGAAATGCTGAATGCTGTCTTTCAAGTAAAGCTCTAAAGGACAGATTTGGTGATGTGCTACACTTGTGCCTAATGTGTGAGTTTGTGTTCTCACAGAACAATTGCTCCATTCTTCTAGTCCAACATGAATACATGATAAAATTCCTGATGGTTGATTTCAAGGGTTGAAACATTCACTACATAAAGTGAAATCACTTGGAGTCTACACTCCAGAAGACTCTCCTTATAGCTCACCATTACCCAGCTTAATAGCCTGGATATGTAACAAACATGAAGATATTAGTATGTTAGCTCTGCCCTGAGCAGTGACAAGAACTTTTTGCCCTGTTCATAGAATCACAGCATGTCAGGGCCTGGAAGGGACCTCCAAAGCTCATCCAGTCCAAACCCCCTGCCAGAGCAGAATCACCTAGACCAGATCACACAGGAACATGTCCAGGTAGGTTTTGAGTATCTCCAGAGAGGAATACAACAACCGCCCTGGGCAGCCTGTTCCACTGTCCTGTCACCCTCATAGTGAAAAAATCCCTCCTCACGTTTAAATGAAACTTCCTACAAGAAGGACATGAAGGTAATGGCCACTTCCTTGGAAACATGCAGGATTTCACAGCAACAGAAAATAAAATTAAGAAAAAAGGAATAAATGTTTTCATGCTAAGATACTTGTGCACAAGAAGCAAAAATCCTCCCTTGAACTAAGCATATCTTGTTTCAACACTCAACTAGATCAAAATTTACCTCATTAGGAGTTATGATACAATGTGGCAATGCTGATAATTTGTAAAGCCTTCAGAGGAAATTTCTCACTATATAAACCCAAATAAATTGCATCCTGGGTAGACTCAATGGTCACAAGTCTCTGGTAGCAAGTCTCACTTCCCTAAGTAAAGCCATCAGCTGAATACAACCTCCAATCTTACTCTCCTCTGTAATGTATATTTCAGAACCAGGCTCCACATCCTACACACAGCCCAAGCCAGAGACTCTCTGAGTGCCACCATCCTGTAAACTCAGTGATGGAGAGAAGCCTTACCTTGAAACAACGTAAACTAAACTATATCTGTGAAATGCTTCATTATATGTTCAGGTTTGGTCCCCTCATTCCAAGGAGGACAAAGAGATGCCCAGAAAAGGGCAACAAAACTTGTAAAGGATTGGAGCACAAATCCTATAAGGAGTGGCTGAGGGAACTGTGGGTGTTTGCCCTGGAGACAAGAAGGTTGAGGCAAGTCCTTCTGGCTCTCTACTACTTCCTGAAAGGGGATTAGAGCCAGGTTAGAGTTGGTGTCTTGTCTCAACTAACAAGCAACAAGATGTGAGGAAATGCCCTCAGGTTGCACCAGGGGAGGTTTAGATTAGATATTAGGAAAAAAAAATCTTACTGAAGGCAAAGCACCAGAACCGGCTACCCAGAGTGTTCAAAAGATACATAGATGTGCTGCCAAAGGACATGGTTTGGTGCTGACCTTGGGGATGGGTTAATGCTTGGACTCAATGACCTTGGAGGTCTCTCCTAACTTTAATGATTCTATGACTCTACAACTATGCCATGTCTAGTACCTCCAAGTATATTCTCCCTCAAAGAGACTGTAATGAAACTTAACCAAAAATGATAACACAATCATCTGTTCTTAGCCTTTTACAAAAGCCAGACAAGCTGTGAGCAAATCTACCACTTTCAGTAGTTTTCCATATATTCCCCTTCAGTGGAAATCTTCTAATCACAATAAATAGATCAACTTACTTTTAAGTTAAGCTTCAAAAATGCCAGAGAGTCTCTAGAAAAGCATGAGCGGAAGCAACAACACGGCACTTTTAATTAACTGGTATGTCATAAAGCAAAAAGGCTGCTCTCACTTTGCAAGCATCAAAACACATTCCTGCAGGGCAACATTCAGCCTTGCTGTAGAGGAGATCACTGCTTTCAAATGGGTTTATGTTTCTAAGGCAGTCAGATGAGCCTTTGGTTAAAATTCCTTCAGAAAAGCCTCCATGCTATCCCTGAGCATAGGCTGAGGAAGTGTTTCATGTCTTCCAGACTAATCAGTTCAGCACTGACTTCCTAATCATGTCTCTAGTCTATGCTGGCAATGAAACATACTGAACAGGGTTGCAAAGATGCTGAGGGGTCAGGAACATCTCTCTGATGAGGAAACACACAGAACTAATTGGGGCTGTTTGGTCTGAAAAAAAGAAGGTTGAAAGAGGATCTCATCAATGCTGATCAGTATTTAAAGGGTGGGTGTCAGAAAGATGGGAGCAGGGTTTTTTTCAGTGATGCTCAGTGACAGGACAAGGGCTAACTGACACAAACTTTAATATAAGAACTTCTATCTAAACACGAGGAGGTACTTTAATTTGAGGGTGATGGAGCACTGGAACAGCCTGCCTGGATATGGTCCCATGTGACCTTCTCTAGGTGAGTCTGCCTTGACAGGTGGACTAGACTATATCTGCAGAAATCCGTTCCACCCCTACCATTCTATGATTTTGTAACATGAACACATATCACAGTTAGGTTGGGAGGAGAAAGTTGTTTGTTTGTTGTGTGTGCCTAAAGAGGACACACACTTTCAGTATGACCCATGGCTAAGCACCAAAATTACTGGATCCCCACGTATATGCTGCTGGAAGAAAGAGAATTCAGAACGACTGAGATCTTACTGTAAAGCTGATAGAGGATCTTGTATTGTATTGTAGAACCATAGAATGGTAAGGTTGGAAGGGACCTCAAGGATCATCTAGTTCCAACACCCTACCACAGGCAGGGACACCTCCCACTAGTATAGGCCACACAAGGCCTCGTCCAACCTGGCCTTGAACACGTCCAGGGAGGGAGCATCCACAACCTCCTTGGGCAACCTGTGCCAGTGTTTCACCACCATTTATTTGGAGCTGCAGCAGTTCATTACAAGAAGAATTATACAGAATCACCAAATGGTCTGGGTTGAAAGCGAGCTGCAAACATCATCTAGTCCAAACCCCTCCTGCAGCAAGCAGAGGCATCCTCAATCAGAGCCCTGTCGAGCCTCACCTTGAATATCTCCAGAAACGGGGCCCCAGTCACCTTCCTGGGCAGCCTGTTTCAGTGTTCCACTACCCCCACAATTAGTTTCTCCAAGGAACAGTGTATGTCTGTTAACTCAGAAGCATCTGAGAGGTCACATCATTGCAAGGAAAAGGAGACTTACATAGATGCCATAATCTTATCTTTTTTCCCCACATTAAACAGATTAAATGAGTTATACCTAATTTGCAGCACTTTATCTTGAGAGATTAACTCCACAAATAGGGGAGGCCAGCAGGCCCTTATTTGGTATTCTTTGTTCCACACTGGCAGAGCACAACAGTCAGAAAGCCAACTTAAGCATCAATGGTTGCCTTATGCTGCCCAAGTGATACAAATCTCTTAGAGCTTATCAGCCAATATGCACCTCAGTGTTGTAGAGGGTAATTTATTCTAGTTGCTAATGTAAGTGACTGGGAATCAGAAATCTTTAGATAGTTTCCTCCTGCATTTCAGTTTCTTCGCTGGAAAAGATTTTGATTCCATTTTGTTTATTTTATAAGTTGTGAACCTTTGAGAAGTCTTTGTGGGAAGCTGTGGTAGGTTGGATGTATTTGATCAAGACAGTGAATTATCATTTACTGTGCAAAGATCTTTGCTCCGCAGTAACTCTGACCGTGACTTCTGGTTTATTCTCTAGTTACCACACTGAAATAAGACTGCCAGGTTGAAAATTCACCTTGAAAGTAAGCTAGTGCTGAGGGATCCTCCTGCTCAAATGAGTTGCCAAGAAACAATAGAATACAAAACTGGGGTACTTGTGGGTCAAACAGCACAGAGTAGTGATGCCAAATGACTCCTGAAATCATCAACTTAGCGTAAAATAAAAGGTATTTTACCAGGGGGTTCCTTACAACAGGAAAGACTACTGAGATGCTCCAGGCTTAGGAAAGAGCATGATGTCCAAGCAAAGGTAGCTTTACAGACAAAACCTGAAAATTATTTCATATGTGGGATCTTATTATGGGAGTGCACAACATCACAAATGGGAGAAATCAGTCCATCAGTTATTAGAGTCACATGATCAAAGAATTTTTTTTGTTGGAAAACACCTTCAAAATTTCCAAGTCCAACCACTAATGCAGCACTGCCAGGTCAGCACTAAACCAAGCTCCTCAGCACCACATCTACGTGACTTTGGAATACCTCCAGTGCTGGGAACTTCACCACTGCCCTAGGCAGCCTGGTCCAGGGCTTGACAACGTTTTTGATGATGTTCAACATAAAGCAACTGGCACAACTTGAGGGCCTTGCCTCTTGTCCTGTTGCTTGCTATTTGGGAGAAAAGAGTAACCTCATCACTACAACTCCTTTCAGGGAATTGTAGAGAGTGAGAAGGTTTGCCCTGAGGATTCTTCATGCTAAAACAAACACAGTACCCTCAGCTTCTCACAAGACCTGTGCTCTATACTTCTTACAAGCTCCAAAAAGGGTTCAGAAATACACAGGGTTCAAATTCAAATACATGGAAAGAAAGAGGCAACCCTTACAGTTAGAAAATAGAGTCATGTTGCAATAGAAGATGGTTAACACAAGGAGAAAAAGTTAAGCACTACTGTCACCTCTTCTCCTATTTCCCTGAAAAATCAGCATGTAAAATTTCTAACTGAAGACAGCTGAGGAATGAACTCAGGCACACTCCAGTGAAACATGTTTGGCTGGAAAGCTTTTGCAAAATCTAAGGATGGTTAGCATATAGTATAACAAATATACCTACTTTTCCATTGTTAGTTGATGAATGAATTTCATAATTACCTATAAATCCACGCTGTTTTGGCATTCTGAATATACACATTTAAATAAAACATTAGCAAAGGCACATCTCTGCATATATTCACAGTCAAAGCTGCATCCATTTATGAATTGTTACTCAAGAACTAAAAAAAAATATTTTGGACAATATTTTAAGGCTTTTGATTTTTAATGGAAAGAGTAAACACAGAATTTAATCAGGGTTTGTGTTTTCTTCAGAATATTCCACCTCGATTACTTGTGCAAATTCAGGTTTTTTCCTTATATTAAAGAGATTTGCCTTGACACAAATAAAATGATAAATATATCAGAGTGCATAAATCCAGTGGTTAGGAAACATTTGAATATCATTCTAAAAATGAGTTTCCATCTGAAAGTTCAGAAAACTGCATCTTTTATTCCAGTTCTTCCCAAAATTGTGATTAAGAAAGTAATCAGGAGCCATATTCACCAAAGAGAGCTGAATATGAAACAGCTATGCTGCTTGCTTCGAGGTTGCTGCAAAAATATTCACATTTAGCCTGCTGTACTGCCACTATGAGTAGGGAAAGAAAGAGGGAAATGAAATACAGAGCTCTGATTAACTGTCGCCTTCCATATCCTTGTCAGAGACATGACCAGTGGGATGGGGGCACCTTCAGCAAGTCTGCAGGTGATACCAAGCTGTGTGACCCATTCGACACACTGGACGGAAAGGATTCGTCCAGAGGGACTTGGACAGGCTGGAGAGAAAGGTCCAAGCCAATCTCATCAAGTTCAGCAAGGCCAAGTGCCAGGCCCTGCACCTAGATCAAGACAATTGCAAGTGCAAATAAAAGCTGGGAGAGGAACGGAAAAGCAGTCTGGAGAAGGACTTGGGGGTGGCAGTTGACAAAAACCTCACCATGAGCTGGCAATGGTCACTGGTAGCCCAGAAGGCAGCTGTGTGCTAGGCTGCACCAAAAGCAGTGAGAGCAGAAGGACAAGGAGGGGGTTTGGACCCTCTGCTCAGTTCTTGTGAGACCCCACCTGGAGCACTGCATCCAGTTCTGGTGCCCCCAGCAGAAGAGGGACATGGAGCTGCTGGTGTGGGTCCAGAGGAGGCCACAAAGATGGTCACAGGACTAGAACACCTATTCTATGGAAATAGGCTAGGAGAATTGGGACTTTTCCACCTGGACAAAAGAAGGCTCTGGGGAGACATTATAGTGGCCTTCCAGTCCATGAAGGGAGGCTAAAAAAAAAGCTGAGGAGGGACTTTTTACAAGGCTTGTAGTGCTAGGATGAGGGGAAATGGATTGAATCTTGAGGAGAGCAGATTTTGACTGGAGATTAAGAAGAAATACTTTACAGTGAAGGTAGTGAGACACTGAAACAGGTTACCCAGGGAGGGTGTGGCTGCCCTCTGCCGGGATATATTCCAGCTGGTCTAGTGGAAGGTGTCTCTGCCTATAGCAGGGGAATTGGAACCAGATGATCTTCAAGGTCTCTTGCAATCTAAGCCATTCTATGAAATGTTTTCAGATCACAAACAGGTAGACATCTGAAAATACAAGATCAATAAAGCTAGATTCTAGACCATCATCTCTCTTCCCTAGTTAAAACTGTTTCAGTTTTGAAATGAGCTCAAAACACACTGAAATCAATATGGGTGCCAATGGAACACAGAGAACTTTCGAGAGGCAATGCAACTTCGAGGAGTTAGAGCTCCAGTAGAGGAAGGCAGAGCAATCCTGTGAGAAGGCTTTAGTCTCAGCAAGTTGGAAAAGATATGGATTTGCTCTCTCCAGTTCACTTTTGTTTCCCTGCAGACCTCTGGTCCAAATTAAACCTGCAGTTTCTGCAGAAGTGGGAGAAGAGAGACGTAATTTAGCAGAAGAAATACCAAAAAAAAACAAACCACCTTCTTTCAGATATGAATCCCCAACAGAACAATTTCACCTGTTCCTTGCACATACAAAATGCAAATTTCTAATCTCTGAAAACATTTAAAATGTTGCAACATCAACTTCATGAAATAAAAAGCAGAAATACATAACCCTTGGATTTGGCCTGGCCACCAGAAAAAGTGCTGGGAGCCCTAGCATCAGGCAGATAAAGGATTAAAGAGCCTGGCAAGGTCTTTCCTCAAAGCTTCACAGCATAGCAGGTCTCTTTTTCAGCAGCTGCACAACAGCTCCTCACACCTCAGCTGTTATTGTGCCATTCTCAGACATGCCTTTCTCCTCCATAAGCTTTCACACAGCTTAGTAGATGGAATATCTGTATGGTTATATGATAGAAAGATTTCAAACCAGGGATAACTGCATAATTTCTTCTGAATTGGGGTGTCTGACATATGTCCCAGGTATATATAAGCACTTTTACCTACACAAGTGATCTGGCATAGCTCCAACTGCAGCACTCGGCACCAAGATGTGGCATTTCTCCAGATCCACTTTGAGATTATCTTCTTGACAGGTTAACTTCAGTCACAACTTTCGTTATCGAGTGACATGATGATTCTCCAAGCAAAGACAGTGAAAGCCTCTGTTAACTTGCTTGCACATGTCCAAACATACTATTACAGGGTTTAAATGAGTGGGAGTAGCTAGGCTTTCCTCAATTTCGATGCCAAGCATCTCTAAAATGGTGGCAGAAAGAGACAGGGAATAGCTATTTTCCACCACGAGTTGTCAGTTGAATGTGGTGGGTCACTTCAATTACAGCTCCTCAGTGATGATCTATATCTTATTACTGCCCAAGTTGTGCCTCTTGACTTTATTGATGGTTTTTAGGAGATTAGATGGAAGGGTGAGCACCCAAAGGCAGTCATTAGCAATCTGCCATTTATCAAACAAGCTCAGAGCATCCCCTTAGACATCCTAGCACAGCTGCACCCTCACAGGGTACAAAGGTTTTGGAAGGCAAAACCAATGCTGTCAAGCATGGTACTCCCCTCTGCAGGGTCATTCCGCTTTCTAGTGGACTGCAAAGAAGACTCAGGTCTTCTTTGAGCATAGGTTTTCACTAGTGGTACATAAATAAATAGGTTTTCACTAGTGGTACATAAATAAATAGGTTTTCACTAGTGGTACATAAATAAATAATTTGGCAAGGAATGAAAAGGCATGAGAATTATGGGTAGGAGAAGAAACACATTTTGTGAGGAGACTCTCTAACAGCCACTTATTATCACCAAGTCCAATGTAAACTGCCATTGCTGCTTTTTGATGGTATTTTTATGTCCAGGTAATCCTCTGTTGAGTGGTCATCTGAGAGAGGGCTGCAATTATGGAGAAAAAGCAACTTTTGCTTCACTGTAATGAGGTTCAGGAGAGCCTTAGGACTGTTTAATTTTTGTATGCCTCTTGGAACAGCCCTTACTGGAACAGTAACATATTACTGAGTTCTGCATAACTTGCAATCATTTTCTCCCCAGTTAGTCTCTGTGAACTGGACATGGCCAGAAATATCACTCATAATGAGTCAAGAAGATGAGGAAAGAAGGGTGGATGAATGTTAGTGCTGCTCAATAAAAGCCTTATATCAGTGCTCTGGATAGAGTGCAGCTTAGTTGGGTTACAAACACAGAAAAATAGAGATGGGACAGTTGGGGCAGGAAATGTTTGGATCCCAGTTCAGAAATCTGGATGAAGAGAGGCAGAGCAGATTTAGAAACTACTCACCATGTTGTGACAATTTGGGGTGCACAGTGTATCCTGTACTGGTAAACTAAAAGGTTCACTCTCACCAGCTGTCACTGTAAAGACTGCGCAAGCAGCTGAACTCTAGACACCCCAAACAGCACAGTCACACCCAGTCTGTTGACTGGGAGCCACTCTAGGCTAACTCTCTGCTAACTCCAGAGACCAGATCTAACATTTTAAACGTTAGAGGACCCAGATGTGACAGAATAAGGAAACGCTGCCAATGAAGATGATTTGATCATTTGCCTTGACTGTGAAGACAGTGATGGGAACACAAAACACTGCAGACAAGAGTATCATGGAAAGAGTTTGGGCAGAGAGATCATGAACTCTGATCTGGGAATGACAAACTTGAAAAATCAGTTTATGGGTATGGATAAAGCCATGCCTAATTGTTCTTCAGCCTCCTTTCTTCACTGAATTTTCAACATCAGGGACTAAGACCATTAGGGCTAAGGCCATCTGGTTGGCTATCATCAAAAACAGATGATGTCTTGACAACTGATATAACTCGTAGAAACTTGTTTTGTTCAATGCAAGAAAACACTACAAAGACTGTGAGGAACAGCAGAGTGGTAATCTTGCTAGCTATACATCAAGTAGTCTTCATATTTCAACGACATCAGAAAATAACAGGCAAAAGTGTGTGGATTCTGCAAATTTTGCATTTTTCTACACTTTTTGCTGTTTCCTTCAAGATCCAGGCTTTGATGTGAAAAAAAAAACCCAACCCTAAACTATAAAAATCCTCATATTTATATGTATTTACATTACAAAGACCATTCTTATTTTTAACTTAGCCACAGATACCTGTCTGGAGTGAAAAGAAAAAAAATTTAAAAGAGTGGTATTCCTTCTCTTTACTCACATCAATGATGCCTTAATATCAAAGATTAGTAGAGACTTTCTAAAGGATATAATGCTACAAACTTTGACTAATCTGTTAGAGGGTCACCTTCATTAGAGACAGCCATCTAATTTTCACCAGGGAAGAGGAAAATAACAACAAAGCAATATACCTGCCACTGAAAAAAGTCTAGTCAAACCACCAAATTTGCTATTCAGGCATATATGGACATTAACAAAGGTAATTAATAATAAATTCCTGCACCTAGCTTTAAATACTTTCAGTTCTTTTATTTCCTAGGGACTGACTGGAAAAAAGAAAAAAAACCAAACAAAACCAAACCAACCAACCCAAACTGAACTGTGCTTAAGAAAAGCCTTTGCAAACTGCATGTAGGTTATAAACTGAATTGTGCATAGATGGATTCATTTGGTCTCTACAGCATTTTGGACAGCATTAGCCACCACTGATCATGTACTAAAACCAAAGAGTTGATTATCATGATAAAAAACAAAGGAGGAAGGAGTTCTTTTTCCCTTAAAAAGTTTGGTTGTAAATAAGTGATTTTAAAAACATCATGTAGGAATGCATAGCTTGATGACCAACAATACGACATAAAGAGGAAAACAGGAATGAGTCTTTCCTGCTTTTAGCACATGGAAGGAAGGAGATACAATCAATGCATATCCACATTTTTAACATCACAAGATCCAGGTGTGACAGGATAAGGAAACACTGGAGATGAAGATGATTTGATCATTTGCCTTGACTGAAGACAGCGATGGGAACATAAAACATTGCAGACAAGAGTATCATGGAAAGAGCTCAGGCAGAGAGATCAGATTGTTCTTCAGCCTTCTTTTTTCACTGAATTTTGAACATCAGGGGCTAAGATCATTAGGACTAAGGCCATCTGGTTGGCTATCATCAAAAACAGATGATGTCTTGACAACTAATATAACTGATATGAAAAGAGAAGAACAGGAATGAGTCTTTCCTGCTTTTAGCACTTAGAATCTGGAGTAGACACAATCAATGCACATCCACACTGCCCAAGCAGAAGATTCTGGTTTATCGAGGCTGTGTGACAGCTTACCTCTGCTGGAAGGAAATGTGGATGAAAATGAACAACTGATTTGGATCAAAACACAAGAAGTTCTAGAGGAAGTTCTGGAAAGAGAGCCTAGCATTTTCTGGAATATAAGGGCAGTTTCTGGACGATATCTGATTACTGTCCAAAGCCCTCTGCTTTTATTTTTCACAATTGCTGTCCAAAGCCTTACAGAATCATAGAATCATAGAATGGTAAGGTTGGAAGGGACCTCAAGTATCATCGAGTTCCAACCCCCTGTCATGGGCAGGGACACCTCCCATTAGTACAGGTCACTTGAGGTCTCCTCCATCCTGGCCTTGGGCACCTCCAGGCAGGGAGCAGCCACAATCTCCCTGGCCAACCTGTTCCAGTGCCTCACCACCCTCACTGTAAAGAACTTCTTCCTAACATCCAGTTTCAACCTACCCTCTGCTAGTTTAAACCCACCGCCCCTTGCCCTGGCATTGCAAGACCTTGTAAATAGTCCCTCCCCAGCCTTCCTGTAGGCACCCTTCAGATACTGGAAGGCTACTATCAGGTCCCCTCGAAGCCTTCTCTTCTCCAGGCTGAAGAGCCCCAACTCTCTCAGCCTGTCCTCATAGGAGAGCTGCTCCAGCCCTCAGATCATCTTTGTGGCCCTCCTCTGGACCTCCTCCAACACTTCCATGTCCTTCCTGTGCTGAGGCCTCCAGAACTGCACACAGTACTCCAGGTGGAGTCTGAGGAGAGCAGAGTAAAGGGACAGAATCCCCTCCCTTGCCCTGCTGGCCACACTTCTCTTGATACAGCCCAGGACTTGGTTGCTGTCTGGGCTGCATGTGCACACTGCAGGCTCATGTTGAGCTTTTCATCAACCCAGACTCCAAGGTCCTTTTCCTCAGGGCTGCTCTCCAGCCATTCACCACCCAGCCTGGATTTGTGCTTGGGATTGTGCCTACCCAGGTGCAGGACCTTACACCTGGCCTTGTTGAATTTCATGAGGTTGGCCTGGGCCCACCTTTCCAGCCTGTCCAGGTCCCTCTGGGTGGATCCCTGCCCCCTAGTAAGTCAACTGTGCCACACGACTTGGTGTCATCTGCAAACCTGCTAAGGGTGCACTGATTCCTCTGTCCATGTCACTGACAAAGATGTTAAACATCCAAAAATGCCTTGTGCATTTGAAGTTTACTAAATGATGCATTTGGCATCACCTAACATTGCACTTTTACAATACAGTCAAGCAAAACTGATGTGTATTGAGCAGGTCATATAAGTCCATTAAAGCAGAACCTCTTATGCACTGTAATTTCTCTCGTTGCTCTACCTTACAGCATGTCACAGATACCCTATTTTACTCATTCAATAAGACTAACAGCAACTTAACTGACAGAGACCACTGTGCTTAGGTTGTTAATATGGGACTGAGTCAGCAGTATTCTATTGAAGGCATTTTCACCGTTTCACTGGAACTGCTCTTATCTAAACAGGCTTCAGATTATTAGCTCAAGAAACAGATCTTTCCAAGAACTTTAATTCATTTTCACTTTAAAATACTTTATGTTTTTTTGAAAACTGTATGTGCGGTCGTCTTCTCTAGTGATACATTTAACAGCTCACACAAACACCAGCTGCAACATGGATGCAAAACACCAGGAGCCAAATGATACAACAGGGTCTATGCCCATATTATAGCTAGAATTGAAAGCATTCCTCAGTATGCAACATAAAGAGTGGCAAAAAACCCACACAGTAGGACAGAAAAACCTGTCAAGCAGAGCTGATGGGATTGGCAGTGTGTCTTGTCAGCTTCTGGCAAGCTTTTTGCAGGGATACTCCATGGAAACTCTTCTGGGGGTCTGAGGAGGTGGAAGTATAGGGATGAGAAGAGAATAAAAGTTTTTGAGGGCTTCAGGATGAGGCAGAGCACCTCTGAATTGAACGGCTGAGTTGCCAGCCCTGCCAGATGGCCTAGTGTGGCAGAGGAGAAAGAGGACAGTGAGAATAGTTTGGGAGGCTAAAGCCTCTAGTCCTTGCAATCAAGAACAGGAGTCAGGGCTCATTTTAGCAGGAGAGACCTTCTGCTCCCAAGCTGGGACAGAGGAGCAGCTGTGACTCAATGGCAATATGGAATCATCACTAGCAGCAGCATGAGTAGGAACATACCTGTGGTCACTTCACACTTCATCAGTCAGGATTTAGTCTTTCCTGTAGATGCAGATCTCAAGCTCCAAAGTTAATTCTCCCTTCAAATAGCCACAGACTTCCTCCTGTTGAAGAAGAAACAACCTGGATGAAGCACATGCAGAGTGTTTCCTCCTTTTTTAAGCTTGTCTACATAGTGGATTGACCATGGAGAGCTACCAGACACCCACCTTGTCACTCTCTCACTCCCCATCCTCAACAGGACAGAGATGAAATAAGCAAGGAAAAGCTTGTAGGTGGAGATGAAGACAGGGAGATCACAAACTAATCACTGTCATGAGCAAACCTGACTTAACTTGCTGAAAATTAACACCATTTTAGCACCAATTAAAACAGAGTTAGATGGTGAGAAACACAGACAAAAATTAATACACAAACCCCCTTCATCCCTGCTTCAGCTTCATTCCTTCATTCCTGACTCACAGTATCACAGTATCACAGTATCGCAAGGGTTGGAAGAGACCTCAGAGATCATCAAGTCCAACCCATCACCACAGCCCTAAAGATTAGACCATGGCACTAAGTGCCATGTCCAAACGTGCCTTGAACACCTCCAGGGACGGTGACTCCTTCCCCCACCAAGCATCACAGGGGATGGGGAATGGGGGCTAGTCAGGCCACAACAGCTTCAGCTTCATTCCTTCGTTCCTGACTCCTCTCCCCACCAAGCAGCACAGGGGATGGGGAATGTGGGCTAGTCAGGTCAAAACAGCTTGTCATGGTTTAAGCCTAGTCAGCAACTAAACACCACTCACTCCTCCCCACCAGTGGGATGGGGAGCAGAAATGGGAATCAAAAAGTAAAACTCACGGGTTAAGATAAAAGCAGCTTAATAATTGAAACAAAGAAGATAAAGAGAGAAACCCCAAACAGAGAAGCGATGCACAACATGATGGCTTACCACCCACTGGCTGATGCCCAGCTGCAGCTGGCATTCCCCAACCAACATCTCCCAATTTATATACTGGGTCTGACATCCTATGGTATGGGATAGGCCTTTGGCTAGCTTGGGCCTACTCTCCTGCCCTCCAGCTCCTTGTACACCTCCTCACCGAGCAGGGCACTGGAAACTGAGCGATCCTTGAACTGGGACCGACAGCCCTTAGCAACAAGTCAAACAGCAGTACATTACTAACGCTGTTCTCACAGTACCTCCTGAAGACAGCACTGAACCAGCTGTTTAGGTAGAAAACTGACTCCATTCCTGCCAAAACTAGGACAAGTTTCTTTCTTTTGTGCTCCTTCCCCATGCCTTTCCTTGCCCCACCACAGCCCTGGCACCTGGAGCTCTCTCTCCTCCTTTCCCAGACCTCAGTGCTGACAGAACTCTTCCTCACCCCTCACATTTCCACCATTTCCCCCCTACCTTCTTTTCCTCAAAGTGTCTCTGAGAAGCCACCTTCACAGCTGAGGATCAGGACTGTGCCTGCCCAGAGGCTGCAGGAACCGGCCGGAACTGGTTGTGCCTGCCCAGAGGCTGCAGGAACCGGCCGAAACAGGCTGTGCCTGCCCAGAGGCTGCAGGAATTATCTGGAGCTGGCTGTGCCTTCCCCAAGCCACAGCAGCTGTCCAGAACTGGCTGGAACTGTCTCTGCCCACCCTGAAGCTGCAGGAACCGTCTGGAACTCACTGTGCCTGCCCAGAGACTGCAGGAACCAGCCAGAATCAGCTGGAGCTGACTTTGCCTGCCCCAGAGCCACAGCAGCTGTCCAGAACTGGCTGGAACTGTCTCTGCCCACCCTGAAGCTGCAGGAACCGTCTGGAACTCACTGTGCCTGCCCAGAGACTGCAGGAACCAGCCAGAATCAGCTGGAGCTGACTTTGCCTGCCCCAGAGCCACAGCAGCTGTCCAGAACTGGCTGGAACTGTCTCTGCCCACCCTGAAGCTGCAGGAACCGTCTGGAACTCACTGTGCCTGCCCAGAGACTGCAGGAACCAGCCAGAATCAGCTGGAGCTGACTTTGCCTGCCCCAGAGCCACAGCAGCTGTCCAGAACTGGCTGGAACTGTCTCTGCCCACCCTGAAGCTGCAGGAACAGCCTAGAACTGGCTGTGCCTGCCCAGAGACTGCAGGAACTGGCTGGAACTCACTGTGCCTGCCCAGAGGCTACAGGAACTGGCTGGAACTGGCTGTGCCTGCCCAGAGGCTACAGGAACTGGCTGGAACTGGCTGTGCCTGCCCAGAGACTGCAGGAACCAGCCAGAATCAGCTGGAACTGAGTTTGCCTGCCCCAGAGCCACAGTAGCTGTCCAGAACTGGCTGGAACTGTCTCTGCCCACCCCAAAGCTGCAGGAACCGGCTGGAACTGGCTGTGCCCACCCAGAGACTGCAGGAACCAGCCAGAGTCAGCTGGAACTGTCTTGCTCACCCCAGAGCTGCAGGAACTGGTCAGAACCAGTTGGAGCTGGCTATGCCCACAGTGAAGGGGCAGGAACAAGCCAGCATCACTTGGAACTGGCTTTGCATGCCCTAAAGCTGCAGGAACCATCTGTAACTGTATAGAATTGGGTTTGCCTGCATCCAAGCTGCAGGGGATGGCCAGAATTGGTGGAACTCAGCCTCTCCTAACAGAGTCCTCATCAGCCCTGTTGCTGCCTGCTTTGTGCCTTTAAGCCTTCGCTCTGTGTTCTCTGCCTGTTTGTTCTGCTGTCAGGTGTTCCACCAGCTGATACAATTAATCACATTTAAAGCCAAGATCTCCCTTTTTAATCGACCTCTGAAATTGCATTAGTCTGCATTTATGCTATCATTAGCAGTAAATGTGGGGTTTTCTCCTTCCCTGTTAAAAGTCAAAGCTGCTCATCCAAAAATAGCTACTGCCCTTTAGCCCGACAGGTTTTATATGTATATTTTTCATATCAACATCTCATTTCTTTAGCCCCAGTAATGACACATCAGTAATTAGACACAAACTCCTGTGTAAATTACTAGGAGCATGTTCCCCTCCATTATCTCATTTATAGCCTGATAACAATTTTTCCTTCCAGGAAAGTCAAAGACAATGGTTGAGAAGCAGCTTCCAGCTCGCTGAGTGGTGGTTGACACACAGTCCGATGCCATGGGGTTCCTGATCACTGCTGTAAATCCAGACTGCTCCACAGCCAGACACTGAGGTTAAGGGAGGTCCTTCTCACCCTGTGCTCTGCCCTGGTGAGGCCACAACTGGAGTATTATATCCAATGTGGGCTCCCCAGATGAAGAGGGACAGGAAACTGGAGAAAGACCAAGAGAGGGCTGCAGGGATGATATGGGGCCTGGAGCATTTCTCTGACTAGGAGAAGATGAGAGGCTTGGGACTCCTTAACCTGGAGTAGAACAGACTGAGAGGGAATCTTCTCAACGCTTATCTAAAGGGTGGAAGTCACGAGGATGGGGCTAGGCTCTTATCAGTGGTGGCCAGTGATAAGACAAGGGGCATTGGGTATAAACTAGAACACAGAAGGTTCCACTTGACCATAAAGAAAAGCTTCTTTAATTTGAGGGTGTTGGAGCACTGGACCTGGCTGCCCAGAGAAGTTATGGAATCTTCTCTGCAGAGATTCCAAACCAGCCTGGACACAGTCCTGTGCAACCTTATCTAAGCAAATCTGCCCTGACTGGGAGGTTAGACTAGGTGATCTCCAGAGGTCCCTTCCAAACCCCACCAGGCTGGGATTTTGTCCATCAACACTGTCAAAACACATCCTGGGAGTTGCTTGTTCTGACAAAAGTGCCACGAGTGTCTCTGCCCCATGTATATGCTGCATTCCTTCTCCAAAGCACCAGTGAAATGACCAAACCTCTTCTTCACATTACTGATATGGTTTTCTTCTGGTTAATGAACCCTAAGACCTCTATAATCCAGCACCACAGCAAGGTTTTGGATCAGCAAAGCTCTGCCCTACAACCCTACTGCAGCTCCCACTTCACCAGAGCTTGGGTTCACTGTGGGCATAGCAGATATTCCTGTGCTGAAGTGCACAGATAGGGTTGCCACAGGAGTTAAGAAGATAACGAATATTTCATCCCCCAAAGCACAAGCTCTTACAACTCAATTAATTCCCCAAGCTGCATGATATACCATACAACCACTGGGGAAAAAAACACAATTGTCTACGTTAGATCTGTGAACCAAAAATGCTTTCTTAGAAATGACAAATAACCACATTTTCTTTTTTTTATTTCATAGAATCACAGAATGTCAGAGGCTGGAAGGGACCTTGAAAGCTCATCCAGTCCAACCTCCCTGCCAGAGCAGGTTCTCCTGTACCAGATCACACAGGAAAACCCAGGCAGGGTTTGACAATCTCTAGAGAGGGAGACTTCACAATCCCCCATGGCAGCCTTTTCCAGTGTTCTGTCATCCTCACAGTGAAAAAAAATCCTCCTCATGTTTAAATGAAACTTCCTATGCCTCAGGGCATTTCAGCCTGATATTTTATATATATATATATATATATATATATATACGCAGTTAAACTTTTTAAATGGTGACAACCCTTTTGGTTGACCAGAAGGCAACACTTTTCTCCAGGCTGCTGCATGCTGGACAACCTAGGGAGGTGGGCCCAGGTGAACCGCAAGAGGTTCAACAGAGAAAGTGCAGGGTCCGGCACCTGGGCCAGAACAATCTTCACCATCAGTACTGGCTGGGGGATGAAGCGACAGAAAACAGCCCTGCAGAAAAAGGCTTTGGGGTGCTGGTGGATAAGAAGCTGGACATGGGCAGGTAGCATGAGCTTGCAGCCCAAAGATAAATGGCAACCTAGGCTGCATCAAAAGATGCATAGCCAGTAGATTGAGAGAGGTGATTTTGCCACTTTACTCCACTCTGGTAAGTGTTGTAAGTACTTGCAGTACTATGTCCAGCTGTGGAGCCCTCAATACAGGAAGGACATGGACCTGATGGAGCAGGTCCAGAGGAGGGCCACGAAAACAACTGGGGGACTGGAGCACCTCTGCTACAAGAACAGGCTGAAGGAGCTGGGATTTTTCAGCCTGGAGAAGTGATAGATCATGGAGCACCTAATAGCAGACTTCTAGTACCTAATCGAGGCCTGCAAGAAGGCTGCAAAGGGACTGTTTACAACAGCCTAGAGCAATAGGACAAGTGGCAATGGATTGAAATCACAGAAAAACAGATTTAGATAGATTGGATGCTAGGAATGAGTTATTTACCATGAGGGTGGTAGAACACTGCAACAGGTTGCCTGGGGAGGTAGCTGAGGTCCCATCCCTGGAATTATTTGGGGTGAGGTTCAACAATGCTCTGGGCAATGTGATCTAATTGAGGATGCCCCTGCTGACTGCAGAATGGGTTGGACTACATGATCTTTGGAGGTCCCTTCCAACCAAAACCATTCTATGATTCTGTGTCTGCTGAAAACTGGGCCACAGTTCATTTCTGGGTCAGTGTCTGTTGCTAACAAGAATAATTTTACACCACCACATCTTTGATTTTAGTGAGAATGAATGCTCCATGCAGACATGGCTTAAGGCAGTTTTTCTCCTGTGTTATTATTAGTCTTCACTTGGAAATAGGGTGTTACCTCCAGGAATTACCTACCCCCTGTTCCAAGTGTTGACAAATTGTGGAAAAAGGAATTTGGGAGATGTAAGCATTAATCACTCAAAATACCTCTCAAAGCTTCAGGACGTGGATGACATTGTGCTTCCCCAGACTTTCTTTGCTCCCAGTCAAAGATCTGGTTTTCCTTTCAGGTAACATTTTTAACTAGTTGGCTGCTACTTGTGGCTGCTGTAGCAATTACCACAAACAGCCTGGCCCCAAGAAAGGGGTAGAGACACTCTGGAGTTATGCACAAGAAGCCCTGACAAAAATACTGTGGTGTGTATTTCCCAGTGACTTCTGCTCTCTGTAATGGGCACTTATTTTCTTCCACCCACATAAACGTACACATGCCACCCGTGAGGTTTTAATGGTTATTATTCTGAAGTCCTTTGAGTTGCTAATGTCTGATCATCAGAGTTTCAACTGTTGATATTGGGTATGAAATTCCTTGAAATAAAGTCTAGCAGCCCATGGTAAGAAAATGAAGCATTGCTGTTTCCAGTGAAGGAGCAGTGTGACTAATGACAGTGTCAGGAATCTGGTGCTCTCTGAAACTAGTGCTGTATATTAAAACAGCCTTTCTGTACTGATAACTTTCAGAAAGGACTATAATAGCATCCTTTCAACTAGAGCTTTCCATCTCTCCAGATATTTCATTGCACTCCTAACTTCAATATCACCTTCCTTTTAATAGCGTGGCTCTGCATTATAATATCCCCTGTGCTTTGGTAGGGCCTAAAAAACACCAGTGCAGCTGGGAGCAAAGACAAAGTTTAAGATTCATCAGAAATTTCTTCAGAAAATGCAGGGGGAAAAAAAGAAATAATATAAATGTATATACTTTTGATACTGAATTTTCTGTTGCTCTGAAAACTATTATGACAATTGCCAGAGAAGAGACTTGCTTTGCCCTTTTCCAATTAAAAAAAGTAACAGCTGGTAAGTGAGAGGGTTTGGGGTGTTTTTTTGTTTGGTTGTCTTCAAATCAAAGGTGTATTTGGGTTCATTGTCTTTATGAGGTTATATAGACTGATTAAAATGGACTCAGCTCTAACATGTGTGCCAGGCAGCTGGCAGTCTTCTCTAGGAAGAAAAGAGGAGCAACAGAGCAGAGTACTGCCATGCACCCCATACATTTCAAATTACTTGAATGCATACCAGTGACTTAAAGTGGGTGAAGATTGTCAGAGATCAGGATACTGCTTTGCCCAGCCACACAGTGTACTGCAAGAGGCAATGCACAGACAGCAGAGTCACTTACTGCCACTCATGGACTACCCCAGCCCAAACAACAGCTCTGATGCTGCTCTACATACACCTTACAATGCCTCGTGTTTTCTCCTACCAGCTACCATGTTACACATACATTCCATACCATATAGTGCACTTTCACCATTAGCTACTCAATCCATAGACTGAGAAGTTTCAAAAGCGCCAGCCACACTAGCACTGCCAGAACAGTTTGTGCTTTATGCCATAGAACAGGCTTTAGATTATGTCCAGCTCTCTCCCGGTACCTGCACAGTGTCATGACACTCTGATAACTTGCAATCAATCTGCTTCTCCCTCTGGCAGCCCAGTCAGACGCCCCATCACCATGGGGCACCACCAATACTGAGCAATTGCCATATTTTTCAGGCCTCTATTGGCATTACTGCAGAAGCACCCATGCACTTGCCAATGAGGTCACTGAGAAACTCTTTTCCATACAACACAACTACATTCTGGAACTAGGAGTTGCCAAAAGAGGCTGAGCAGAACAGAAGGAGAAAGGAGTACAAGTTGACTCCCATTTGGTTCCTGTGCAAAGGGTTTTTTAACCTTCCAGCCCGACTTAACACAGATACATTTGTTGGTTTTGTCTTCCCCACTGGAGCACTGTGCAGTGGTTAGAACTTTTACCTGCATGGAGCAGCACAGTAAACAACAGAGGAGGAGAAGCTAATCCATCCAGGGAAGCAATCTGATGGATGCTGTGCTGAAATAGATTAAGTTGCAGTAACTGTCAAGAAGCTGGCAGCTCCAGACTCTGCCAGGCTCTGTTACAGATCAGTTTAATACTGGGAATGCTGGCCTTGGAGCTGTTTTAGCTATGATCATCAGTTGGAAACACAACCCTAGTAAACATCATCTCTCTTCCTCAAAAAAATGAAATGGGTATGTACCTGAGCTGGGGAATGGTGAACAGTGATCAGCAGAAACAATTCAAACACATCCAGAAGGTCACTGTCACAGCTTCCATACCTAGAGGAAATGCTGCCTGTAGGATTCACAGGTCATGATATATTGCCTGGCATTCAAAGGCTAAACATAAACTCAGTAGATTGTGATGGTTTGGGAGTTCCTCGCCTCTCCACACTTTGTAAAATGACCCAGACTAGAACTCAGCCAGCTGGAAGTTAAGGAATGAAGCTCTATTTACAGCTTAGCACAATGTACCAGCAGATATATACACTATATACAGAAATATACACGTAATACAGAAACACAACACCCCTCCCAGAAATCAGAGACCCCAGGAGGGGCTCCCAACCACCCTTCCACCTTCTCCCCACCCCTATACCTTATCCCAAGGTTTGCCTTATGTGCAAGGTGAGCTTGGAGGATCGGCCAGAGGGGTTAGAAGAAAAGTAGTTAGTGAGATTACTCAGCAGAGAGGAGAAAAAGCCAGAAGCTACTAGACCGAGACGCTGTGCCCCAGAGACTCACTTATCTATGTTTTGAGTTCTTTTCTTAAACATTTCAGCAAGCCTATGAGTGAAGTAGACATCACCATGTTTTCCTTTCCACAGCCTATAATTTTCTCTATTAAAATATTCCAATTAGCCTCAAACCAGCACATAGATGATGACAGGCTTCACTTGGAATGAGTTTAAACCCACTCCAGTACAGAGAAGAATCATGTTTATGGCACACATTTAGCATCTGCACTTATGGCTGGTTTATACAACTTCTAAATGATTCCCATGGTGTCCCAACACTGCATCACCAAGCCAGTTACTGCCCAAGTGCATCCTGCTCCCCAGGGAAATCCTATTCTTCAAAATCTCGTGACTTACCAGTCAAAATTCCATGTGCTGTCCCTGCAAATCATCAGCCCACCACACTGACCTTTCTCTTGGACTGCCCAGATGGTTCGATCCTCATAGACACCCTCCACAGGCAGTTCAAAGTCTGTCCTTGGAGAACATCAAAGGCAAGTGGGAAGATCTTGGCAGATCTGGTGGGCAGAAAGTACCCTGGCCTTA
The DNA here is from genome assembly GCA_013396675.1 of Eubucco bourcierii. NCBI lineage: Eukaryota > Metazoa > Chordata > Aves > Piciformes > Ramphastidae > Eubucco > Eubucco bourcierii. Next base: position 63,141 of record VWZE01009129.1, on the reverse strand, counting down.
AACCACATACCAAGTATCTGCTGATGCCCTGTTCTTATATAAAGTGCTTCCTTATTCATGCAGCTGAGTAAACTTGGATGGATTTGACTTCTCACCCAGACAGCCCCCAGGCTGTGCCTAAAATAAAGGATGGCAACTGACGTATAGATTTCTTCATGGAAGGCCTCCACCAAAGGCACTTTGTTGTTCTGACTTGTTACAGGAGCTGGCCACTGAGCACATGAACAGGACCTTCACTCCTACAGAGCCAGCATACTTCTGTATGGAAGTCAAACCACAACAGTGAGCAAAGAAGCCACAGCTCAGCACAAGTCATTTTACCACAAACTAATTGCACTTGCAGAGATCATTTAGCAGCTCTCTCTGGTTGCCACAGGAAGCAACTGGCAGCACAGAACTAGAGCCATGCCAAGAGGGTTCCTCCTCACTGTGCAGACAATTAATATGAATGCAGGGCACCTAAGAGGTGTGTGGAGTTTTTTTCTCCCACCAAGCAGCTCTGAAGTCACAGATCAATCCAATCAGGAGTACTGGATTGGTCTCTCCACTGGGAAGCACTAAGCATCCTCAATTCCCAGTGCATCCAGTAAGATCAGTGGGTGCCAACCCTCCTCCAGAGCTGCATAAACAAAGCAAGGCTCATCTCTTGCTACTCTAAACATGTTGTTTGGAAACTTCTTCACTCACAAACACACACTGCAAAACCTCTTTTCTCCCAGTTCTTTCCTCAATAGCTTGCATATAGCACAGACTGCTGTTTGCCTTCAAGACATAAGTGTCCTGTGGTTAGCTCATTGCATTACATCTTCATTAGTAGCATGAGGGGAAACAGCTCCAGAGGCAATGTCTGTCATCACAGAAGAAAACATATTCATTAAAAAATAAAATAAATCATGTTTTCCATAGATTTTTCTGGTGCTCCACTCTTTTCTCAGCGTGCTTGTGAACCTGAATATTCCCAACAACCAAGCAGCTTGGGTAACTCTAACAAACTCGGTAATAATCCAGTCACAAATGAAAGCAACTTTGTTTTAGAAGGCCAGGCCAAATTTCAGCAGGTTCAGTGACTCTTACAGGACTCATAAGCACTTTCTAAACACAAGCTAAAAGCAAGCAGACACCTTTTTCTTTTTTTCTCCTGTTTCATTTACTCCCTTATCTTTTATGTGATTGATTTTTATCTTCTCTCAGCTACCCCTCCTTTGCCTTCTGCAAAGAATGAGGGGATCGTGTTTAATATAATCTGATGTAGCAGAAAGAGCCAGAAGAAGCCAAAGGACAAATCCATATATTAAAATCTCCTCCTCTCCATTTGCTCTCATACCTTCACCACCCAACTGTAATAAAATAACACTGGATACTAACAACTGTGCCTAAAAATGTTAGGCTTCAGCCAGCATTTAATCTGAGAGTACTCTATTAATGCAAGTGGAAATAAGTAAGGTTTTGCCACATCCTGATCCATATTACAGCAGAAATAATCAGCTGTTGCCACAGAAGAGGTCAACAAAAATAACAAAGAAAGACTCAGATCAACTGAAATTGGAAAGATTAAAAAAATATATATATAATTCATATTCTTTTGATTAATGTTATGCATTTTTATGTTCCAGGAATCAAACTGGCATACTTTGTGTGCATTCAGAAACCACAGCCCTATTCTGAAATGTTTAATTTACATGCAAATTAGATTCAGGGACCTACTGGTTGCAGCTATTCCCTTTCAGTCATAAACTGGCCTTTAAGCCTAAGTAAAAGGATAATATTATGGCAACAAGATTATTACCCGGACCCGTAAAAGTTTAGCTTATAAAAGACATAAAGATTTAATTCAGTGAACAGGAATCATAGCATGGAAGGAAGAAAAAAATATTATAACAATGAGAAAAACTGGATTTCCAGAGCAGCAAACGTGAAATTGCTTTGGTTTAGAACAGACACAATGAAACAAAGATTTTGGGAATGACACTGCTTTCTGATGTGCAAATCATCTAGCCTGTACATCACCCTTATTTTTCTAGAGAAAATGTTAACAGTTTACTCTGGCTTACTCTGTGTGGCCCACAATCTCTTATTTTTAGCCCAATATATTTCAGTGAGGTACTGCTTTAAATGGTTTCAGAGTGGTGACAGATCTGGAAGAAGCAGCATAGTAACAGAAGGATCATTATCCAAAGCCCAGGGAAGTGAAGGGAAGAACTCCACAGTGCATTTAACCACAGCAGCTCTGTCTGGTATTAATATTGAAAAACAGCTCTCCAGAGAATTATTTCATTGCAAATTTCACCGAAGTATTATTGAGGAGCTGCATTCTGTCCAAGCAGGAGCAGAGTATTTAGCCTTGATCATGACAGCAAAAAAATGTTACTTGATGGAAAACTGCATGTCTTGAAAGTAGGCCAAAACAAAAATACACTTTATTTGGTGTTTTACACTAGGTTAGGCAAGTAAGTGATACTGAAAGATTAATATTTTCTCTTTACCCGCCTCTGGCTTGGGAGGCCTCAATGGAATGGCTCTGAAGACATCTTAAAGGCAGTAAACTAAAAAGGTGCATTTGAGTTCTTTCTAAAGCAAAGGAGGGCATCAGACATCCAGCAAACCCAAGCCTTTTCATCTGTGAAAGGCTAAAATCTTGCTTCACTGAGAAGAAAGTCACTCATAATTCCATACTTGCAATTTTACTATAGGTAGAAATAAAACATTACAGCATCACCACATTGTCCACGGGTGTGAGTACGACAGCACCGAGAACCAGCAGAGGAGCACCCACGACGGCTTCACAGTAATGCAAGTCTATAACGAGGGATTGTTTGGGAAGTGCATGAAAGTGCCATGACAATGTTCTTAAGAGCCTTCTGCGCTGTGATAGGAAAACAATTTTGACTGCTGCTTGCCTTGAGATTCTTATTACAGGGTTTTCACATTGTAAAATTAGTTTAGCAAACTGATTTCCATGCATGGCTGCTGAATTTTCACACCCAGGCAGCTACCAAGCACCGGTCTGATTTCGACCTTCCTCAGTGGCACACAGCTTTCACTCAGGTGGCAGGTGCTGCAGAGGTGGTCCCAACCAAGTGGGTGCAAATTAGACCCTTGTTTCAAGAGTCAATCCAAAATTAAATTGGCAACAGTCATTTTACCACACAGCTGGAGAAAAGAAGCAATCTTGCCCTTGTGGTGACAGATAAGGATACTGTGAATTAAACTGGCAGCCCAAGTGAGTTGCATCTCCAGAGACAGGTCTGTCACACTGCTCATTTAAGCAGGGCTTTGTGACAGGAAATTAAAAGAAGGAAGAAAAACTCATCTGTTTGGGATTCAGTCTGGGCAGTGACAAGTTAAATGCTCCACTACCAAACCAAAAGTAAGTTAACATGCTAGAAGGCAAGGCTCCAAACTACAAAGACTGGCTTCCATCAATCAGGTGTCAGATTTGGCTGGTGCCACACAGCACAGTTGGATGAGGAGCAACAAAAAAACCCTGTTTTCTGCACCCTCCTGCTGTGCTGAAACTTTTTCATGACCCTGGGATTCCTTAAGTCTTAAAATATTCATGTGCGGTGAAAGAAAAATCCACCTGCACAGAGACATATTCATCTGTAGGACCACCACCACCCCCCAAAAAAAAAAAAGGAATCCATCTACTTCAACATGGACATTTCTCTGTCCCGAAAAATCTCTGAGAGAGCAATAATGGGTGCTATATGCTTGTCAGAAAGGTGGTGCCTGTCTTCTCCTGTCCTGTGTTCTCCAACTTATTTTCCCCCAACATCCCTAAGAGTATCATAGGATTTAGTCCTTTGCTAGTTTAAGTACTTGAGCAATTCCACTTCTTAATTACACTCAAGTAAAAGAAAAAAAAATACTATTTTTTTTCTTTCCCTGGACTGAAATTTCATCTGTTATTTTGGCTGTTCTACTCCAGAACTGGAGTAGACTAAAACTTGACCCTATACTCCAAAGAACCTACAAAGTCCTTCCTATAATGTTGACACAATACCTTGGAGACAGAAGTTTTCTCTGCTTGACCCAAGCCATTATCTTAAACAGGTTCTGCTGTTGTTTATGCAGTAGGCTAGGGAGTTATGTCTGCAATACCTAGTTTGATTTCCCTGATAAAGACAGATTTGACTTTTAAGCTTTACAGGTATCCTCATGTCTGAAAATATTACATCTGTACATTGAGAACATTAACTTTCAAAGCAGGGGATTTGTATTAATGGCTGTGAATATTTTATTCTTGTCACAGAATCATAGAATGTTAGGGGTTGGAAGAGACCTCCAGACATCACCAGGTCCAGCTCCACTGCCAAAGCAGGATCACCTAGGGCAGGCCAACGTCCAGGTTGGCTTTGAAGATCTCCAGAGAAGAAGACTTCACAAGCTCTCTGGGCAGCCTGTTCCAATGCTCCGTGGTAGCATTAGAGACAGTTGCAGTATACAGGCTTCGGGGTTAAAAAAAAAAATCAGTTATGATAAGTTATATATGTCAGGAACTGACATGGCTGAGCTTTCATTCTATTTGTTTCCATAGACAGTTAGTTATGCTCAAACACCATCCCTCTCAAACACTACATTGGAATGGAGTAAGAAGATTCCTCCCTCTCTCACCCTGCTGATCCACATGGCAACTAGCAGGTCTGGGCAGAGTCTATAAAAACCCCACAAAAACCCCAAGACAGAGCACAATTGCTCACTAGAGATCAGACTACACAAAAAATGGATCACAGTAGAGGAGCAGGGAAGAGCAAAACAGTAAGAAGTGCTTGATACAGCTTGGTGGGATGCTTTAGAAGAGTTGCCTTCTGCACAGGACAGTGAATTTACTTCTGAAATAACTGAATGCCTTGCTTCAAAATCTATCTTGAGGCAAACATGATCATGCCATTTCATCTTACCTGAAAGATAAAGCTTTCTCACTGAAATTAACTACTCTCATTTAAAATGTTCATAATGCAGAAAGAAGGAATTACAGCACACGTTTCAGCTGCCTCAAAGGGTGGCAACGCACAGCCTCGGTTATGGAGGGAAGTTGGTGCTGCCAAGGATAATCATTTTTTTCCTCTCCATTTCTCTTCATCCCTCAAAGAAATGGGGGTTTTCTTCACAGAAATGTTCCCATACAGGTATCTTTGTATCACTACCAGGTCTCCTTGTCATCATTTCATATCCTGAATAATTTCATAGCTCACTGCTCTGACCCTCTCATATTCTAGTCATTTTTTCCCTTTGAAAACTACTGCATTACCAGTGATTTATTAGAATTTTATGTATGGCTAATTATGACTGATTTCAAGATCTTGTTTTTCAAGCTCTTGCAAACTATTGATTAGCACACACATTCTTTAAAACCCTTGCCTTAGATTCCCACACTACATTAACTCATTAATGATTCCTACAAAAGAGGGACAATAATATGATAAATCATTGCATCCACTACAAAACTGGCACAAGCAGCTCCTGACCTTGTTCTGTCTGATCTCTTATAGGGGACCATGTAAATACAGCTTACTGAGCTCATTAACCTGTTGTGTTCTCTACAGAACAAGCTAATAAACAGCCTAAGCAGGTACGAGGGTCTTGAAATGCTGACACATCCACTTGGATACGCTGAACATTTCATAATGTTGCCACTTACACTGCTTGTGCCTGATAAGCAGGAAAGGAAAAGGAACCCTGTCATCTTCTCCAGGGTCAAGGGGATGGGGCCAGGTTCTTTTCAGTGTCTAGGGACAGGACAAAGGGCAGCAGGCGCAAACTGAAATCCAGGAGCTTCCATCCCAACAGGTGGAGGAACTTCTTTGCTATGAGTGTGTTGGAGCCCTGGAGCAGGCTGCACAGAAAGAATATGGAGTCTCCTTCTCTGGAGAGATTCCAAATCCTCCTGAACACAATCTTGAGTAACCTGACCTAGGCACACCTGCTTCAACAGGAGGGTTGGACTAGATGATCTCCACAGGCCACTTCCAACCCCCACCATTGCATGATATCTGGAGTATCTAAATGTCTTCAGAAAACAGTTCTTCCCACCTATTGGATTTTCTTGACTGGGATGTGATGATGGAAGAGACTGGATTAACCTCACTTTCTAACCTTCAGAGGGTTGGATTTGGTTGAAACAAGCCTTATTCCCTCTGTCCAACTGATTGCATATGTTAGGTATGTTGCTACATTATCAATCATAGAATCAGTCAGGGTTGGAAGGGACCACAAGGATCATCTAGTTCCAACACCCCTGCCATGGGCAGGGACACTACATCAGGCTGTCTAGAGCCTCATTCAGCCTGGCCTGAAACACCTCCAGGGATGGGGCTTCCACCACCTCCCTAGGCAACCCATTCCAGGGTCTCACCATCCTCATGGTGAAGAACTTCTTCCTAACATCCAGCTTGAATCTACCTATCTCTAGCTCTGTTCCATTCCCTGTAGTCCTATTACTACCTGACATCCTATGAAGTCCCTCCCCAGCTTTCTTGCAATGTTGCTACAGAATGAATCTGACAGTTTAAAATCAGCTCCTAGTATAAAAAATATAGTTTATTAAAATAAATAGAAGGATATCGTTGATACTTAAAGAAAAATAAAAACGTTTGTGCAGAAGAACTTCTATATTCCTTCTCCAGATTTCAACACAATATTCCTGCATATTGCAAATGTTTCAGAACCCTCACAAACTCCAAGCCAGCCTGATGTTACAAATGCATGCTTGCTTGACACACAGACAAAGCTGAGCTTACACATTTTCCTTAGCTGGTCTTCTCCATTAGGCCCACAGTTAGTGAAACAATGCAACATGGTCACCAGGAAAACAAAACAGCTTTTTACAGAGTACTCCTCCAAAAGTGAGGGGCAGAAGTGAAGTACAGAATGTAACACATCAGCCTTCTTCCCAAGAAGAAGGTTTCTTCTTCTTTTACTCTGTGCAACCCAAAACTGCAGTTTTTCCAGGAATCTCTAAGCATATTGGGCAACCGTACACAAATATGAGAAGTTATGGAGGATCTAGAAGTTCAGTTTCCTACAAGTGTTTGAACACTGCCAGTGGGACAAAAGTACAACTCTCAAATTCCCTATTCATCTGCAGCCCTTGAGTAAAAGTCAATTTCAGAATCACAGAATTAACCAGGTTGGAAAAGACCTTTGAGATCATTGAGCCTGTCCTATCACCTAACCCTTCTAATTAAGTAAACCATGGCACTAAATGCCTCATCCAGCCTCCCCTTAAACACCTCCAAGGACAGTGACTCCACCACCTCCCCAGGCAGCCCATTCCAATGCCAATCACTCTTTCTGTGAAGAACTTCTTCCTAACGTCCAGCCTAAACCTGCCCTGGCACAGTTCGAGACTGTGTCCTCTTGTCCTGTCACTGAGTGCCTGGGAGAAAAAGACCAACCCCTACCTGGCTATAACTCCCTTCAGGTAGCTGTAGACAGCAATGAGGTCACCCCTGAACCTCCTCTTCTGCAGGCTGCACACTCCTAGCTTCCTCAGCCTCTCCTCACAGGGCTGTGCTCCAGGCCCCTCACCAGCCTGGTCACCCTTCTCTGGACACCTTCTGGTACCTCAACACCTCTCTTGAATTGAGGGGCCCAGAACTGGACACAGCACTCAAGGTGTGGCCTGATCAGTGCTGAGTACAGAGGCAGAATAACCTCCCTTGTCCTGCTGGCCATACTGTTCCTGATACAGGCCAGGATGCCATTGGCTCTGCTGGCCACCTGGGCACACTGATCCTACAGAAAGGCTGGAGAGTGACTTTTCATAAGGGTGTCTAGGAACAGGACAAGGGAAAATGGTTTTAAGGTGAGGACAGTAGGTTTAGACTGGATCTTAAGAAGTTCTTCAATACAAGGATGGTGAGACTCTGAAAGAGGTTCCTCAGGGAGGCTGGAGTTAGGAGTGTTTAAGGCCAGGCTGGAAGAAGCCTTGAGCAGCCAAGTCTGGTTGAGAGGCATCCCTGCCCATGGCAGGGGGTTGGAACAGAGTATCTCTAAGGTGTCTTCCAACCTACAGATATTGCAAAATATGATAATATGATTCACATGTGGAAAGGTTGCAGAGTGGGTCCATCAATTGCACAGAATGATCAAGTGGCACACATGCTGCCCATTGCCCAGAACACCCATCCCTCAAACCTAGCCACAACACTTCCCTCCTCTTCTGCAGAAGTCAGCTGGAGACATTGGAGGTAACTCAGAATACAACAGAGAGACTGGAGGCACTCAAGCAAGAGAATCATAACAGCAGGCAAGAGCTGCAAACCTTTTTGAATGTAGGTCTCATCCCTTCCACTGCACTCATAAGGAGTTTCTCACTCCTTTTTAGCCACAAAAATGCTAATACAAAGCTGGGGCTCCCAAGAGGACAGGCACCTATTAGATTGCTCTCAGTAAATGTCAATAGAATTGTTCACATGCTAAACAAAATTAGTAAGACTGGATCTAAAAAAAAAAAAAAAAAAAAGCCACAAACTTGGAAAACCACTTGCTTGCATTTAACAGAGGAGCTTCCAGACAGCTCAAGTGAGCTTCCCCTGATGAGGCTCTTGCAGGAATTACCTGCCAGGTATGGAGCTGTTACCTAACATTTATACAATTATGAAGCGGGTAAAACATTATACAACAGCAGAAATTACTTTGGCTTAAGCTGGCAATGAAAGTTTTTATCACTTAACAGCTGTTTAGTAGCCTGAATTTAGATGAACTTGTACCTCCAGTTCCAGGGGGACAGGAGGAAAAAGCTCTCAAAAACTTCAAAACCGCAAACTACAGCTGCAGCTCTGCCAGCTCATTTGTGTGTGTGTGTGTGTGTGCCTAAAAGTCACTTTAAAATTTTCTTTCTGAGAATGGTTAAACCTGAATGAGCTCAGTCATCCGGTTTCAAGGGCAGCTAGAACTGAACCAGTGCAGCCATGGGGGAAATGTAAGAACCACCAGCACATTCTAGAGGCAGCAAATGCTTTACATGATGTTTCAGCACTACTGAGTGTCCAGCAGCTCTGCCCCATCCGAGAGCTTCTCATTGATATCCAAACTCTACAGCTATGCCAGTTGTTCAAGTACTACATGTAAATCAACCTTAGATCACAGCTCTGAATGCTCCCAGCTATGGGTAGAACAAGAGCACAAGCGCCAAGCCCTTCCCTATAGGAAGCACCAGGTATAGACATTCCTTGTCTCTGGGAAAGACCTGCTCCACTTCCCACCGATGGGTAATATCCCAGACTGGAGACCCTTGAGCTTTGTCTTCCTCCTCTCACCTTTTTTAATTTGCAAGGGTCAAGTTCACCGCTTTAAAGCAGATGTGCTTTTTGCTACCAGCTGGCACAGATTCTTACCAAGCAGTATAGTGAGCTTGTGTATACCTGTTCTGAATACTTACCAGATGACACCCTGGCTGTCATCTGATCTGCCTGAATTACCAGCCTCAGGATTTAACAGAGAAAGAAAAAGGACACTATGTTTACATCAGCCTCCTGTTCTGAAGGATCCCTGTTGTATTCCTCCAAGTTCATCCAAATTTCTGCTCACTAGGGACTTCTTTATTTGAATCTAAAACATCTACTTGTACAAAACTGAATGAACTTCAAAGAAGCCCAAGGAAACCAACCACCATATGGCACATTCAGATCCAGGGGGTCTCACCTTCCCACTTAATAAATCTTCCTTTATTGGCATTTTTTTAGAGAACTATTGCATCCCACAGGGATTTTAATTTCAAGTTTCAAAAAGAGGTAAATATATTAGGTTTTACTGTACACACAGTAGATGAGGACTTTTGAAAATTCTCAAAACTTATCTGCTCAGATAAATAAAGGTTCTAATTTTGCACTTGGGGTAATTGTAATAGGGTTTTTGATCCCTGGGTGGATGGACGTAACGGTCCTATAAATCCCTAATTTTCAACATCTTCAAAGACTGTAAAATGTTTATGAGAGAATATGGTTTTAGAGACATCTGGTGGTTATATTATCCTAAGGAGAAAAATCAACACTAAAAGTATGAACCATAAATTCTATTTTTTCCACAAAAGTATCCTGTAAAGAGATGAGGTTCTTCCCTGGCTCTCTGCACACAGAGGTAGATAATTTGCCACAAGAGGCAGTCTTGTTTACGGCAACTTGGCAGCTTTGCTCACATTAGAAGAAAAGAAGAAAAGGATGGTTCAAGATAAAATAATGTATGCTTCTTTCAATAGTGTTTAAACTTAGCACAGTTTACTTGGAGTATGGTAGAGGCAAGAGACTGGAGATCTTGAATATTTTAAATCCTACTGCTAGACAAAAATTATTATCTCTATCTTGTTAACTTGTATACAGTTCATAGAATCATAGAATCATAGAATGGTAAGGTTGGAAGGGACCTCAAGGATCATCTAGTTCCAACCCCCTGCCATAGGCAGGGACACCTCCCACTAGTACAGGTTACTCAAGGCCTCA
>VWZE01009129.1:0-52538 GCA_013396675.1 Eubucco bourcierii | reverse complement strand
CCTCTGATCATCTTTGTGGCCCTCCTCTGGACCCGCTCCAACACTTCCATGTCCTTCCTGTGCTGAGGGTTCCAGAACTGCACACAGTACTCCAGGTGGGGTCTGACGAGAGCAGAGTAAAGGGGCAGAATCCCCTCCCTTGCCCTGCTGGCCACGCTTCTCTTGATGCAGCCTAGGACTCGGTTGGCTGTCTGGGCTGCATGTGCACACTGCAGGCTCATGTTGAGCTTTTCATCAACCCAGACTCCAAGGTCCTTTTCCTCAGGGCTGCTCTCCAGCCATTCACCACCCAGCCTGGATTTGTGCTTGGGATTGTGCCTACCCAGGTGCAGGACCTTACACTTGGCCTTATTGAATTTCATCAGGTTGGCCTGGGCCCAACTCTCCAGCCTGTCCAGGTCCCTCTGGATGGCATCCCTGCCCTCTAGCAAGTCGACTGTGCCACACAGCTTGGTGTCATAACTCCTGTTCTAACTCCTGAGGTGCTTTTATTTTTTTGTTTCTTTGTTTGTCTAAAAGTTCACCAACTCTCCTATATATTTTTAAGTGAAATGTTTACCTACAGGTAAAACAGCTCAGAAACAAGGCACGATCCTTGCTAAGCTGCAAATACAAGTACAGGTACTCTAAAGAAAACAACCCAACTTTTTAATACTCATTAATAGCACACAATATTGATTACTAGAGCGATTTATAAGGATTTATAATTTAAGTCCTTATTAAAACTTCAAGTATTCAGTGCCACGTTTAAATTTCCTCCATAGTCCCACAGGTCTTCTACTGGATTATGAAGACATCAAACCAAATCCTGCTCTCAGTTAAACTAAGGTAAATCCCAAAGGAAAATAAAAAAAATCTCCAGTTAAAAAAAAGTCACTTCACATATAAGCACAAAACCCAAATTTGTCTCACCTTCTGTACCTGAGATGACAGAGCTGTGATTGTAAGAGGTAAAAAAAAAATATTCCTTACGAGCTCATGCTGTAACAGGGATTCAAAACATTTTAACCCACAAGAAAAGACTCAGAATTCACAGCTTCTGCTCTCTGGAGCGAGGACTGTTCCTTTTGCTGTTTAGGTGGGTAGGGAGGCCCCATGCTCCCGTCACTCTGGTATTTCCAGCCCTCTGGCAATCTTCCTGACTACTTCAGGAGCATCTGTTTCGTCAGCCCAAACACTGCACTCCTTCGATCTGAACTTCTTCCCTGGTCGTCGCAGTGCTGTCACCCTTTTTCACACTCCCTTTCCTTGGTTTCTGTGTGTTAGAGCAATATTCTGCAAGAGCTAGAATTGGTCTCACAAAAACGCAGCTTCCCAAAGGCAAAAGGTTCTCTTGGGTAGTTTTTAGTCAAACGGGACACAGCATCCTCAGACATACCCAACTCCAGAGCAAGAACTCTAAGGCAAAGTGCAATCATCACTTTGCTGGCAGCACTTCCCTTCCCACATAACAACTTGTGTCAGCTTATCCTAGGAGCCACGCAACAATTCTGCATCAGTAATCTCATCAAATTAGATACAATGCTAATATCCACCACCATTCACAATCTATACTCATATGCTTTATTTTCAGCCAAAAAATGAATTGGTTTGGGAAGCTCAAAATAAATCTACTTTATTTGATTTTTAACCATCTCAGCATGAACCAGTAGAAATTCTGATACTAAGGAGGAGCTTCTCATGCATATTTTTCCATCCCAATCATTCAAAAGCAGTTTTTTCTTAAAGGTTTTAAGTTCAAATGTAATTTACATGCAATGAGCTGCATTAGTCTTTCATTATGTTTGATATCATAGGTGTACATAATTCAGGACATTTAAAGTCATGGTTGCTGTAGAAACCATAATTATATTTCTTGTTAAATCATTACAGATAACATCATTTATGAAATCACACAATATTATGCAGGAGTAGGAAGACGACAGCATAAAGCTACTTTACAGCTAGCTGAGCATTCCCCATGCACACACAGACATCAAGAAATGCAAAAGGCAACCTCTACGGACTCTGAATAACGTAAGGGCCTCCTGTCCCATCTCAGACATCAATTGGGAAATTCTGTCTATTGCTTTACAGTCACAATTTGCTTTTATTGAAATGTCTTTTGGGGTCAGTTGATACACAGGCCCACTATCCAGTTCCAGCAGAACCGATTTTACTGGCTTTGGTCTAGTTAGGGCAGCACCTACAGCCTCCAAAATGCAATACAAATTGGATGGGGGAAAAAATGTACACTGATGTTTCTTCACCTCTCACTCCACTTTCATGCGGGGCTTCACCTTCCTCTCTCAAACACATCACTATCTCCCAGTGAACAGCTTCTGGAGCTCCTATCTCCCACCCAAGAGCAGCCCTTAGCATGGCCTGGAATGTTTTGCCACAGTTTCTTTGGAAGCAGAGTTTGGGTATCAGTGTCCTCATGGGATGCTGGAAACCCTTGTACAGGGCAACAGTGCTCCAAAGACATCTGTGGGCACAGAAATCACTCTGGTAGCCAGACTTTCAATAGAGCTGATATGTCCCTGCACATCTGGGACTCTGATGCTCTTGACACACTGTTGGAGTGTGCAGTCCCCATTTGTGGATTTGCCTTTGCTTACAGAAGCCCAGGACTAAGCAGTAGAGAACAAATGCCTTTAAAACTGATACTCTATCACCTCTTGAAAAATACGAGCTACTTTCCAAACAGGGAACAGCTGTGGGCTGATATCTGGATCCTTTCAGTCACAAGGAAACTGTCTAAATTAATCACGTCTCACATTCCAAGCCATAACAGAATTAGCATTTGAGTGAACAGCACCTAAATCATTACTTAAATTATCATCATTTGTCAGACGAATCCTTCTCTCCCTTTTTAGTGATATTCCAGAGTTAATTGAAATGTTGTGTAATACAAAACCTGCTGGGGAAATCTACAGAATTTTAGAAGCCACATATTAATATATCCTACTAGGTCATCATTATCAAGACACATGAGTCTCCTCTCTGAGGGCCAAAAGTTCTTTCAGCATCAGCATTGGGTTTGGATACTTCATTATACTGTAGTTTCCCTTGTAATGTCTGGAGACCTGCAAATGTATTTAAAAGGCATTTCTACAGGGAGTAATTTTATCTGCATTGACTGAAAAACAAATGGAAGAAGATACAGAAGAGTTGGGGGTGAAGCCAGAGTATTAATACAGTTAGAACTGCCTCCTTAGGATCCTGTCCAGAGAACCAAACTTCTTAAAGACAGTTCTTTTAGAGGGTGGCAACCTGGGAAGCAATGTACAGTCCTCTTTGGGAGAGAGCAGTGGGAAGGGAGGATGAAAAGGAAAATGCTGTTTCTTCTCTCTTCCTGCAGCTGAGGGATAAGGAGTGAGAGAACTTGCCAGAACTAATGCCAACCTGGGAGGTCATTCAGGCCTCTCAGAGCTGTGAGATCGCTCATCTCTTTTCATTCTACTCTTGTAGCTCACTCTGTGAAACAGCCAGGCCCTTCCATTTCCCACTCTTCTTCTTCCACTTGAAGACTTTGCACACAAGAACATGATGGGGTTTGGGGCCTGGTTTTACCCAGATAGCTCTATCACCTCTGTAACTGTGAAGTGGTGTCTTCCAGCACTTTATACCAACTCTCTCCCTACTATTCTGCTACCAATTCTCATGCACCTTCCAGTAACCAGTACAGAGTTTTTCATATCCTTTTCTGTCCACTGAGTTGTTTCCTCTGTGCTCAAGACTCCAGGCCCTCAGAGGCAATAAGCATCTTTTTTCCCCTGTATTTGACAGCAGCATGGACATGGTCTCCACCCAGAGATCTTAGGTGCTACCATCCCTGGAGGTGTTTAAAATGAGGCTGGATGAGCGCTTAGTGCCATGGTTTAGTTAATTGGAAAGCGTTAGGTGATAGGTTGGACTCGATGATCTCAAAGGTCTTTTCCAACCTCGGTAATTCTGTCTTTCTGTGATTCAATGGCAGCTACCAACAAGTGCCACCTAAAGCAAAAAGAAGCATGATCTGGTCCCTTCATCTCTCTCTGGAGCAGCATTTCAAGTCTGCTTCTCACAGAGAACCATTGTCCCACCTCAACATGTATATATTGCCTGTCACTTTCCTGTACCATTGCCAGTCTATCTTTCAGAGATCTATAACCAGTGAAAAAAATTATCAGTTAGTCACAAATACATCAAAAGCCTTGTGCCTAGTTAATGTTTTACCTGGTTTATATGCAAAGAGAGGGAGAAAGATTAGAGCCAAAGTGCAGAAAATTCTTTTTCTCCATCTTTCATGAGCTTTCATCTCTAAGTAGCCCCTCAGCCCTTCGTGCAGAAATTATCATGAGCCCCATAGCTCTGTGAAAGTCTTCTCTCTATCAGCTTGCTGGAGGAGGACTAAGTGTTTGGTAGAAGCAGCTGACACTTTCCAGGGGTTGCAGTGGAATCTAGAGAGAGAGCTAGTAGGACTTCAGAAGGCAAATACTGAATGTAAATTCAGACACAGAATAAAAGCCAAGGCAGGTTGTCTGTGGACAACAAAAACAGACCCTGTGTCAGGTGTATGCCACTGTTGTGCAAGCATTCGAGCACTCAGCTTTCACCTCCTTCCCAACAAACTCCCTCTAAAATAAGATCACTTGAACAGGAGGCTGCATTTCTCTTAGTTCAAAACCCAGCTTCCTACCCTTGCTTCTTTCTCCCTTCAATAAGCACCAAAAAAAAAACAAACCTTGATTTGACATAAACTTTCTTCTCAGAAAGTATCATCTCTTGCTGCTTGCCAAGGAAGTGAAATCTTCAGTCCATTCCTACCGTTTGTTATAAAATCTGTAAATGCAAAGTTATTAAGGCTACCACAGGACTTGCAGTGCTAGGCATTTGCACTAGATAAAGCTCCACTGAGCCTTTCAGGCAGTGTCTCCGCAACTCCAATGTGCCATCCACTTTCTACTGTCACTACAAATTATTTCTGATTGATTAGCTTCCTTTACCGAATGACTATTACACTGATTAAATCAGAGGGATTAGCAGAAAGTCAAACCATACTTTTGCAAATGAATCTCTAACAATTCTAAAACAAAATCAAAAGGTAGCACACTATTACAGAGAATTTAAGAGCAATTTGTCGTCAGCTGTCATTTGGATTTCTGCACTCCGAGCTAGTTAGTTCAAACTGGGGATGTAGCTGGCAAAGATGTGGTTGCTGATTTAATGAATAATTATAGTGGGTTTAAAATACTCCCTTCCAAACTTTAAGCCATGTAATATTCATTAAAATTTGATATTTCATTGGAGATTCAAAGCTAAATTTGGATTTATCAAGCATTTTGTTAACATTCTCCAAAGTCCATAAAATTAAGAAAAGAAAGTACTGAAATCTGTGAATCATACTAAGAGTCTCACTAGGCTTTATTCAGAACTTACACAGGTAAAGCATGGTATGTACAAGTTTTCCTAAAGAAATAAAGGATAACAGGAAGCTCACCAATAACCCACCAGAGTCATTAGAGAAAGGCTGACTCCAGTTATTTTCCACGCCAAGACTTGTCCTTATGGAACCATAGAATTGTCAGGGTTGGAAGAGACCCCAAGGATCATCTAATTCCACCCCCCTTGCAATGGAGAGGGACAGCCTCCACTAGATGCAGTTGCCCAGAGCCCCATCCAGCCTGGACATCCAGGAATGGAGCTTCTACCCTCTCCCTAGACAACCTGTTGTAGTGTCTCACCACCTTCATGGTGAAGAACTTCTTCCTTAAGTTTAATCTAAATCTCCCCTCCTTTAGCTTGGATCCATTCCTTCTAGCCCTGCCATTACCCAACACTCTAAAAAGTCCCTCCCTAGCTTTCTTGTAGGCCCTCTTCAGATACTGGAAGGCCACAATAAGGTCTCCTCTGAGCCTTTTCTTCTCTGGACTGAATAGCCCCAACTCTCTTAGCCTGTCATAAAGTATGTCCTTGCATCTCTGCATGGAATAGTTCATACTGTGGAGACCCAGGTCTTTCTTCAAGGTTAGAGGGCTTTGTATGCTGTTCTCTGGCTTCCATCAACACTGAGAGCTAAACCTTCGAAGTTCTGAGCAAAGCAGCAAAGATTTCCTTGCTTAGTTGTGACTGGGTAAAAAAAATTCTTTACTATGAAAAGCTTTAATAGATTTCTAGCATTCCTGTTTCCTGTCAGGGACAGAATGAAAAGCTCTTCTGCTGTTTAATTATGGCATCTTCCATTCCCCTCCCTCTAATGTGTAAAAAAAATAAAATGAAGGGAAGTAGATGGGAAATTGTTCACCTTTTTTTTTTTTTTTTTTTTTTTCCCCCGGTTATCCTTAAAATACAGTCCTGACACCTAAGGGAGGACTTCTGGTAGAATAGGTAGTAACTTTACTTTGTCACTACTTGCCAGTTCTGTACTTGACTGTGATGGGTTGGTGCTTTTACAAGTTTCTCTTCTTGCCCCTTAGCAGGCAAGGCCCTCGGATGCGTGTTCCTTAAACAAGCCAGCACCATGCAGATGGGAAGAGCATTTCAAAACCTATTAGTTAAACATTACTTCTCTTTAATCACAACTCTGCCATGCCTTACTGTAGACTTGCTTATTAATGTTGCTTTAGTGACAGTAAAATTGCCCTAGAAGATTCAGCTAATGATAAAAATCACTCAAATATTTTTCCTGTTGTTATATATTTAACAGTTTTATTTCCATTTGTACATAAGTGCCCTGGATTTACTTTTATTGATGATGCTCCTTCGGCTTCTTGCATTCCTGCTGGTTGTAAAAAGAATATATGGGAGAAAGGACAAAAAATTAACTACACAAATGTAATGCAGAGAGAAGGCTACAAAGCTGTCCTTCCTCGTGCATCACTGTTGCTTGTGGCATGTGAATTTAGACATTCATTACTGGACATGGTAACTCAAAAGAGTAAAGCACTTCTGCAGATTTAATGAGTTTCCCTAATCTATCATGCAATATTTTATAATCCAAAGAGAGAGAAGAAAGAATAACTATATACTTGCGTACTTCAGTAGCAGTTTTTCACAGCTAGCCAATGGGGGAAGATGTCCTGGAACAAATCATCTTCAGGTTATCTCAGTGAAATTCATTACCTCTTGCTCAATAGCTCCACCTGACACAGGGTGCAGATTATTGTGTTCATCATCTCAGGCCTTTAGGAACCAGAGATCTTTGTCTGGTGTGGATGGGTCTGCAAGGAAGTGCTCTCTCAGCAATAGCACTCTTAAGATTTACTTCAAAGCCTCAAGGAGAAGGCAAATAGCCTGCAAATCCCAACAAACCCTAACTGAAGCTGCAGAGCAGAGCAGCATAAATCCCAGAGAGATTAAATCTGCTGCTGAATTGATTCATCAGAACAAGAACCTTTTCCCTCATTGAGCAGTTTTGCACCACCATGCTGGAAACCCAAACTGCACACACTGCCAGAGGAAATCACATCAACCCCCTCCTGAAAATTCTGTGTCCAGCAGAGACAAAACAGAAATGTCTGTCAAGTGGTAAGTATCGTCCCCATCACACAAAACAGAAATGTCTGTCAGGTGGCAAGTACTGTCCCTAACTCCATGCTCCTTTTCTCCCTACATTGGTCAACTGACCACCTTCTAGTTTTGCTTATAGAATGATTTGGGGCACAGCACAGAAAACAAGCTTACATTTGCCCATGTGCACTTCACTGATAGAATCACAGAACAGTTTCGGTTAGAAGGGAGTTTCGAGATCATCTAGTTCAAACCTCCTGCCAAGGACAGCGACACTTTTCACTAGGCCAGTTCTCTCCAAGCACCATCCAACCATGCTTTGAGCACTTGTAGAGACAGGGCACCCAAAACTTCTCTGGGCAACCTGTTCAGTGGCTTACCACCCTCATGCTCCATCCAGCTAAAGCCATCACATAGGGTCCTAGTCTAAGTCACTCACTCAGTGGTTTCCATAGTCCAAGAAACCTAAATTAAGATCATCATTTCACTCCATCTTACACAGCATTCTTACAGTGAGATAGACTTGCCTGGAGACATTTCATCCTCCTCAAGAATTAACATCTCTACACTTCCAACATGGTAATTAGGGCCATAAAATCCCTTCAGAGAGAAAATGACAAAGTACTACAGCTGTGTCATGATAAGTGAGCAGGGAAGGAGTGAAAATCAAGTTCTTTTAACTTGCACATAATCACGCAAGGCATTTTTTTAAAAAACACCACAAATGGTTCATTCTGATTGTGCTCTTCCAGGCGCCCTCAGCATTCAGTTGCAGAAGTGTATCAGTGAATCTTCTACCTTTCTCCTGCTTCACTTGCTCAACCCTGCTGCACATCACCTCAGAATGCAGTTTTCTGAACATGAAGAAGTCCAAGCCAGTGAGGTAGAAGTAGGTTTGGGATAAATCCTTTTCCTTAGGACTCTTGGTGGCACATAAGTTGCTGAAGGCTTTTTAAAGCAACTCTAGGCTGAGTTCTGTGGTCTTGGCAGGGAATCAGATTCATGGAGCACATACTAGATGGACCAAACCTTTTCCCAGCAACATCCCATCACTGTGCTCACCACAGACAGTGGGCAGCTCTTCCTCCCATTTGCCCTCCATCTGTGCACACTAGGTGTGGAGCATGGGAACACACATGCTGCACACCTAAGGGGCTGAAATAAACCCAAGACACCTATCCAGGCTCATTTCCACTGATATCCTCTGAAACATGGAATCAAGAAAACCACGCTGCGCTTAGGTAGCCAATTCATTCTGAGTTTGCAAACACCAAACTGTACTCAGCCATCTGTCAGAACATGACAATTTTTACCTGCATTAATAATCCCAATCCTGACACAGTAGCAAGCCTGAAAAGTGTGATGCACTATTATTACCAATTGTTCTACCAGCAGGTTTTCAGGTTACGGCACAGTTCCTTTTAATTTCAGTTTTCAGAATTCCTCATCAGGATTTTAATGAGACAGGTTAATGCCACAGAAGGTCACAGAGCCTGCAGTACATTTTCCAACAATTCTAACCAGTGAAACTTCAAGTGGAAAGACTTTGTGGCAAGATAAATCCAATCCAAAAGCTCTGGCTTTGGAAATGTGGTCATAGAAGAGATAGTTCTGCTCTTGTCTACACAGATTTTTTGTAGACCTGGTTTCCCTTTTAACTAGTGATTTGTTTCAGCAGAAAACAGACCTTTAACCAGTTGGAAAACTGCAAAGCTCAATTTTCCAGTCCACCTTTTGAGGAGGATATTCTCATACTGACCTCATTTCATGAAATTTAACTTCGCTCCCCTTTTTTCACTTGAAGATGGACTTTGAAGATGAAGGTGTAGACAAAGAAAAGTTGCAGTCCTTGTGATCTCTAAGTATTATGATATCACCTCATAACCATGAGTATGCTTCTCCCCGCCCCCCAACGGGTTTGACTGTGGAGAAGGCAGCACAAAAACTGCTTTCTGTCCCCTGCCCTGCGGGCTTGAGGGGGGAACAGCAAATGACCTTTCCCCACCCGTGTGCTGAGTCATGTGGAAGTCCACGCTGGGAATCAGGCTGGTGGCTGGCTGGGTCTTCATGCAAACTGGCAAACGGACACTTGGTCTAGAAAAGCATAAATAGAGCAAGGCAGAAGGCACAAGGTTCCTGCCCTAAAAGAGCTCCTGCCCTAAAAGAGCTTCCGTTTTGGACTGTCCTCGCTTTTGGACGGCTCCTACCTTTTTACATGGCTCTGGGTTTTGCAAGCTTGTGAAGTCCTGGGGTCCTTTTCAGAGAGCTGCCGGCAGCACCCGGACCCAGCTGCTCTCGGACCTCACTACAGTCAATTTCCTGGCTGCTATTCCGAACTGGGGCGACCCAAGGAGATTTGCTCTCGCCTGCCACTGCCGAGGCAGCGTCGCTTGCACAAATCCCTGCCTTGTGGCAGTTGTGTTTTGAGACTCTTCTGACTTTGGCAGCTTTTTTCCACCCGCTTTGGATTTCTGCCGCGTGTTGGATATTGCTTGGAGCATCAGAAGGCAGCCGAGCCGCAGAGAAACCCAGCAAGGGCTCATCGCCCAATACTTGTCTCACCTCATGAGTAAAGCCTCCTGCTCCCTTCATTTTCTGTTCAGCCTGACTGGTAGTGGGGCAAAACTGTGTTTATAGCTTAGCCTTTTCCATTTCCTGACTTCCTAAATCTCTAAATTTGTCTGTAACATCCAGTTGAAGAATTCCTATTGATTTAGAACCTGTAAATAAATCTAAACTAGTTTTGGACATAGTTTGGGGGCAGGAATTTCAGAAAAAAAGGGGGAAAAAAATCTATTTTTATAATTCCTGAGTGGTCCTGCTTCCTTGACAGGAAGATCTTCTCATACTGACCTCATTTCATGAAGTTTAACTTCATCCCCCTTTTTTCACTTGAAGATGGAATTTGACGATAAAGGTGTAGATAAGAAACAGTTGCAGTCGTTGTGATCTCTAGATATTAAGATATCAAAATTCACCTCATAGCAATGAGTATGGGAACTTGGTATATTTTTTGTTTTGTGACAAGAACAGAAAATTCAGAGATTCAACTCTCAGAAAGCTAGTACCAGAGATACTTAACAAAATCTCAACCAAGCACAAGGGATTGATCTCATACACGAAGACATAGTAACTGTCAAGATAGGAAAAGTCTATTACCAAACCATTTAAAAAAAAAAAAAATTCCCAAAGTTAAGTATTTATAGTACTCTTCCAGGATCTGAAGGGGGTCTACAGGAAGGCTGGGGAGGGATTATTTAGAAGGTCTTGCAATGACAGGACAAGAGGCAATGGGTTTAAACTGGCAGAGGGGAGATTTAAACTGATGTTAGGAAGAAGTTCTTTACAGTGAGGGTGATGAGACACTGGCACAGGTTGCCCAAGGAGGTTGTGGCTGTTCCCTCCCTGGAGGTGTTCAAGGCCAGGTTGGATAAGGCCTTGAGTAACCTGTACTAGTGGGAGGTGTCCCTGCCTATGGCAGGGGGTTGGAACTAGATGATCCTTGAGGTCCCTTCCAACCTTACCATTCTATGATTCTATGTTCTCTACCCAAAACACATGTTCACTTGCAACTAAAGGGAGAAGTACAACCAACTTTATGCTACTGCACTACACATACTTTTTCCATCTAATTCACCCTAGAAAAGCAGTGAATGGCTTGGGTGTGATCCAAGCTAGTTCATATTCTCAGGACAGAGGCAGTGCCTAGGCCACAACTAACACCACTGTGCCAGGAACAGTTATCCTGCAAAAGTCTCACTGCTTCTATTTTCTCCTTTTCTGGGAGCGCCTCTGTGGTTTGTAGCATGCTGTAAGCTGTGCCCACTCTGCATTCACTTCCTGCTGCCCCAATGAATGGCATTTCAGATAAAACAAAGGGCTTTGGCATCTCTCTAACCTGTTTTTGGGTTGGTTCCCCCATCCAGTTCCAATTAAACCTTGCACCTTTTCCAAATGTCATGCTCAGAAGTCTTTTGTAGAACTACCCATGAGGTGGAGATAAGCTTATTGCTTCAAGCCTTGAATCTCATCTGTTTACTTTCTACTGCTTCTAGCTTTTCCTATACTGGCAATATTCTTCTTTCTGACAATGTTTTGATTCATGCTCTAGCACCCAACCAAAAGCTTCTGTCTGATTTTAGACAGAAAAGTGTCTGTTCATCTTCTGTTGCACCACTGCTTCCTGCTCCTATGAAGAATTTGTCCAAGCTAATGGGGCTCTCAGCATCTCTTTTGTCTAAAGTTTTGCCTTGGGGCTTTTTAATAACAATATTATGCTGGCAGGATGGGGTTCTTTTTAATCCACTTCTTTTGGAATTATCTGCTAGGCTTATAATAAGTTTTGATCTTCACCTAATATCCTATAGGCTGGAGAGCTGGATGAGGAGAAATGTAGTGAAATTCACTAGGCGAAGTGTAGAGTCTTGCACCTGGGAAGGAACAACCACATGGACCATCACAGGTTGGGAACTGGCCTGTTGGAGAGCAGGGGAAGGGAAAGGGACATGGGTGTTTTGGTGGACAGAAGGATGTCCATGAGTCAGCAACATGCCCTTGTGGCCAAGAAAGCCAATGGCATCCTGGGGTGGAGTAGACAGGATGCAGGTAGTAGATCAAGAGAGGTTCTCCTCCCCCGCCACATCTGGAATACTGTGTCCAGTTCTGGGCCACTCAGTTCAAGAAAAACCTCAGGGATATTTCAAAGAATCTAGCACAGAGCCACAAAGATGCTGATGGGAAGGGAACATCTTCCTGCTGAGGAAAGGCTGAGGGAGCTGGGGCTCTTTAGCTTGGAGAAGACTGGGAGGTGATCTTACTCATGTTTATAAAGATGTGAAGGGCAGTGTTGAGAGAATGGGGCAAGGCTCTGCTCAGTGATGTCTGATGAAAGGACACGGGGCGATGGGTACAAGCTGGAGCAGAGCAGGTTCCAGCTGAACATAAGGAAAAACTTTTCCACTGTGAGAGTGACAGAGCCCTGGAACAACCTGGAGAGGTTGTGAAGTCTCCTTCCCTGGAGACATTCAAACCTGTCTGGATGCTTTGCTGTGTGACCTACTCTAGGTGACCCTGCTTTGGCAGGGAGGTTATTCCTTCCAACCCCCACCATTCAGGGATTCTCTGGAATTCCTAGGGACTCAGAAATTCAAATCACTGCCCACTATTGGCTTCACTGGTGAGCAACAACTTCTTGGTGAACTGTCACTGGTGAGGATTAGTTTTTCATCTCCTATAGTCCCCATCTGAATATCTCATAGCCTTTTACCAAGTACTTAGTTCTCCCCTTGCACGGCAAGACTGAGTTTTCAGTCTTACGTGGGTTGCAAAGACACCCAAGTTTCACCTTTCTTTCCGTGCTTATCAGATAAAAGCATTTCCCTCATATTTCATTTTTGTTTAGACTCCTCTAATGTCTCTACTCTACTCTTATAATTATGGTCCCCTGAGATAACAGAAAGTAGATTAAAAAAAAAAAAAAAAAAAAAAAAAAAAAAAAAAAAAAAAAAAAAAAAAAAAAAAAAAAAAAAAAAAAGAAAAGGAAAAAAAAAAACCCAAAAAACAATCAAAGTCCAAATCAGCAACTGAAAAACAAGGCTATTTCCAACCACCTCCCTTCTGGCTGCCACACAGCACATACAGAAAGCAGACAAAGCACTGTTTCCAGAGGGATCCAGATCTGGTGGGGCTTTTAACTGTTCTGTTTTTCCAGTTCCCAGAACACTTCATCATTTTGCTCTGAAATGGAGACAGACTACCAGATAGTTTTCTTTCATTCGGCAGCTACTTGATCAGCACTGCACAAGGGCTGCCTTACAGCAACCTCCACCAAGTCAGGAGAAAACCCTTTACAAGTTCCTCTCCCCCAATAACAAGTCACAGAATTGCAGAATGGTTTGGGCTGGAAAGGACACTAAAGGTTATCCAGTTCAACCCCTCACAGCCACCTACTGGCATTTCTGCTACAAATAGCCTTTGATAGCTTGGCTATCATTAAAAAGCTTCTCTAAAGCCTGAAGGACAGTTTGCACATTGTTAAACCATTTGGGAATAGAGTCATAGAACTGTTTGGGCTGGAAAAGACCTTTCAGATAACCCAGTCCAACAGTTAACCCAGCACTACTAGATCACAACTAAATCATGTCCTTCGGCACCACAGCTACATGGCTTTGAAATCCCTCCAGGTATAGGGACTTCACGACTGCCCTGAGATAAAAGGAGTAAGAAACGATCACGATTATCTATAATTAGCTGAAGCTCAAGCAGGGAGCATTTGCCCCATTTTAGCCATGTCAGTAGTTAGATTCAAATCAAAACTGAAACATGTGACAGGTTTAAAATGGATGTTTTGCTTCTAATTCATCTTGGATGATAAAATCATTGACTAAGAGAGGAAAGTTGCACAGCCTGCAGATCTACCTCCACCTACTTCTTTCTGAGAGCAGATTAGGTCCTGTGAGTTTTAAAAAAAAAAAAAAATTATCTCTAATGCCTCTCTAGAAAGCAAGATAAACACAAAGGCCATGGCCTGGACAGGTTGGAAAGCTGAGCAGACCGAACCTCATGTAGATCGACAACAGCAAGTGTAGAGTCCTGCACCTCAGGAGCAATAACCCCCTGCACCAGTACAGGTTAGGACCTGACTTGCTGGAAAACAGCTGTCTGAAGAAGGACCTGGGAGTGCTGGTGGACAACAAGTTCACCACAAGACAGCAATGTGCCCTTATGACCAATAAGACCAATGGTTTCCTGTGGTGCATTCAGAAGAATGTGGCCAGCAGGTCAAAGGACATTCTCCTGAGCCTCTCCTTTGCCCTAGTCAGGCCATATCTGGAATGTTTGGTCCAGTTGTGGGCTCTCCAGCTCAAGAGAGACAGGGAACTACTGCAGAAGAGTCCAGCAAAGGTTACAAAGATGCTGAGGGGCCTGGAGCATCTCTGTGAGGAGGAAAGGCTGAGAGACCTGGGGCTGTTGAGCCTGGAGAAGAGCAGCCTCAGAGGGGATCTGCTCAATGCTCAGCAAGAGCTAAAGGGTGGGGGGCAAGAGAATGGAGCAGACCCTTGTCAGTGGGCACCACTGACAGAACAAGGGGCAATGGGCACAAAGCAGAACCCAGGAGGTTCCATCTGAATGCGAGGAAAACATTCTTTCCTCAGGTTGCTGGAACCCTGGAGCAGGCTTTCAGGGAGGCTGCAGAGTCTCCTTCACTGGAGAGATTCCAGACCCACCTGGACATTGTGATCCTGGGCAACCTGCTATGGGTGACTCTGTTTTAGCAGGATGGTTGTAGTAGATGTTCTTTTGGAGGCCCCTTCCAGCCCCCACCATGCCAGCCAGTGTTCTGTGACATGAATTAAACAGGTTACAAACACCACATTCACATTGTGCTGGGGTTGACCCTTCTCTTGGTAGCTTTGATTAAGAGTTCAGGGTCTAGGTGCTAAGGCTGCAATGTCCTCACTCTAGAGCAACTCCTTCTAGTAACCCTGTAGCATTCAGTGTCCTGGCAAGCGCTCAGTTTTACAATGCGGCTGCAGGGGGGCAACTCCTCTGAAGATTTTAAAAAGATGACACTTCAGCTGCTGGCATCTTCATTACAAGATCTTTCAGTTTCAGAATAAAGACACTAACAGGGACCATAAATTAACATGATGATGTACATATTAGTGAAGTTATATGGGGATGCTGACCTCTCTGTATTTAATATTTTGTGACCATCACAGTTCAGAGTAAGCCCTGGTGAGCAGAATTAGAGCAAACCTATTTCCTTCTCCTTGTATTCTGAACTGCTGAAGTACATGGTGTTCACTTTCATGCTTTAGCATTTGTGCAATGTTACCAAGCTACAGTAATGTGGAACCATGTTTTAACTGCCCCCAGACAGATATGGCCTCAGACAGACAAGCATAAATCTGGAGTGACCTCGTTGTTCTTGTGTTTTCTCAGGAGTTACACTGACTTAGCTAACAATTATCTCCAGAGCATTGAACTAAATTGCTTTACAAGGCAATACTTTAATGCTAATATTCTTTACATTAATATAAATGTGTCTTTCTGTTACACTTTACATAAGATCCATTTCAAATGCATTAATTCAATTACCTTGTTTTATAGATATTAAACATTCAGGCAGTGCGAGAAAGCCAGTAGCAAGTTTCTGCTGGTAAGACTCACAGCACAACCGAGCTCTGGACATGCACACATTTACATTTGCTCCCTCCCTGGATGTGTTCAAGGCCAGATTGGATGAGGCCTTGAGTAACCTGTACTAGTGGGAGGTGTCCCTGCCTATGGCAGGGGGTTGGAACTAGATGATCCTTGAGGTCCCTTCCAACCTTACCATTCTATGATTCTATGATTCTATACATCTGTAAGCTGAGATGCCAACAATGAAACTGTAACTACTAAAATTCTACAGACTTACACAAAATTATGACCTACTTATGAGATTAAAAAAAAAAAAACCCAACCACAAAAAAACCCCACCCTTCTTTCAGCCTGAAACCATCATAGAATTGTAGAACTGTTTCAGCTGAAAGATACCTCCAAGACTCTAAGATCATCAAGTCTAACCTTCAACCCAACATCACCATGGCCGCTAAACCATGTCCCAGAGTCCCATGTCCATACATTTCTTGAACACTCCCAGGCATGGTGACTCCACCACCTGCTTAGGCAGCCTGCCCCAATCCCTGACCACTCTTGCAGCAAAGACACGTCTCCTAATCTCCAACCCAAAACTCCCCTAGCACATTTTCAGGCCATTTCTTCTCATTCTATCACCTGATACTAGGGAGAAGAGACCAACCCCCACCTCACTGCAACCTCCTTATAGGGAATTGCAGAGAGCAATCAGCTCTTCCCCTCAGCCTACTCTTCTCCAGACTTAACAACAAGAGTTACTTCAGCTGCTCCTCACCAGACCTGTTCAGCAGCTTTGCTGCCCTTCTCTGGACATACTCCATCAACTCAAGGCATATATACAACACCAAACCTTGCTCACTCCAAAATCAACATCACCAAGCTCCTCTTGGCTCCAATGGGAACAAAATCTGGGCTACCTTCCTTGCTGGTGGAAGAAAGCTGAAAGAAATGCAGCCTTAAGTACTTGTTTGCTATAACTCTGTTAGCTGAGAAACCTCTTTCTTCAAACACTCTAAAGTGCATCAGTTCTTGCTGAATCTGTTTGAAGTTCAGCAACCAAAAGAGACACTTTTTAAATCTCTAGTCACACAACTAAGAGCGAAAAGGAAAATAAAAATTAGAAATGCTGCTTCTTACTTTTTACTTCTAACTTTTTATGCAACTTAATCCCACCCTCCTACGCAGCGATAAGCAGGGAGAATAAACATTCATTTAGTTTAAATCCCCCATACAGTGGAGAACAAGTTCTTTGGATCACTAATGTGCTTAAAGTACATCTGCACTCAACGTGCGTGGGCGAGAAGGGCAGGACTGTCGGCAGTGTGCAAAATCAACCCCCTCTGGCATCACAAAGTGTAGGTGCT
The DNA here is from genome assembly GCA_013396675.1 of Eubucco bourcierii. Classification (NCBI taxonomy): domain Eukaryota; kingdom Metazoa; phylum Chordata; class Aves; order Piciformes; family Ramphastidae; genus Eubucco; species Eubucco bourcierii. Next base: position 35,559 of record VWZE01009129.1, on the reverse strand, counting down.
TGGAGCAGGTTGTACTTTTATCCCTCAGCATAATCTTCTACAGAAAGACCCCAACAGTGCCTATGGAGGTGGAAGAGCTCAGCGGCAAAGTGAGATTCCTCTATCTGTCCATGTAAGGTTTTCCTCACCCCATTCTCCACAGGGACAGTTCAGAGTCTATCACAGTTCACAGGAGACACCCCACTAATTTCACAGGGCTTAGACACTGTTCACATTGCAAGCCCCTGCATCTATGATTTAATCCCTCAGTTATCTCCTTTTATACATACTCAGAAACTGCAATAAACAAACTAAGCAACTCTAGAGGTGCCAGAGACAAACTGAGAAACTGAAATATCAGGTGGTGATGGAGCAGTGAGCACAGACAGCATCCAGCCTTCAGCTCCATTTTCAACTGTAGCACTTGTCCTGTGATTACAAATCAAACCTCTTTCCACCTGGCTGTCAAAGCTGAAGCAGCACTCAGCCAAAATACCACTGACTATTCTTCCATAGCTACATTATTACAAAATGGCAGGCGTTGGAAGGAACTTGTGAAGATTATTCAGTCCAACTCCAAGCAGGGGAGGGTCCTTAAAGCAGGATTGTCCTTTAAATAATTTTTGTCTAAGCATAGGTTAAGCAACAGAGCAACTACTTCAGGAATCATAGATGGGAAGTGATATAATTCAAGGACATTGCAGAATCAAGTGAAGTGGTACAAAAATTTTTATAAATTAGTATCTTACAAAAGGTTTGTAGAAAAAGCCTGATTGTTTCTCAGCATCCAGCCAAAGTCCCTGCACATATTTACATATCACAGAATCACAGAATATTAGAGGTTGGAAAAGACCTCTGAAGATCATCGCGTCTAACCCCCTGCCAAGGCAGGATCACCTAAGATAGTTTGCACAGGAATGCATCCAAGTAGGGGTTGGAAGTCTCCAGCAAAGGAGACTCCACAACCTCTCTGTGCAACCTTTTCCAGTGCTCCACCACCCTCACTGTAAAGAAGTTTCTCCTCATGTTGAGGTGAAACCTTCTATGTTCCAGTTGGTAGCCAATTGCTCCTTGTTTTATTACTGCACACCACAAAAAAAGAGATTGGCCCCCTCCACTTGACACCCACTCCTCAGATATGCATACACATTGATGAGATCTCCTCCCAATCTTCTCTTCTCCTGACTGAACAGCCCCAGATTTCTCAGTCTGCCTTCACAGGCGATGTTCAAAAGTTCTCCAATCATCCTCATGACTCTCTGCTGGACTCTCTCCAGCAGGTCCTTGCCTCTCTTGAATTGGGGAGCCCAAAACTGGACAGTTTCCAGAAAATCAAAAATTGTTATTTCCCAAGAGGACACTTTTACATTACACCATGTTAAGCACACTGTTTCCCCTCCAAACAAACATCTTCTTACTAGAAGAAAGAAAAAATGGTTGACAAACGAGATCAAATTGCTCACATCTGCCTGTGACAGAACCTTTAGTGTGGTAACAGAATCCCAGCATGATGGGGGCTGGAAGAGACCTCTGGACATCACCTTGTTTAACCTCCCCAGGCTCACCCAGAGCAGACTGCAGAGGAATTCACATCTAGACAGGCTCTGAAAAACTTCAGAGGTGGAGCTGACCCTTGGAACGGGAAATGGATGCCTTTACCTGCTGCTGCTGAACCTGGCCAGCTTTGCAGAGCTCCAGAGACCTCAAGAGTACAGCACCAACTAAAGCAATTCCCTGCCCATTCAGACTGCCCCATCTATCCCCCTGAGCTGTATATAGACAAAGTCAGTTATCAACTGACTGATGCTTTCTACAAGCCAAGGCTCTCCTTCTGGGTTTTGTGCCTTCACGGAGATGAAGTTCATTTTTCACATAGTATTTCAAGGCTCAATATTGCCTTTTTGTTCAAGCAAGCCTCATGCTGAAGATTTTTATTTTATTAATGTTTGTATAAGAACAAAGAAAGCTCTTTGTTCTTATTTACTCTGTAAAGCCAAGAAACGAAGAGTGAACATTATAATACTACAAGTGTTCAGATATTTCAGACCCCCACAGACCTGGGGTTTAATGGATGTGTACTTTTTTTGTCTTTGTAATGAACGTTTCTAAATATACTCAGAAAAAAAAAAGGAAGATTATTTGCCTTTTTAATATTTAATACTTTGTGGCCATATATATGGAAACAATTTGTCATGGGTGCATTTCTGGTGAAAGGAAACAGCTCCATTACAAGGTTGAAATGTAGATTTGATTGCAAAAGCTCTGAAAGGACCCGTGTTCTGCATCCTGAATGTCAAATCAAAAGCAGCCGACCCCAGAATCTAAAGATGAACCGTACATAAGCCAGCAAGTAATCAAATGCAAAGTATGATTGCAAAATCTTGCATAATGCTTCGTGCCCAGATCTATTTAGGTGCTGAAATATTTCAAAACTACATCAGCTGGAAATTCTGCCTCCATCCCAGTGCCCTGCATTCATCATGTTAAGAGACGATGTTGTTTGAAGGCTGTTCATTTCGAAATGCCAACAACTGTGATTTTCACATCAGCCCTTAAAAACCCAGCACTTGTTTCTCTGATGCAGCTAACACTTAAGGCACTTAATGTCATTTCCTGCACTCTAGGCTGAGACAGAGAATCATAGAATCAACCAGGTTGGAAGAGACCTCCAAGCTCATCCAGTCCAACCTATCACCCAGCCTTATCCAATCAACTAGACCATGGCACTAAGTGCCCCATCCAGGCTTTTCTTCAACACCTCCAGGGACTGTGATTCCACCACCTCCCTGGGTAGCCCATTTCAAAGGCAAATCGCTCTCTCTGTGAAGAACAGCCCAGCCTGATAGACAGGAGAGTTACTAGTGGGACCTACAAAAACCACCCAGGAACTCTGTGCTCCCTGCAGGCAGTGACAGAATGATGGGCAGGGCACCCTACCGGTCACAAGATGCCAATGTGGACAATGGTATCACATCTTCACAACACTAACCTCTAAAGGAAGAAAATCATATTTCTGTTATATTAATTATTACAGAATTATATTCTCATTTAGGTAATTTTTGCTAGAGAACTTCAGCCATGTTCCATCTAATATTTCAAGTGATTACATGGGAGTTTCATGTGTTTACACTGCTTTCTCCCTAGCAAAAATGACTGTTGAACACATAAAGGCCAATACTATGGCACAGACAATTACTCTTCTCTGTCTCTGAGGAGAAGCCTAAAGAACCTGTAGTTCCAACACTGGACATAACTGCTATGAAGCCAGGAATGCAGACTGATTTCCCGCTTCCTTTCTCCTTTTATTACCTGCAAAAGAACCTTCTCCCAGACCCTATAAAGAATAATTTTTCCTTCTTCTTTTAGTTTCCTTTTAGCTTAATTTTTGCCAATTGCTTTCCTACTAACACAGTAAATAACACATGATTTCCCACGGGGAATTAAATACCAGAACTTTATAGTTCAAGTTAAGACCTTGTCATTTCTCATGTGAGTGATAGATGCAACTGAAGTCCTATACACAAAGCAGTAATAACATGCAGCTTTTAATGCCTCCTCTACATGCAAATGAGAAAGTCCAAACATCTTACAAATCAAACTTGTAAAAATGGGCCCCATTCTGTTGTCGCCTTGTATTTAAGTCACTGCCCTTGTATGAGTCTAACCTAGAGAGAAAAATCTGCCACTGGTAAGCCACTAAGTTTGCAGATATTACACTTCTGAGGAGCTGGTTTATTAATCCTAACCCAGAAGGTAGGTTGTTTGACAGGCTGCTCTGGAGCAGCTACTGAAATAGAGTAACAAAATCCCTGCCCAAATTAAAGTGACAACATCTCCTGACATTTCTGTCCATATGTAGGCAGGATTTTTTTCTTACCAGACTTCTTTGACTTTGATGCATGGGAGCGATCAGTTGGACAACATTTACAGTCATATTTAGATGGCAAACGTGTTCCAAATTCTGCTTATACTTCCTTATTTTACATGATTACATTTCTCAACAGCTTCAGGTGGCCCAGACTCCATAAAACCACGGGACCACAGCATTCCAGGAGCCTCAAGACTTAGATGGGATCAGCTAAGACTTTATCTAGCTGAATTGTGGAAATCTGATTTGGTTGGAGCTTTCCTGCAGGGCCAATTGGACCAGATGATTTTCAAGGGTCCCTTCCAACTAAATGCATTCTGTGATTCTATGAGATCTTTGTGAACACAGAGTCCACTGTTGGCCCATTCTTCTGGGCAGAAAAGTTCTTTGCAATCTCTAACCTCAATCTCACAGGACACAACCTGCAGTCCCTGCTGCACTGTCTGGCATTGAAGAGACTGATTCCATTACCTTTGTACCTGCTCTTCAAATAGGTGGAGGGCACTGCCAAATCATCCCTTTTGTTCTTTGGGACACTACATAAAGTTAATCACTTCAGCCTCTCCTCCTAGGCTTGGTGTTCTAAGCCCCAGTCTCTTCAGGTCCTATATTACACACATTTCCTTGCATGTGATGGCAGGAGTACTTTGACACACTGGTAAGAGACAGCAACAGACACAGTACCAGCATCTCTGCAGCAATGCAATAAAACCAGAAAAGAGCAGCATCTGAAACACTACTGCTCTACAAGACCTCATCAGAAAATTAATTTCCGCAATCTTTGTTCTCGAGGTTCTGAGTCAGGCTGCCTGGTTGGGGAACACAAATCACACATCATTTCTTTTGTCCCCCTTGAGCAAGTCCAGCTACACTCATCCTGCTTTCAGGATGCTTTATATTGGACCTTGAACATAGCACTACCACAGCCCACATGGAAAATATTCCATGCAGAAATATTTCCTGGAGCCTTGCAGATTGTGTAACAGAAACTCATTCCCACTGTACTGGGCTACTTCAGTACCACCAGCCTGGCAAAGGTAGAAGTCCTGTTTTGTAGGTCATAGGCACTTAACAGAACCACTTGCTTTACAGGCCCTCTGATGCCAGTGCACACCATGATTTGTGGTGGGAGAAAGCAAATGTGTATTTCCTTTGTGACAGTGGCCATTAATAACCCAGAAATATGTTGTCATGTTGAGAGCAGGAACAGCTGAATGGGTGGGTACATTTCTTTTCCGCTAGCAGGAACAGAGAGTGGAAGGACACATCAGGTCTTTGCTAACATAGAATCATAGAATAGAATCATAGAATCATAGAATGGTAAGGTTGGAAGGGACCTCAAGGATCATCTAGTTCCAACCCCCTGCCATAGGCAGGGACACCTCCCACTAGTACAGGTTACTCAAGGCCTCATCCAATCTGGCCTTGAACACCTCCAGGGAGGGAGCATCCACAACCTCCCTGGGCAACCTGTTCCAGTGCATCACCACCCTTACTGTAAAGAACTTCCTCCTAACATCCAGTCTAAATCTCCCCTCTGCCAGTTTAAACCCATTGCCCCTTGTCCTGTCATTGCAAGACCTTGTAAATAATCCTTCCCCAGCCTTCCTGTAGGCCCCCTTCAGATACTGGAAGGCTACTATCAGGTCCCCTCGAAGCCTTCTCTTCTCCAGGCTGAAGAGCCCCAACTCCCTCAGCCTGTCCTCATAGGAGAGCTGCTCCAGCCCTCTGATCATCTTTGTGGCCCTCCTCTGGACCCGCTCCAACACTTCCATGTCCTTCCTGTGCTGAGGGTTCCAGAACTGCACACAGTACTCCAGGTGGGGTCTGACGAGAGCAGAGTAAAGGGGCAGAATCACCTCCCTTGCTCTGCTGGCCACGCTTCTCTTGATGCAGCCTAGGACTCGGTTGGCTGTCTGGGCTGCATGTGCACACTGCAGGCTCATGTTGAGCTTTTCATCAACCCAGACTCCAAGGTCCTTTTCCTCAGGGCTGCTCTCCAGCCATTCACCACCCAGCCTGTATTTGTGCTTGGGATTGTGCCTACCCAGGTGCAGGACCTTACACTTGGCCTTATTGAATTTCATCAGGTTGGCCTGGGCCCAACTCTCCAGCCTGTCCAGGTCCCTCTGGATGGCATCCCTGCCCTCTAGCAAGTCGACTGTGCCACACAGCTTGGTGTCATCTGCAAACTTGCTGAGGGTGCACTCCATTCCTCTGTCCATGTCACTGACAAAGATGTTAAACAGCACTGGTCCCAGCACTGACCCCTGAGGGACACCACTTGTCACTGGTCTCCAGGTGGACATTGTGCCGTTGATCGCCACTCTCTGGGTTCGACCATCCAGCCAATTCCTTATCCAGTGAGTGGTCCATCCATCAAGTCCATGCTTTTCCAGTTTGGTGACCAGGATGTCATGTGGGACAGAGTCAAATGCCTTACTCAGGTCCAGGTAGATGACATCAGCTGCCCTTCCCTTGTCCACTGTCGCTGTGACTTCATCATAGAAAGCCACTAAATTTGTCAGGCAAGATCTGCCCTTGGTGAAGCCATGCTGGTTCCAACATGCACCACCAGGCTGAATCTGTCTACAAGCAAACAGGGAGCATTTCCCAAGACCTACCACACCCACAGAGCACAACCCCTCTGTGAGTTGCAGATCTCCATGCATTCACTGCTAGTCATAGCTGAACCAGTCACTGCCAAACAGTCTTGCATGCAGCACAAAAGCCAAGAAACAGCCCCCAAACACAAAACTCAGACCTGCTCCGACAGGTAAAATCTTCCCCAAGCACTTTCTCAGCCCCAGAGCCATCAGTCTGCTTGGAAAGTTATTTTTAAGAAGTAGTGACAAGATATATATTCTGCTCTGAACTTTTTCTGCTTGCAAATTCAATCTAACTTCAACTCCTATTAACTTTTATGTTATTTTATGTTTCTCTTTGCTTAATGTACTTTGTTTCTCTAGCACACAGAAGCCAGTCGGACAGGGAAATTATTTAATGAAGCAATCCCCTGCTATCTGCCTTGCTGCCTCCAGAAAACACCATCCAGTAGAAACAGGTACATCTGGAAACTTCAAATAGTCAATACAGCAATGCAGCCCTGTGGTCAAGAAGGCAAATGGCCAGTGGTGCATCAGGAAGAGTGGGGCCAGCAAGTTGAGGGAGGTTCTCCCCCTCTATGCTGATGAGATCTCATCTGGTGTGCTATGGCCAGTTCTGGGCTCTCCTGACTTCAAGAGAGGCAAGGAAGGACTTAAGAGACTACAGCAAAGGGCTACAAAGATGATGAGGGAACTGGAACATCTCTTATGCAAAAAGGCTGAAGGACTGGGGGCTTTTTAGCCTGGAAAAGAGAATACCAAAGGGAGATCTCATCAATGTTTACACCTAAACAATGGGTGTCAGGAGGTTGGGACCAGGCCTATTATCAGTCATGCCCAGTGACAGGACAAGAGGTAATGGGCAATAGGAACACAGGAAGTTCCATCTAAACATGAGGAGGAACTTATTTACACTGAGGGTGGTGGAGCACTGGAACGGACTGCCCAGAGAGGTGGTGAAATCTCCATCTCTGGAGTTATTCCAAATCCACTTAGATGCCATCCTGTGCAACCTGCACTAGGTGAGCCTGCTCTGTCAGGGCGGTTGGACTAGATAATCTCCAAGGACCCTTCCAAGCCCTACCTTCTGTCCTTTTGTGTACTTCCACTATTACACTTCCCTCTGCAAAACCTTTCTGCCCTGGATGACAAATCACTGATGTAGTCACAGGGTAGGACAAAGCCACCTAAGTGGAGATGTGACAAAGTCATCAGGTTTTTTTTGTTGTTTTTTTTCGCTCTGCTTCAGCCTAGCACTGCATCTTGTTTGGGCTGCTTCATTAAAAAGCCATAAAGGTTGCTCAGTCATGCTCAGACTCCAGATTTGCATAGTCAGATTGTTTCTAAATATTTCAATATCCACCTCGCAGCGACAGCTGCATGGTTTCTGAGGTGCTTACCTCCACACTAACACTACTATTGCACAGCCAGTTTTTGAAGCTGAGTGTTCGGAGCTGAACTGCCAAGAGGACAGGGTATGTCTGAGCAAGAGTTCACATGTCCCACATTAATGGAATGGAGGTTAGCACAGGCCAGACCTGCTAAGATAATAGAGAAAGATTTTGTACATTTGTAAGCCCCCAAAAATTAATTTTTCATGAGCCATTTTGAACCTGGCCTTTTGCTGCTGCCCTCCCTTATCTTAGCCATTGCACCACGTACCTCTTCAACACCATTTCCCCTCATGTCTGGTCTCCTATGAACTGCACATTTCTGCCTGTCCCTGCACTGTGTAACATAGCTATGAAAGAAAAACAGCTGGGTCTGCACCAGGATCAGATTTATTAAGTGGATATTGCTAATTATCATGGACACAGTTTCAGTTTCAGTTGGAAAATACCTCTAAGATCCTCAAGTCCAACCATCAGCCTAAGACCACTATGGCCATTAAAGCATGTCCCAAAATGCCATGACACAACAGCAACCACCAAAGTACAACTCTGTCACGCACAAGCCCTAACTCACCACAATCATCACAAGTTGAGTTGGTTTTGATGATTTCTGCAGCAAGCCTTAACCAGTTCAGCTCAATTCACCCAAAGACAGTCCTGCACCCTTTTGGTTTTGGTGCAAATACTCTCAGGCAGCTGAAGAACACACACATTTGCACATCACACCACTGCTGCCAGACAGGGATGTATAATACAGCCTCACTTCACTGCACCTACAGTGTCCAGATCTAACTGGAACCACTTTCTTCTACCACCATTAAAGTTAATTCTCCTACAGCGAGTAACATCCGTGGGCAAACACTGCTGGCATTTAATGAGATGAAACAATGCAGCACATCCTGTCTTACCGCCGCTTTTTCTCCAAGGACTGCACCATAAAAAGCCAAAATTGCTGTTTTTTATGTCCTACCACTTTCAAAGCTCTTAATTTCTCACCAACCATTTGGGCACTGTTTATACTGCAGAATTCTCTTACATAGAATCCCTGCTCCCTGGGCTTATAATTTTGATATATAATTGAGATGTCCAAAGCCTTCTAATAAGCAGTGATAAATAATCCAAATTAGATACTTTATATAGAGGTATTTGCCCTTTCATGCATAGAAGAAGAGGTTACATTCTCACCTCTATATTTACTAATAATTTACCCTCCTGTGTTAACATTTCCAGTGCTGTTTGACATTTCATTCTCAGGATTTTTCTCCTTCAATTACTTTTTATTGGTAGTGAATTTTTTTTTTTTTTTGTCTTTTATTAGAGGTGCAGAGGGCCATCAGATAGAAATTCAACCCCTGCTGCAGAAACCTTGCATCAATATCTCCATCTCCACAAAAGCTCTGCAATCAAAACAAAAACACTATTAAAATGTAAGCCCATCAAAAATCTCATCTTTTCTTCTCTCTCCTTGCCCCACTTTCCTGTCTGCTTTTTTTCTGTTGGTTGGGGAGCCTGTGAGTTTTCCTTGGGTTTGTTTTTGTTTTTCTCATTTCCAGTGGGTGGTTGTTATGATTATAGTCATGGTCATCATTATTATTAATGTTTTTTTGGGAGTCGCTGGGGTTTAGGTTTTTTTTTTTCAGACTGAGTGGTACCTCTGAGTTCAGGTAGGACCAAACCTGAGCTGTAAGTGAAAAAATGCAGTTTGACTTTACATTAAAAATCCTTGTTGCCACAGAAGCATGACACCAATTGTTGTGGTAGACCTAAGCAGGCCAAATCAGGCTAGTATATGTCCTGGTTTGCCCAGGCATGTTTTTCTTCTCTCCTTCTGTTTCGGGGAGAGCAACCATGGGAAAAAGGACAAAGAACCTGGAGCCACTAAGTCTGGGGTCTGTGTCCTGCCCAGTAACTGCGGTAAACAAGGTGCACAGGGTTGCCCTGTGCAAGGCTGTGTTCTGCCCAAAAAAGGGTAAAGCAAGCCTATGGCTTCACTCAATGTGGTCACATCTTGGCNCTGAAAGCCTTCTGCCCAGATGGAAGCCCTGACACAAATCGTCTATAAAGCCAGGAACAGGTCAGAGATCGTCTGTCTCCTTTCTCCAGCACCCAGAAGCCTAGGGAAACTCTAAACCCTCTGACGGGTACTGACAGCAATCCCGCCACANGCTTTGCCATTGCAAGGTGTGTGTCTGCTATTGCATCCATGCCTGCTGTCTCACTGATCCTGAGCTGAGGTTCTGATACCTGTCGCACGTTCGGCCTGCACAGCCGGTGTGACACCATGCCCAGACTGCACACTGCAGGACATCTGCCTGCACCTGAAAGCCTTCTGCCCAGATGGAAGCCCTGACACAAATCGTCTATAAAGCCAGGAACAGGTCAGAGATCGTCTGTCTCCTTTCTCCAGCACCCAGAAGCCTAGGGAAACTCTAAACCCTCTGACGGGTACTGACAGCAATCCCGCCACAAGCCTTGGGTACTGTCAGGTAATATTTTTGTGAGTAAATGCCAAAAGCCTCTTGGAATCATTAATTGCCTTCTGCCATAAGCAGAAAGTTGCTCCTTGCGTTCATCTAGTGAGCAAGCAGTGTACTGACCGCAAGCGGTACACTGACCGCAAACTTTCTCTGCCAGTTTAGTTGAGTTCAATTAATACATATATTTAATAGTTATTTCTAGATCCTATTAGAACCTGTATATGGTTTCCATAATGATGCAAGAACCTGTTACTATTATTATTGTGGTGATTGGGGTGCCACAAGTTCTGAGTATTCAATATTAATAAACTATATTAACATTTTTAGAATATCATCTCGCAGTAATTAATTACCACTTCCACTACACCAACAAACAACACTCTTGTGCAAATCTGAGAACTCTAGAAGGATCAGTGATATTTCCATCAATTTCTGAATACCTCTGGGTTTCTTTCTCTCTTCCCTATACTGAAACCTCATCTTCAATTTTAATTAACCCAAAACTTCATCTTGGAGAATATTTGTCAAGCATTTTGCTCCTCCACCATTTGGTGGGCAAATATTCCCAGGGAGACTTTGCAGAGTTATTTGTTTTATACACACACCCCTACTGTTTTTTTTTAAAGCAATGTAATTGCAGGATGCTTCTTCTTTACCAATTGTTTAAAAACTGAACTATTTTATTGCTCATTTCGTTCAGGATCATTTCCATCTCTAGAGGTCCCTTCCAACTCTAACATTCTGTGATTTCTGACAGCAAAGCTTTTTCACTACACCAAAGCAGTGCCTTGTTCTTGGCAGCAGCATACGAGTTGCAGACATCTCATCTGGCTATTGCAGAGTAATTAGCCTGACCATCCAAAGCCTGACATGGCTGTTGAAGACATTGCCCTGCAGAAATGAGCAACTTTGGGAGAGATCTCCAGACAGCACAGCAGCCATGTCGAGGTCACATATCGGGGCATAACCCAGGGCAGCTTGACTGTTCTCTCATTCTCATCAAACTTCTAAGTTTCCTCTTAAAATATCACAGCCATTAGCCCTCTGACATCAGAATGAATGTCCCCCATGCCAGCCTGCATGTAGACTACCTTTAAGGCTATCTTTTTTTAATTTTATATTCTCCATTAGAGGTCACTTTTATCTAACACTTCCAGCCTTTAATGGAGTCATCCATTTCCCTTCTGTTGAGTGCTCCGTATTGGTTAAGGTCATTACTTTTATTCAAACTGAGAACCACCAGAATGTCCCCATTATTTGCTCTCAAAAATACCCTTTTATCCATTGCCACATTTGGCTCATTTGCTAGCAGCCCTCTGACTTGGGATTTTAATGGCTGCACAGTTGTTTCCTCTAATTGAGCAGTGACCTGTTAACTTCCAACACTTTTTTATTCTTCCCTACCTTAGGTTAATTTGCAGCCTCTTCTGCAGCTAGTGAAGTCACATTTGTTGTATTATACAGAGCAGCAGTCTCTTTTTTCTCTTTCTGGAGCTGTATATCAGCCCCTTTATCTCCATCACCCGGCTCCTTCCCCCTCTCTAGCACCATCCATTTGGTGTTAGCACAGTGCTAAATCTTAGTTCTACCACCATTTGTATGATTGCAGCCTGGCCCTGTCACTTCCCCAGTGCTCCTCAAAACTTTTAACACTTTGTTGTCAAAGCAACAGTTGTGCAGCTGCTGGTTTTACTTCAACATTCTTTCACCTTACCAAGTCTTGGGGTAGGAGGAGCAGTCAGACACTGGAACAGGCTGCCCAGGGAACTGGTGGAATCACCATCCCCAGAGGTGTCCAAAAAAGCTGATGTGGCATTTTGTGATGTGGTCTAATGATGATGGAAGTGTTGGGTAGAAGGCAGGACAATGATCTTAGATGTCCCTTCCAACGTTAATGACTCTAAGACGCAAGGAGGTGTTGCTAGGGGATATGTTTTAACACCAGACTTGGGAACATTAGATAATGATTAGGCTCCATCTTAATGGTCTTTTTCCAAACAGAAGAATCCTAGAATCACAGCATGTCAGAGGCTGGAAGGGACCTCCAAAGCTCATCCAGTCCAAGCCCCTCTGCCAGAGCAGGATCACCCATACCGGATCACACAGGAACGCATCCAGGGAGGTTTTGAATATCTCCAGAGAGGGAGACTCCATAGCCCCGCTGGGCAGCCTGTTCCAGTGTCCTGTTGCATTCATAGTGAAAAATTCCTCGTCATGTTTATGTGAAACCTATGCCTCAATTTCCATCCAGTTCCATCCAGCCTCCTGACACTCACTCTCTATATGTTTTTAAACATTGCTGAGGTCACCTCTCAGTCTCCTCTTCTCCAAGTAGCACAGCCCCAGTTCCCTCAGCCTCTCCTCATAACAGAGCTGTTCCATTCCCTTCATCATCTTTGTCTGCTCTGGACTCTCTCAAGTAGTTCTATGTCCTTCTTGAACTGGGGGTCCCACAAACGGACACAGCACTCCAGCTGTGGCCTCACCAGGGCAGAGTAGAGGGGCAGGAGACCCTCTCCTGACCTCCCAGCCACATCCCTTCTAATCCACCCCAGAATGGCATTGCCCCTCCTGGCCACAAGAGCACACTATTGGCTCATGGTCAACCTCCCATCCACTAGGACCCCCAAATCCTTTTCCTCTTCGCTGCCTTCCAACAGGTCAGTCCCCGACCTATGCTGATACCTGGGGTTGTTCCTTCCCAGGTGCAATACGCTACACTTGCCCTTGTTGAATTTTACTCAATTTCTCCCTGCCCAGCCCTCCAGCCTGTCCAAGTCTGGTTCAGTGCAAGCACAGCCTTCTGGTGTGGCAGCCACTCCACCCAGTTTGGTGTCATCAGCAAACTTGCTGCAATGGATTTGAAGAAGCCCTTTTTGTTATCCTTGACTTCCCCTGCAAGGGTGAGTTCCAGTGAGGCCTTAGCCTTCCTAGTTGCCTCCCTGCATCCTCTGACAACAGCCCTGTACTCCTCCCAGGTGGCCAGCCCCTCCTTTCATGATCTGTAGACTCTGTTCTCCCACTTAAATTTGCTTAGCAGTTCCTTACTTGACCATGTAGGTCTCCTGGCTCCCTTTCTTGACAGAACTCAAGACATTCTAGCTCCTCTCTCATATAAAGAGCAACTCCACCACCTCGCCTTGCTGACCTGTCTTTCCTAAAAAGGACATAGCCATGCATGACCACCTTCCAGTCATGGCAGCTGTCCCACCGTGTCCTTGTAATTTCCACCAGACCATAAGCCCTTGACTGCACATGGATTTCTAACTCCTTCTGTTTATTCCCCACGCTACATGCATTGGTGCATAAACATTGCAGGAATGGAGTCGAGTACATAGTTTTCAGCCTTGAAGGGGAGCAGACCCTCTGGCTATCTAAGATGCCAACACCCTGCTCCTCAAGTGTTGGGCAAGGACAGCTACATCTATATCCCCTGTCATGGCTAGTTTAAAGACTTGTCAATGAGTCCAGCCAACTCATGTGCAAGGATTCTTTTGCCCTTATGGGACAGATGAACCCTATCTGCCACCACTAGACCTAGTGCTGAGAAAACTTCCCTGTGGTCACAAAACTCAAAGTTCTGTTGGCAGCACCAACCTCTAAGCCACATGTTAACCACATCAATTTTTTCCCTTCCATCACTATCTCTACCTGTCACTGGGGGGGATTGAGGAAAATGCCACTTGTGCTCCCAAGCCCTCAATTAATCTCCCCAAAGCCCTGAAGTTTTTAATTGTTTTTATGGTCCTATCCATTGCCTCATCACTCCCAGTCCGAATAACCAGTAGTGAGTAATAGTCTGATGGTAAATCAGACTAGGAAGTCTCTTGCAAATGTCCCTAACCTGTGCCCCAGGCAAGCAGCAGACCTCCCTGTGGGATGGATCTGGCCTGCAAATCAGGTCCTCAGTTCTCCTGAGAAAAGAATTCCCTACTACTACCACCTTTCTTTTTTTTCCTACTTACACTAGTACTAAGTCCAAGACTGGCTGACAAGTCTTCACCAGTTGCATGCATGAGTGTTCACCTGTATTCTCATCCATCCGGTCCTGTTACAAGGGCCTCATACCTGTTGTGTGTGGGCAACTGGGAAGATTGGGAGGGGATTCACCTGCCTCTCCTACCTGGCCAGAGAGGGACTTGCTGCAATTCCTCCCCTTCTCCTATATCTCTTTCTCTCTCCTGGTGACAAGAAGGCATGGGATCACCTGCTTCTTGTGCCACCTGCACCTACTGCCCCTTGCTCATGGATAGGTGTCCCTGACTCTTCATCAGAGCAGGCACAGCCTGGCTCCACCAGTCAATCTCCTTTTCAGCCTCCCTGATATTCCTAAATCTTTCAACTTCATCTTGTAATTTTTTAAACCTCTGTTTGCAGCTGTGCTGCCTGGCTGAGCAGAACATTTACCTGATCACACCTGGCACAGTCCCCTGCTACAAGAGAGAGGCTGAGACATTCCCTGCAGGTTGCAGTTTGTGTCATGGCTTGCTTTTGTGGGCACCCTGTCTGGGTTCCCACCTCCATTTTGGTTGGCATCGGAAGCATGTTGTTCTGTCAGGTGGAGACCATTATCCTTTGACACTTCTCCCACATTTTTTTGGGGTGGAGTTTTTTTTTTTTGCTTGGTTGGTTGGGTTTTTGGTTTGTTTGTTTGTTTTGTTTCTCCTTCCTGGTGCCCGCTGCTGGCTGGGTTCAGGAGAGAAAGCTGGTCTCTTCCCATAACAGAGTCTCACACCACTGCTCCTCCATGTCTATATCACCCACATGCCTGGCACCACCCCCCTGCCTTGCTGCATCACTCTCTTGAGCGTGCACATATGTCACGCTCAGGAGCATTAAGAGTGGGTCCAGCAGGTCAAGGAAGGCTCTCCTCCCACTCTACTCAGCCCCAGTTAGGCTACATCTGGAATATTGTGTACAGTTTTGTGCTCCCCAGTTGAATAGGGGCAGCAAACTACTGGAGAGAGTTCAATGGAAGGCTACGATGATGGTTGAGGGACTGGAGCATCTCTCTTAAAAGGAAAGACTGAGAAACCTGGGGCTGGCTGGAAAAAAAGAAGGCTGAGAAGGGACCTTATCATTGTCTACAAATACCTGAAGGGTGGTTGTCAGGAGGATGGGGTCAGTCTCTTTTCAGTGATACCCACTGTCAGGATGAGGGGCAATGGTTATAAATGCAATCACAGGAAATTCCACCTCAACATGAGAAGAAGCTTTTTTACTGAGGTTACTGGAGCTCTGGAGCAGGCTGCTCAGAGAGATTGTGTGGTCTCCTTCTCTAGAGATCTTCAAAACCTGCCTGGATGTATTCCTGTGTGACCTGCCCTAAGTGGTCCTGCTTTGGCAGGGAGATTGGACTGATGATCTCTGGAGGTCCCTCCCAAACCCTTCCATTCTACGATTCTATGATTTTCTCTTATCACGTTGGCAAAAGTTTAGGTTCCTGCAAAAAAGAAATTTTAAACACCTTATACCAAAGCAGCTTTTTGGATACTCCTCTAGATACCTGTATAGATGTCTAAATTTTCTTAAGCCACACTTGCTGTCAAGTATTTTGGGGTTAATTTTGGCAGGATTATGATGGATGGACACTGTTAACATCATTGGAAGCTAAAGAGGAAGGAAGAGAAGTGTGTTTGGTCTTTTTCTGCTGACAAAAGACCCTGAACTATGCTGTGCATTGTCCAGCCCTGCACAGCCTGTGCAGCTCCTGAACAAAAGAGTTGCCTGAACTCTTAAAGGATAACAAAGTCCAGATCCTCTGCTGGAAAGTGACTAATCCCTGAAATCACTCCTACCCAATTTTGTATCACCAGCCCTAACACAGTCCTTCCACCCCTGCTTCTTGAGGCTCTCCAAAGAGCAGGTGCTTTTTGCTTCTCCTGGCCTCTACAGAAGGGGCAGGCAGAGAGCTTGGCTGCCACAAACCTTCTAATTGCCTTAAGCTACTCTGTGCCAACTTGAAACTCGACCAGTGCTGGAGAACAGCTAAAGACTTGGGTTATTTGCAGGGCTGCCAACCTGGAATCTGAATTGTATAGAGTGAAAGAGAGGTTCCACTCATCTGCAATTTCCAGGCCAGAGATGTTGTATTTCAAAGAGCAATTGGACACTTGACTTCACTCTGATTTGGAACCAAAGCCACATATTTCCTACTTACCTCCTAAATAAAAACACTAGCACATCAGCAGCTTGCACCAGAGCCAGAAGCCTCAGGAGCCTGAGTTTCAGTTCTGCATAAGCCACAAACATGTGGAGTTGGGACATTTCACCCAACATTGAAACAGGTTGCCCAGGAAGGTGGAGATGTTCAAAAGCCATGTAGACATGGAATTTCAGGGCATGGTTAATGGCCATGGTGGTGTTGAGTTAACAGTTGGACCTGATGATCTTAAAGGTCTTTTCCAACCAAAATTACTCTATAATTGTATTCTGATTTTGAAAATTATTCTGTAATTGTATTCTGATTTTGAGGGTTAGAGGCAGCCTGAGATCCAGGTGAGCATGAGGGAATAATCAGTTCTTGCAGTTGCACCAGCACACCAAGCATTTCATTTTCCATCAGCCTGCACATTTTCCAGTAGCATTCACTGTCCTTCCTTCCCCTCCATCTAAGACCAGGGGAGATTTGAGCTTCAGAAAGGTTACTTGCTCACTCCTAACATTTTCACTGCATTATGGCTAAACCCAAATGTCGTTTTCTTACTCCATTTCCCTCCACTTCTATCCTTAAACAGAGTGCACTATTTCTCAGTCATGTCCTGCAGACATCTTACTAAATTAACATGTCATCTGTACAATTTCCAAATTAGTGCAATTTAACATTTCTTGAGTCACATTATTCCTCAGGAATTTCCTGTTGCAAAGTGTGACAGCAGAAAGTGAGCTGTGCATTTAAAGTGAGTTAATGCTTTAGAAGCAGATCAGTTCCTCTCAGGTTCCTATGTGGTGCTGCTAAGGGATTTGATCCATTGTACTGAAATACTGTTGCATGTTTTTTCTGTTTCAATTTCCTGTGATGGAAGTGAGAATCATTTCCAGAAGACACACCGACTCCTGGAGAGAGAGAGACTCTCTGTGTTATCTATGTTTGTGTTCTTATTCTTATACACCTCAGCAAGCCTATGAGTGAAGCAGACATCACCATTGCTTTCTTTTCACAGCCTATAATCTAATTTTTTCATTAAAACATTCCAATTAGCCTCAAACCAGCACACCTCCCTGGGCAACCTGTTCCAGTGTTCTGCCATCATCACAGCCAAGAACTTGTTCCTAACGCCCAACCTAAACCAACTCTTCTTTACTCTCAAACCCCTCAGCCCTATCACTCCAGTTTGATAGTCCAACTAAAGCAATAATATTCCATTTTGTTCAGGTGTTCAGTGGTGATTACAGGCTACTGCTCCTAACACAGTACTTTGCTAGAATGTAAAGTTATGTTATAGTTAGATGACAAATGTTTTTTCAATCTTGATATTTGTTTTAAATGCTTCCTCATTCCTCTAGAGAACATGAACTAGACAGCAGTAATTCTAACATCAGTTTTTAATTTCCTTTTTAGTATGGATATTTTATCCAAATTCCAAGAGCACACTTGTTTATACCCTTTGCAATGCATTTTTCTCTTAAGTGATGCTTAGTCCCACAAGATCCTTGAATGTTGAAGGATTTGTGTTTAGAAAGCATTGAATCCAGGAACTTCTGTATTCAAGTAATTCCAGCCCACATTATCTCTAACTTCCAGTCTTTTAACTATAGTAGAAGGTTCATCTAGGTTTTGTTTTCCCACTCTTTGCACCATCCAGTGAAATGTGTCACCAGCACAGAAATGTGTAGGTGTATCTGAAGGTTTTATCCACTCTGAATCTTTCTCTTTAAATAGCAGTTTCACAGAATCGCAGAGTGATAGAGGTTGGAAAGGAACTCCAGAGATTATCAAGTCCAACTTCCCTGCCAAAGCAGGACTACCTAGGACAGGTCACACAGGAACACATACAGATAGGTCTTGAAAGCATCCAGAGGATACTCCATAACCTATCTGGGCAGCCTTTTCCAGTGTTCTGTCACCCTCACCATAAAGAGGTGTCCCTTTATGTTGAGATAGAATCATAGAATCATACAACAGTTCTCCAGCATTCCTGTAGCCTCCCTTCAGGTATTGGAAGGTCTACCTGAGCCTTTTCTTCTCTAGGCTGAACAACCTCAGCTCCCTTACCCTAACCTCACAGCAGAGGTGCTTCAGCCCTTGGATCACCTTTGTGGCCCTCCTATGGACTCACTCCAAAAGTTCTGTTTCCTTCATATGATGGGGGATGCCAAAACTGGACACAGTATTCAAGCAGGGGGTCTCACAAGTGCAAAGTAAAGGGATAGAATCATCTCTCTTGACCTGCTGGCCACATTCCTCCTGATGCAGTCTAGGATATGAATGCAGCCCAGAAGACAAATGACAAACAATGAATCTGGTGATTTTGCAATTTTGAACTATATGAATCTCAAGTTTCATTCTTCTAGCTGAAGGTTTTACATCTTCCCTCTCCAGCATGTACTCTTGAAAAAAAACAAAAAAAAAAACCCACCAAACCAACATTTAATACAGTCTTGAACTTAGCAGTGTTCTTTTCATAAGCTGCTTTCCCTTCAACCTTTCAGGTTCACGAATATTTTCATGACACGTCATCACCATCAGCAGCTGGTTTCAGAGGCTCCTGCATTTGCTTTGACTTTCACAATCTCTTTCTTTGCTGAGATTCAGGTGGTTCAAGTACTCTCAAAATTTGTGTTTCAGCTCTAAACGGGAACTCAGTTGCTGAAGCCCTCTTTAAAACCCACTGCACTGTAAACAAACTTCATAAGTATTCAAGACTTCCTTCCCTAGAGCACCATGCTACTAATGGTTGTTATACTGCAAGGGCATGCTAAGTGTCCAGGGAGCACTCAAAACCTACAGCACAAAAATTCTTCCTTATTGAGAATAAGCTAGAAGTCAGAAAGCTGTGAGAAAGAAGGAGAAAAGGCAATATTTGAGGGTTGGACAAGCAGCATTTAAAAATCTAGGCAGGAAAAATGATCACTACTTGAAACTCTTAAAAGAAATGGGACATAAAAGGAGCAAGTGTGTTCTTTTACAAAGCCAAGGGTAGTCTTAGAGTGACTACATGTAGAAGCTCCTAAGCATAGTGCCAAAACAGGGTGATACAGCTCCTATTGCATACAAAGCCCCAGCTGTAGCAGGGAAGGTCATTGAGTCACAAAATCATGGAACAGGTTGGGCTGGAAGAGACCTTTCAAGTCATCTAGGCCAACTTCCTGCAGTTTGCAACTAGAACAGGTTCCTCCAAACAACCTCACCTAGAATGTTTTCAGGAATGAGGCATCTACCACTTCTCTGGGCAACCTAGGTCGTCAGTATCTCACCATCCTCAATGTGAAACATTTCTTCCTTCTCTCCAGTCTGAATCTCCTTCTGTTAATTTCAAACCATCGCCCCTTGTCCTGTCACAACAGGTCCTGTTCTAAAGTCTGTCCCTATCTTTCTTGCAAGCCCCTTTAAGCACTGAAAAGCCACCAGAAGGTCTCCCTGGAGTCTTGGCTTGTGAGCTTTTGACAAAGAATGTTTTCTGTTTGCGCGTGCTTGGCTTCTGCCTTGAACCTGCAGTCAAAATTCAGCATTGTCAGAACATTTTGAACTGTGCACACGTGGTTAAATCTAGTCATTGCCTCCCTGCCATGGACTTAAGGTGCTTCTGAATTCATTTTTTAATTAGCTAGTATGAAAGACAGCAGCCTTACAGTGTGTTTTCATTACAGTTTTCCCATTGCTCTTTTTCAGGCTGAAATAACCATAGTTTGAGCTGACACATTCCTCCTAGAGGAGCTTTTAGACTTTCAAAATTGCCTAAACTCATGGAAAGCAGAAGGTCGCAATGGCACAGGTTAGAGACCTCTGGAGAGCTCTGGGGCAGGTAAAAGGTGTGGATACTGATTATAGCTTTGGTTAAGTAAATACCTTGAAGCTGTAATGAGGTTGTGTCAGATGCAAAAAGCCACTCTAAAGAATCTTTTCTATCCCTGTAGAGAAAATTTTAAAAATAAATCATTCTCAGACAGGAAGCAACTTTTAAAAGCAGGTTTAGATTTGCACTTGGATGACCATCACGAGCTTTTTGCCCACCTTTCACAGCACAATTTAGTAGAATGACACTTCATATAAACACCAGAAAAATTAAGGGGCTTGAGGTGTACTAGTTTCTCTTCTTTGATCTCTTCTTGAAGAACAGGAGATCAAAGTGGTCACTAAGATTTTTAAATAGATTAGCTTGTCTGCTTCTGCTGAATCAACCACAAAACAGTTAAATGCAGATGTAGCTGATTAGTAACCAGCAAACCAAAGTACTAGTCAGTATACAGATATTATAAGTAAGCCCACTGCTCGTGCTCTTATTTACCTATCAGCACAATACTGCTAAGCTTGGCTCAGGGCTTCCACACTGCATGGTGGGAAAGCAAACAAAAGGAAATACGAAACACCGCCACAGCCATATGTTCCCTGGCAAATGATTCTTTGGGGTTGGAAGGGACCCCTGGAGATTGTGCAGTCTACAGCAGCTTGCCCAAGATCACAGTGTCCAGGTGGGGTTAGAAGCTCTCTAGACAAGGAGACACCGCAACCTCTGCATAGCCTTTTCCAGGGCTACAGCACCCTCACACCAAAGAAGTTTCTTTCCATGTTCAGATGGAACCTCCTGCCATTTACATCGTTTATCTTCAGCTATAGCAGTTTCAGGACACTGCCCTTAATAAGCAGTTCTGATATGCTCCATTGCAAGTCTCTAACTCATTGGGTTTATTCTGCTACAAGGAAGGAAACAACGTACGTAAACATTATAAAAGTGCCAGCAATTACATCTCCCCTTTTACCTCAAACATTTAAGAAGTTTATGGGTTGTAGTTCTTTGCATATTAGAAATAGAGTTAAAGATTTTAACTCTTACAGTTTGTAATATTGCCTAATAGCCCTTAGCCAGTCTGATACAGTAACTAATAGCCATAACATCTCAGTTACGTCACAGAGAGAAAAAACAAAACACGCACAAACCTCTGTACTCAATACACAAAGAGTCACAATTTTTATAGTAACACAGAAGTAAATAAAGAGGAAGCAAGAGAGGAAGCCTGCAAATCACTTTTGCTAGGCTCAACAGGGACAGAAGGAGCCATGAGCTTCTTTCACACACTCTTTCCCTACAGTGCCTTACAGTATCATCAGAAAAGGCCTGTCTGTTTCCAGTGGTTTAAAAACCAGTTGCAGTTGCTGCAGTAATATGGTGAAACGTGGTAGAAAACACCCACAAAATACACACTGTGGCACAAACATATGCAGGTATTTAGCCCTCACTGTTGTATAGAATCTTAGGTTGGAAGGGACTTCAGAGATCAACTGCTCCAATCCTTCAACCATGGAGAGGGAAGCCTCTCAACTTGACTAGGTTGTTCAAGGTCTCATCCAACCTGTCCTTGAACACCTTCAGGGAGGAGGCATGCACAACCTCCCTGGGTAACCTGTTACAGAGTCTCACCACTCATAGTGAATAAGTTCTTCCTAAGATCCAGTCTAAACCTACTCTCACTCAGCATAAAACCATTTCTCCTTGTCCTGTTGCTAGACACTCTTATGAAAAGTCCCTCTGCAGCCTCCCTGTAGGTTTCCCTCAGTTACGGGACATGCAACTACACTTGTCCTTGCTTGTAGCCTCAGATGTGTGTCAATTGTGCATCAGTTGGTTCAGGGATGTACAGAATCCCAGGGTCCCAGCATACTGAGCTTGGAGGGGACCTCTGGAGATCATCTAGTCTAACTCCAGTGCCACAACAGGGGCACCCACAGCATGCACCCCAGGATCACAATGTCCAGAGAGGTTTGGAATCGCTCCAGAAAAGGAGAATCCACAAACCTCTCTGGGCAGCCTGCTCCAGGGCTCCAGCACCCTCCATACCATTATTCCATGCTCTTCGTTTCTTTGATGTTTATAAGCCACATTCGGGCATAAGTTCTGGCTGCTTTGCTGCACTCCAGTGGCACAAAGCAACTGTAAACTTTGCTCAACTGCTCAGCTAAATTGGATTTACTGCACCTTTGAATCCCCAGAGCATGGGAAAACATCTGGAGTCTACCAGTAAGCCTGGCCTTGCTCTTCCATAAAAGCAGTATGCGCACCAGAGATGACCTCCTTACAGTGTATGTCATGCTGCTGCCATCACTCTCTTCTCTCAGGCTTGTTTTCCTAAAATGCCTTTACATTCTTTGGGCAGATTTTTACTGAAATATGTGAAATCTTTTGCTCCATCAAGAAATCTTTTTGTTTATGATAAATAATATTTGTCAACTGATCAACAAACCCCTAGCTATGGGTACTCAGTGAAACATCCCTGGTGTTCTAAATGACAGCTCTTTAAATTCCCACAATTGTATTATGACTCACAGCAGAACTACCTTGGGGGAACTCGCTTTTCCAGTGAGAATCAAATAGCAACTGGTAAAGCTGAGTTGTACCTGTGAACTTCAGGTAATATATATTACCTGAAACTCACTGTTAGCAATAGACTAGTCCAGTTGAAATCAGAAAGGGAAAGAAAAGAAGAAAAAAAAAAAAAAAAAAAAAAAAAAAAAGAAAAGCTTCAGTATTTAGGAGGGGAACATCCCAAACCATTTTCCCATGTCCTCCTCTGCAAGACAATTGTATACACCCAAAGGTACAGAGGATTCATGTTCTTGCTGAGCACTGCATAAATACAGTAGTGGAGTAGAATGTCCACATTCTGAAGCATTAGTACAAGTCCTCTAAGGCACAAATCCAAAAGAAACACATCCAAGAACTTCCCTTAAGCTGCTGCAGGTCATAATGATACAAAAGATGACAAGCTGAAGCATGGGCCAGGATTGTATGAGCCACTTTGAAGCATACCCCAACAGTACTCAAAATGTTTGTGCAGCAGCATGAATACATTTTGCTGACATATTATTATTTCAAATCTACTTTTGACAGATTTGTCTCTTGAGGCTCTTTTGAAAATTTTCATTCACTAAACCTTTCTCCTGCTCCCTGTGAAGATCAAGATTCAGCAAGAGCACTACATAAAGTACAACATGCCAGGAAGAGAGAGTAGCCAAAGCTTTGAATGAGGGCTGTCACATACTAGCAGCCTTCTTTAGACACTTAACACTTCCTATTTGAGGTGTGAATCACTTTCAGTTACATCACTGCAGCGCTTATTTTACAGAATTAAACTGCTACTGCATTCAGTACTGAGCTGTAGCTGCCCTGCCCTGTTCAGGCACTAGCTCTACTGAAATATGTACACAGTCAGGAGTGCCCCCCACAAAGAAATTACACCATTTTAAATGTCATCAGTCTCTACACTTCATCCTCAATCTTAAAAGCAAAGGTAAGAACTGCTACTGAGATCTTTATTCTCAAAGGACAGGAACAGTAACTCAAGAGAGACTAAGTTCTTACAGAATCATAGAGTGGAGGGGGCTGGAAGGGACCTCAGGAGATTAAGTCCAACACCCCTGCCAAAGCAGGATTAACTAGGGCAAGTCACACAGGAATGCGCCCAGACAGGTCTTGAAAATCTCCAGAGAAGGTGACTTCACAGCCTCTCTGGGCAGCCTGCTCCAGGGCTCCAGCACCCTCACAGGAAAAAAGTTTTTCCTCATGTTGTGATGCAACTTCCCATGTTCCAGTTTGTATCCACTGCCCCTTGTCCCATCACAGAACACCACTGAAAAGAGCCTGGCCCCTTCTTCTTGACACCCACCCTTCAGATATTTACAAACATCAATAAGATCTCTCTGTCTTCTCCAGACTAAACAGCCTCAGGTCTCTCAGCCTTTCCTCACCAAACAGATGCTCCAGTCCCTTCATCAACCTCACAGTCCTTCATTGGACACTCTCCACTATATCCCTGTCTGTCTTGAACTGGTGAGCCCAGACCTGGACACAGTACTCCAGATGTGGTCTCACTAGGACAGAGTAGAAGGGGAGAAGAACCTCCCCTAATCTGCTGGTCACAGTCTTCCTATGCTTTAAAAGAGACCTCCACTGCCAGACCAGAAGAGGATGGTAAATGACAGCATCAACAGAGACAGCTGTGGGAGAGAACAAGGTGACGCAAAGGGCAGAGTGATCTCACAAGCTAAAGAAAAGGTCCACTTCTGAGAGCTTAAGTAGCAAAGCATTCAACTAATCTTTATCTTAACGGCCACTCACACATTTTCAAGTGTAGTGCACATTATGAGAAGAAGGAAGTGTCGAGGTTTAAGAGCATTACATAGGGTAGGTCTACATGATAAAAAGAGAGTACTGAAGAAAACTTGGTCTGCATTAGAAGTCATTACAGAAATATTTGGGAGCATTACATCCTGCCTCCCAAAGCAGTCAACACCTGTCTGGAAATGATAACCCAAGGAGTCGCTTGCCATGTAAGGAAATGAGCTGTGCAGGCAGCCTTGCAATGATATTAGCACCATGACTAAGAACGCTGCTGCCAGCTAAAAGGCTCACTCTTTCTCTCCCTATCTCCTGCTCAGCTAGAGAAGTAGGTTACTATTAACAGTAGCATGGCAGAATGATTCCAGCCATTTGGTTTGTGCCTTCGTGATGCAATGTCTTAGCAGAGTAGCACCACACAGTACTTCATTTAATACTCTTGGCTCCTGAACATTTCCACTGGCTTTCAATAGTCTGACATATTGTGCATCAAAATATTTGTTTGGTTTGTTTAGCATCTCTCCCTCTCTATTAATGAAAAAAGTTCTGACTACATCATCTTACCAGCTCTGCTGCCCGTGGGATCCAGAGAGCACAGCTTCCTCCAGGCCAGGTCATAAGGCTCTCATTCAGCATCCTAGAATAATGAGCTCTCCAACCAAGAAAGTGCCTTCGAATGATTAATAGATGGAATGCACCTGTACAGAAGAAAAATGAGATTAACTGCAATTAAACCACTTTTTCCTATTTCTTATTTTAAAAAAAAATGAAGCCTCAACAAAGTAGAAAGATGAGAATCACAAGATCACAAGTATTCTACATCTTCAGGTGTGTAAGGGTATAAGCACGTATCAGATTTGGTTCAGGCTTGCTTTGAGTCACAGAAGCACACGATGTTAGGGGTTGGAAGCCACCTCTGGAGATCTCAAGTCCAATGCCCCTTTCAAAGCAGGGTCACCTAGGGCAGGTCACACAGGGACACGGAAATGCATCCAGGTTGGTTTTGAAAGTATCCAGAGAAGCAGACTTTACAGTCTCACTGGGTAGCCTGCTTCAGTGCTCCATCACCCTCACAGTAAAGAAGTTTCTCCTCATGTTGAAGTGGAACCTCTTGTGTTCTTACTTGTACCTGTTGTTCCTTGTCCTATTACTGGGCACCACTGAAAAGAGTCTGGCACCTTCATCTTGACATCCACCCCTCAGGTATTTATAGACACTATTAAGACCCCCTCTCAGCCTTCGCTTCTCAACCCCCATCCTCAGTAACTCCCATGCCAGCTGGAATAAATACTTATGCACAACGTACCCTGGTACATGAAGCTTCTAGATATCTATCACCTGTATTATTTTAAACAAAAATTTAAATTGCTTTTGAGTTGTTACTTCATGCAAATTATAGTATTTTCTGGAGGAAATTAAAGGCTCTGGCTTTACTTTGCACTCTGAAGGAAGCATCAGCAGGAATGTAATAGTTGACAGAGAATGTATTTAGGTATCCAGGGACAGGCATAATTTTTGGAGATATTATGCAGCTGGATTCATTGCTGATTGTGCTGAGCCAGCTACAGAGCTCAAGACAAACCTCTGATCTATCCTCAGCAGACTGAGGACTATCTTCAGGAAATAGAAAGGACTTGTAATAGCAGTCAGGCACAAGGAATGTGTTTAGAATCAAATGCTCTCACACACCTCTCTAATGGGCTTTATACCCTCCTATTACCACATACACTGAAGCATAAAGTGATAAAGCTAATTACTGTTCGTGCCTTACAGCATCCTGCACCTCATACTGCTTTTCACAAGGATTGTTCAGAGACTCAAATCAATGCTCTGTGTACAATCACAGCTTCCCAAATGTTCCTGCAGGCCGTTCAAGCAGCTCAGGTTTTACTTCTGTGCTGGCCAACAGCTTCAACCAAATCATCAGCAGATTCCGTAGCACCCTTGGTGTAGATCAAGCACATCAGTGCCACCAGTCCACAGCCTTCTCTCAGAACTAAATAACTCCAGTCCTCTCAACGTGTTACTGTCTGTGCACCTTTGTAGAACACACCATGCAGGTTTCCCTAAACCCAAAATCAGTGGACTCAAATCAACAAGTAAAACTTAGAATGAACATTTGGAGAGATTGGTCATTCTCTAAGTGCTGGGTGCAAATACTGCTAAAATTACTTGGCCACTTCAAACATACACATTTATCACCCTTTGCCCCCGCTCTGTGACTGGTGGGTATTTACACAATTGACATTTACAGGTCACATTTCCAAAAGCTTCAGTATATCCAGAAATAATTCAGCTGAAACTATCTGTCTTCCACTCTACAACTCCCTAAAGGGATACTGGAGCAAGGTAGAGGTTGGTCTCTTCTCCCAAGTAAGAAGCCATAGGACAAGAAGAAATGGTCCCAAGTTGCACCAAGGGAAGTTTAGGTTGGATATGAGGACCAAATCCAGGACTGCATGGGGACGTGATGGAGTCCCCAGTACCTGCAGGGATTCCAAATCTGTGTAGATGTGGTGCTGAGGGCTATAGTTTAGTGGTAACCTGACAGTGTTGAGTTAATGATGATCTCAAGGATCTCTTCCAACAAAAACAATTCTGATTCTATAGTGAAAACCTTTTTATCACTATGAATCCGATAAACATGAATTTTCACAAATACAAACCTTTGGAAATTTAAATTCTCACACAAGATAATGCCAGTTTAAAACATATACAAAATACCAGTACACATACATTTGGAAATCTCACCATATCTGATTAATTCTATTAAGATCTTATGGTGAAGACATCACATTGGATGAACAAAATCCTGTCGGTACCACAACATTCTTTAACATACCTCAAAAGCTGCTGTGTGTCCGCAGGCAAATGTAATTCAGATTAGTGCCTCAAACAAAATTCACAGATCCACAGAAAGGTTTAGGTCAGAAGGGACCTTAAAGACCATTTAGTTCCAAACAACCTGCCATGGGCAGTCACACCTTCCACTAGGACCAGTTTGCTCAAGGCCTTATCCAATCTGGCCTTTAACTCCTCCCGCAAAGGGGCATTAACAACCTCACAGGGCAACTTGTTCCAGTGTCTCACCACCTTCACTATAAACAATTTCTTCCTATAACCCAGTCTCAATCTTCCCTCTTCCAGCTCAAATCCCTTCCCTCTCATTCTATCACTACAAGTCCTTGTAAAAAGTCACTCCCCAGCTTTCTTGTAGCCCACTCCAAATATCGCAAGGTAGCTATAAGGGCTTTGCCAGAGCCTACACTTCTACAGGCTGAACAGCCATGGAGAAGACCTTGAATGGTCTTGATGATCACCATTTATGAAGCATTGCTTAGTTTGTCTTTTGTATTAAATAATAGTTGAACTGTGTTCACCTGTGTCATCTCACTGCTTGGTGTTGTGCTGTTTACATCAGAGTCACACACACCAGTTCCCAAAACTCTACAGCATTCAGTATATTCTTTGAGGAGGGATAAATTCAATTCTGTTACACCCACCCCTCTGATTCCTCTGAAGGGCTGAACGGTGATAAAAATTAAAAATGGTCAGCCAGTATAGTCAGTCTTGGGAAAACTCACATGCATTTGACACGTTCCAAACAACAACTAAGCAGAACAAGGCCAAGTGTAAGGTCCTGCATTTGGGTAGATACAATCCCAAGCACAAATCCAGGCAGGGTGGTGAATGGCGGAGAGCAGCCCTGAGGAAAAGGTCCTGGGGTGTCTGGGTTGATGAAAAGCTCAACATGAGCTTACAGTGTGAGTGCAGCCCAGACAGCAACTGTGTGCTGGGCTGCAGCAAGAGCAGTGTGGGCAGCAGGGCAAGGGAGGGGATTCTCCCTCTTTACTCTGCTCTCCTCAGACCCCACCTGGAGTACTGTGTGCAGTTTTGGAGCCCCCAGCACAGGAAGGACATGGAACTGTTAGAGTGGGTCCAGAGGAGGCCATAAAGATAATCAGAGAGCTGTAGCAGCTCTCCTATGAGGACAGGCTGAGATAGTTGGGGCTCTGCAGCATGAAGAAGAGAAGGCTTCCAGAAGACCTTAGAGTAGCCTTCCAATGTATGAAGGGGGCCTACAGGAAGGCTGGGGAGGAACTATTGACAAGGTCTTGCAATGACAGGACAAGGGGCAATAGGTTTAAAACTGGCAGAAGGGAGATTGAGATTGGATGTCAGGAGGCAGTTCTTTCCAGTGAGGGTGGTGAGGCACTGGAACAGGTCACCCAGGGAGGCTGTGGATACTCCCTCCCTGGAGTTGTTCAAGGCCAGACTGGATGAGGCCTTGAGTGACCTGTTCTAGTGGGAGATGTCCCTGCCTATGGTAGGGGGTTGGAACTAGATGATCCTTGAGGTCCCTTCCAACCTTACCATTCTATGATTCTATGCCATGTTGTGCTGAGCTAGAAGCCTGTGCTGAGTTTCACACTGCCAGAGATGCTGCAGTGGCAGCCTCACCTCAGATCATTTGTTTTCTTGGCTTAGATGTCATCCACAGACCTTGTGGGCTTTACTGTGCACAAGTTCCCTTTCCAAAATGTTGTGCTAACCTTGTTGTTTGTTCAAATCCGATGAGAATTCTCCTGTTGCCAGACAGGTAGATACACAAACCAAAAAGTAAAAACCCACAAGGTGAACTTGTCCAATCTCTGTCAAAGCAAACTGGAAAGATTTATCCCCCCTGTCTCTGCAGATAACCAGAACGAAGGTAAAATTATTTTTCCTCCTAGTTTGGCAGTCATATAGTGGCCCAGGTCATTCCCTCCCAGAAGCTTCACTAGTTACAAGCTCCATAATCTGTATTTGTGCATTCACAGGGAAATAATTAGATGGGAAAGGAACGTTTTTCAGCCTCTTAGATCACCATTTCCATCCAAATTCCACAATAAAAAACCTTTTCTGTTCACTTTCATTCCCTGTGTCATGATGGCGACAAATCCCTCATGGAAAGAAACTTCAGTTGGCAATGTCTAGGACAAAATACTTCTGCTTTAATTCAATTAACATGAAATGTCACTGATTACAGTGATGAAGCATCTGATATCCTTCCCATTTCTTCATTATTAAAAGGTCACATAAGCTTCTTGTTAGCATACATTACCTCTCTTAAATGCAAGCTAAACCTCAGATTTTGAGGAACACAAACCCTTCTTTTCTATTGCTTTTACTTCCATTTTATCCCTGTATTCAGGAGGTGATTTAGGGCAGCAAATCACTGTAATTGCATCTGCTACTGTCGCATTTTTCTGCTTCTTCAAAGCTGATTTCAGCATCTTTCAATGGCACAGGGTGTAACATTTTATTGACCAACAAAGAAACATCCTGAAATACATTTCCATCTCCCTCGTATTGATTTAAGTCAAGCCTGACAATCATTTAGAACCAAGCATTTTACAATCTGCTAAAACAACCTGAAACAGAACACAAGATTGGTTTGCACACAAATGGATGAAGGGCTTGAGACACCCCAAAAAAAATGCATGATCCTTTTACTCCAAACTCCATAAAGAGTCTCACCTTCAAAGCATCAAATCATAGCAACCTCTCAAAGCACAGAGACAAGTAAAAAGCTGAAAAAACACATCTTAAGAATAAAAGATTTGAGAAGATCAATCCATTTAGCTTACCAAAAGGTTAAGCCTGATCACAGCCTCTTGCTATTGCCAAAAAAAAAGAGAAGAGAGACTACAATACTGTAATCCAGCACTTCAAAGTGTACAAGATTCAGGGTAGCTCAAGAAACCAAACCCAGACTAAAAGGCCAGCTTTTCAAAAGTGAAGCAACTGCCACCAAGAACAAGGTGCCACAGAGCAAGGTAGAGACAGCTGAGACAGCCCCCAACAAACAAATCCTCTTCGTCAGTGCCTTTGGAACTTTTCCTGTCTATGGAGTCCCAAAAAGTTTTCAGAGGAAGATGCAAACCTCCCTGTGGATTGTTGTCCATGTGCAGCAGCCTTTAGACTAATTTGTTCAGGTTTTTACCAATTTCTTTGGTAACTAGCTGTAATAGCAGGACGCAGGAATAGTGCAGTGGCAATATTACTCAATATTATTATTCAAATTCTTGTTTGCTACTATGTAATTCAGAAAAGCTTAGGTGAGAGAAGAGCTCATGCCATCAGATCATGAATGACCTCTTACCATCTTGGGGTCAGACTTTATGGTGGGGCTCAGAAACAGGACAAGGGGCAGCAGAAACCAACTGGAACCCAGGACATTACATCTGAACAGGAGGAGAAACTTGCTTGGTGTGAGGGTGCAGCAGACCTGAAACCAGCTGCCCAGAGAAGTTGTGGAGTCTCCTTCTCTGGAGAGATTCCAGCCCCACCTGGACATTGTGATCTTGGGCAAGCTGCTGTGAGTGACCCTGATTTAGCAGGAAGATTGGACTGGATGATCCCCAGAGATCCCTTCCAACCCCCATCATGCCAAGATTGTATGATCTCACCACTCTAGCAGCCCCTATTGATGCAAAACTGTGCAAGGACAAAAAACCTTGTCCCCAGAGAGAAATCAGCCTCCAGACACAATAAATATTTCAAAGTTCAAAGAGACCAGCAACTGGAGAGTTACAAGGATGACAGTAGAGCAGAAAAGCAAAGACACAGCAGAGAGCACTGACTCCCAACAGAAGGTCCCCAAATTTGCAAAGGGGTGACACCCACTACGACTAGGCACTTGCATATTTCCTCACTTACATTAATGCTTTTCCCTGTTTCATTTGTACTGTAAATGATCTCCTTCTCCCACTCCTGCCTTTACTGAATGGTAAAGAAAACACTAGGGAGAGATCAGGCATTGAAATTTCTGTCAGTCTTGTAAGTGAAGCCACAAAGCAAACTGTCTTGCATGTTAATCATTTCTGAGGCCTTGTAATTGTTTCCCAATGAAAGCTGATGATGGTGTGACAGTTCTATGAAGACATATTCAGCAAAATGACTTTCCAATTGTCTTACAGAAAAACATGAAGTTTGATGAACAGCCCCATACTCTAGCACCTCTTTTCTACACTACAAGGGAAAGTTTCTGACATACAAGAGTGAAGTTTATTGTATGCAAAGCTCTAAGCATCACAGAAGCATGCCAAAAGCTATGTCTTAAAGGGCAAAGCCTTCTTCCTCAGTTTCCTGCCCAGAACTGGTAAGTCCATATTAATGGGGACAGGAGTCATCTCCACAGGCATCATGTGCAGCCAGTCTGCAAACTACTGACTACACAAAGATACTTGGCATTTTTCACAGAATGGTCTAGGTTGGAAGAGATCTCAGAGACCATCTAAGCCCACTGCCATGGGCAAGGACTCCTCTCAACTAGGCCAGGTTGCTTAAGGCCTCATTTAGCTTGGCCTTGAACACCTCCAGGGAAGAGGCATCCTCAATCACTCTGGCCAATCTATTCCAGAATCTCATCACCTTCATACTGAAAAACTTCTTCTTCTTAAGATCCAGCCTAAACCTCCTCCCCCTCGGCTTCAAACCATTCTCCCTTGTCCTGTCTCTAGACACCTTTATGAAAAGTCCCTCTGCAGCCTTCCTGTAGGCTCCATTCAGGTATTGGAAGGCAGCTATGAAGTCCCCACAGAGTCTTCTCCAGGTTGAGCACCCCCAGCTCCCTCAGCCTATCCTTACAACAGAAGTGCTCCAGCCCTTGCATCATCTTTGTGGTCCTCCTCTGGACTCACTCCAACAGTTCTATGTCCTTGTTACGATGGCAGCACCTGAAATGGACATAGTATTCAAGATGAGGATCTGACAAGAGAGGTACCATCCCCTCTCTTGCCTGCTGGCCACACTCCTCTTGATGCTGGTCAGGACACATTTTGCTTTCTGGGCTGCATGAGCACACTGATGGTTCGCATTGAGATTCTCATCAATCAGCATCTCCAATCTTTTTTTCTTCAGGGTTCATCCCAAACCACTCTGCACCCAGCCTGTATCTGTGCCTGGGGTTGGACCGATCCAGATTAGGACCTCACACTTGGGTTTGTTAAGCATCATGCAGTTTGCACTGGCCTGCTTCCCAAGCCTGCCAAGATCCTTCTAGATAGCATCCCTTCACTTAAGTGAGTACACCACACCACACAGTTTGGTGCCATCAGCAAACCTGCACTCAATGCCACTGTCAATGCCACATGTCCATTTCTATGAAGACATTTTACAGTAACAACAGTGTTCACATAGAAACCATTTCTACCCTTACGGATTTCATAAAAAATGTGTTTATTTCGCTAGCAGACATAAAACTTTTTCATTTTCATACAGAAAACCGAAGCAAGGATCTAGAAGCTCAGGTTACTACTGGAAAGTTTCACAGAGATGGAACAATGAGTCTTCTAATACATTAATGTTACTTTAACTGTTGATTTCTGTAGCTTTAATTGCTTATCACATTAACTGTCATAAGATCATATTTGTGAAGTCAAGATAAGTCACCAAAGAACTTGAAAAGTTCATCTTTAAGGTATACTGCAGCTCTGTTGCTAAAATGAATACATGTGTATTACCAATGTTAAGCAGCAGAATAAGGCCTATTGAGTGCAAGGCACACTGCCAAGGGAGAGGGTTCAAAGCATACTCATGCACTGGATAGCTTTTACCTCTTAAATTTTGAGCATGAAGGTTTTGCTTGTGTAGAGGAGCAGCTCCTGGTGTTTTGTCTTCCTTCTGTCAAGTCATGTGGATCCCCAGTGTGATAAGAAACTATCAGGGATCAATTGCTAGATGTGTGTCTAACTCAAACACTTCCACCACAAGTGGATAAAAGCTTCACAGGGCTACTCAAAAGCACAGACTTGATTCAAGAGCAGGTTTCAATCTTATCCTGCAGCCTGTGCTTGATTCTCTTCCACAAAAATCTAAACTGAGGTCTGCAGTTATCAAAGGGGACCTAGAAGGGGCTAGTGAGTAGCAGACCATGTGCAAAAGGTGGCACTGCAGGCTGGTAGCACTCTTCTATGTAATTTGGGTACAGCTCTCAAAGGAGATATTCCTCCCGACTAGCAGCTGCATCTGAGTATAGCAGAAGCAAACTACTTAACAAAACAAATTAACAGGGAGAAGTGGTACTGGCAGAAAAAGGGAGAAAACCTTGGTTCATGCACCACTTCAGTGTTCCTACAAAGTCTCCACTGAGTTCTCTTTTTGGTTTAGTTCAGTTTGGCGAGGGTGTTCAGTTCAGTTTCAGGTTGTAGTAAAGGCTACAAGACAAAGCTCTAGCAGAAACATCATCTGCAGAAGTAGCTGACGGAGACAGCTTCCTTATCTTTGCCTCGACTCTCAGGACACTTCTTCTCAAACCACCCTGGGCTAACTGAAATACACAGGCACCAGCAAATTGTTATTAATGGCTGAAGCTTGCAGGGGTGCTGATTCCATGGTGCCAGATGGTGCTTTGAAAACGGTGCTGACTCACAGAAGAAAGAGGAATAATGAGATACTAAGCTACTAATAATTCAGCTTGACTCTAAATCCCAGAGTGCCATTGTCTTCCAGTAAATATCCCTTAACAATCATCAAGTAAAAACCAGACGGTACATAGCTGAGCAGCAGAAAAATGCATCACGACTACCTAACGTTTTGTGCTGTTATATCAAAGTGGTAGTTCCCATAACAGATGTGGGGGGACAAGGAAGCAGCATTTCTAGGAAGGAGTAAGGAACATTCTCCCTCCTTTTGTAATAGCCAACAAAAGCAAGCAGAGCTGGGCTGAGTAGCACACCACAATTTGTTAGCATTTTATGGTGTCTGCAGTCTCTCCATTGCAGCCATGGAGGCACCCAGACAGACAGTCAGATTGTGTTTGATTTTTAGCGCCTCTAAACAAATGACCAGATGCTGGTGTATCCAAAGATTTTCTTTTTTGAACTACATTTCAATGCCAGGGGCATTTTCATGGGTTTAACTTTGAAGTGCAGCTTGGTATTCACTACTGTTTCATAGACTCTCAGAGACCTAAAACAAGTTTTCCAAATCAGGCCTCTTCCAAAGTGTCTATTTGAGTCCAACATACCACAAGTTTTACTCAGACCTTTTTGGGTGGATGACCTAGGCCACAACCTACTTATATTTTCACTTTGGTAGGCTTTCTTACACATCTCCCTACTTTCAGGGTTAAACATTTAAACAATACATCCTGCCCAACTCAGGGCTAGCATTTTTCCAGTCTCTACCAGTCAGCTGGCTGGCTGCAATGCCAACGACGACCTTGTTTTTCTACAGTTCCAGGGAACTCATTATACCATTCCTAAAACTAGATGTGGAATTAAGTTCAGTTTTGGCAGTACAAAGAGCTTTTTTCCTTCCAGTAGCTTTCAAAACCCCAGGAATGACACTGTTTTGGATCTCAAACTATGCCCAATTTAAATGAGTGATTTATTGCAATTAATGTGAATAGCTCAAAGCAGATTTAAATGACTATTAAGTGTCCACACTATGTCAAATTAACTAATTGTTTGAAGACAATCTAATTATTGTGACACCCAAATAGCAGTTTGTGAATGCACAGACTTGGGAAATTTAAAATCATCTTCCAGATACAAGCACTTAATGATATTCCAGAACAGCCTTTTCAGTTTGAGAAAAATTAAACTATTTAAAACTAAATAGATTTCTATTTAAATCTCAATTTCACTTTCTCACGGACTATATTACCAAAGAAATGGCTCACATTAGCAATAAAGGAAGCATTTAGAGCAAAGAAGCACTCACAGGACAATTAGTAAATGTAATGATAGACGCAGTCTTGTAGAAAGCAAAGAGGGAATTTTGCCTAAGGATGTGCCTAGGTTAGACAGGAAATGTTTGATACAGCTGCCTCCTCTGCTGGTGTGAATCAAGAGAAGTCCTAAAGTCAGCTCACTGCCTGCTTCTCCACTGCACTTGCTCAAAAGGGAAGTAGAAGACAGTGAGAGGAGCCAAACTGGACCAGTGTGAAGGTTTGGGAGTTCCCCGCCCCCCTACACT
>VWZE01009127.1:98727-117906 GCA_013396675.1 Eubucco bourcierii | reverse complement strand
ACTGGATACAGTATTCCAGGTGTGGTCTCACCAGGGCGGAGTAGAGGAGGAAAAGAACCTCCCTAGACCTGCTGGGGACACCTTGCTTGATGCAAACCAGGATGCATTTGGGCACTTTGCTGCCCCATGCAGAACTTGCTGCCCACCACGACTCCAAGGTCTTTCTCCACAGAGCTGCTCTCGAGCAGGGTAGCCCCCAACCTGTACTCGTATCTGCTGTTATTCCTCTCCAGGCACACGACCCTGCACTTGTCCTTATGGAACTTCATCAGGTTTGCCTTCCCCCAGCACTCAGCCTG
The DNA here is from genome assembly GCA_013396675.1 of Eubucco bourcierii. Lineage (NCBI taxonomy): Eukaryota > Metazoa > Chordata > Aves > Piciformes > Ramphastidae > Eubucco > Eubucco bourcierii. The sequence continues at coordinate 117,607 of VWZE01009127.1, read as the reverse complement.
CCCAGATCTTGTTCCATGGCAGCACAGCCTGATGCGGTGTCATCCACCCACCCCACCCTCTTTTTTGTACCATCAGTGAACCTGCTGAGGGTGCACTCAATGGCCTCATCCAGGTCATTGATAAAGATATTGAACAAATACTGATCTCTGGGGAACACCACTGACCACAGGCCTTCAAGCTGACTCAGTGCCACTGGTGACAACCCTCTGAACACTGTTGTGGAGCCAGTTTTCAATCCACCTCACAGACCAACCATCTCCTGAGCTGTTCTACAAGGATGTTATGGGAAACAGTATCAAAAGGCTTGCTGAAGTCAAGATAGATGACATCCATAGCTCTGCCTTTGTTTACCCATTTGGTCATGATACCATGGAAGGTTATCCAAAATGTAAACCCTTCTGAACTGACTGAGATTGAGACAATTTTGTAACAAGTCTGCCTAATTTTTTTACAAAGTTGATACAAAGAAAAGGTTAATAAAGTCTTTGTTTCACAGAAGGGATGCTGCTTGACACAGTCTCAAAATGTTACTGAAGCCATAGAGGTTACTAAGACACAAAAAGAGCTCAAAGGAACACAAGAAAAGCACCAGAAAAGCTTATTGTAAGTAGAACCACTTGGCATCTCTTGTTTTGGTAACATGGTAATTTTCACTGGCTGAAAGTTAAGAATCATAAAAGAAATGCTGACTAGTATTATCAGAACTAGAGATCGAGCAGAACGCCAAAACAATCCTTACAAATGCTCATGACTGTGGGAACCCAAAAGGAGTAGCTAAGGGGATACTTAGATGTCCCTCAGGTCTGTTTGAGAACCCTGGAGGTTGATAAGGATGGGACATTTTGGTTATACCAGGTTTTGTGTATCGGGTTAGTCAAGCAAGGTCTTTCCTTGGTAAATCCACGTTGGCTACTCCTGATAACCCTCTTTTCATCCATGTGGTTAGAGAATTAGAACATCGGTTGTAAAAAGAAAATAATGATTAAATCTATATCATTCATTGGTTTGCTAAAAGGGATAAAAAGTCAAAAGGTAAACAATTTGCTCCTTTTTGCTCTGGGATGCTTCTCCTTTCACTTCTCCTTTGCTCTGTTCTAACACCTCTGACTAACCAGCAACAAGTAAACTTTTGCTGACTGTTTGTCTGCCTGGGAAAAAGAGGGACAGAGAGGGTTGCTTTGAGTCCCCTCTGAGCAGTTCTTTATCCAGGAGGGAATTTGGATTCCTGTATTACTTTTAAATTGTATATAATTGTAAATATTTGTAAATATACTGTATATATATATACTTGTAAATTTAGCTTTGCTGTAAATATAGCTTCATTTTACTTCCAATCCATCTGAGCTGGTCTGGTAAATCTCAATAGTTTGTGTAGGGAAGTTCCTAACCTACTACAAGAGGAAATGATCTTCATTCCTAGATGTAACTGTTACTACTTTATGCATATGTGCTTTCATTCGAAGAGCTGCTACAGAAGAATGATGAGTGTTCTTCGAGTAGCATAAAGTATGTCTTGGTGTGAAAAGGTGGAAAATAAAGCTAAAGAAATTCCCTTTTTCCTCCAGAACTACTTTACATTTAAATTTATGAATTTACAAGCAATATTAAGAAAAATTTCTAACAAGAATTCTTAAAATTAACTACCAGAGGAAGTAACCACTTAAGTTTGCTCTGTACACTGGAATATGTGTTTCATACCACAAGCATTACAAGAATGAAAGACGATGGGCAATGCCTTTCTTGTGTGTATCACTTACATGAATTGAACATCATCTGCCAAATCCACTTGTAGTCTTGAGATGAGATGTAGCATATGCCTATATGAAAAGTACTTTAAAAAAAAAAACTCAAACCACTTAAATTCCTCTTTTGCTGTTGACTTGCCAAGCCTAGCAAACCAAGCTTTTTTTCAGAAATCTGTTAGCGAGTTGTCTCCTCATTCAACAAGCCTTCCTCTACAACACAACCCTTCACAACATCATCTATTTCCTGTGTGGTATGACTTCAGTCAGCCTGTTCCACTGTGTACTGACAATGCTACAACCAGGGAAAGTACCTCTCATGGTGCTATAAACCGTAAGACACTGTTGTTCATGTATCAAATTACCTTCAGGCTCAACACAAAAACTTGCCCTCATCGGTGACGGTCATAAATTGCTCTTTACTCTTGAGGCAAATATTCCAACTCCCATAAATACAATTTAGCAACCTAGCAAGGAAAATCATGTTTCCTCAAATTAAACTCCTTAATATTTCATATTTAAATAGAAGAGGTAAAGTTGTGAGATAAAGTAATTCTGGACTACTCTGCATGGAGACTGTCCCGTCTAGTAATCTCATTTGATCTCTATTTCCGTCGAGTTTTCTTCTCAAATTTGCCTGGAGAACCTTTCAGAATTTAAGACACCCCCTTCTATTTGCTACAAGGATTCTCAGTCTCTCAGTTTGCCAGGTGCTATTCAAAAACCCATATACACAAAAGACTACTTTTCTCTGTGTCACGGGGTGGGCAGTTGCGCAGGAGTCAAACACCTCGATTTCCGGCTTGTCCTCAGATACCAGAGGGGCTGAGTGCGGCTGGGCTCAGCTCCTGAGCGATGCCCAACTGGATCTTTACTGTGACTAAAACGTTCTTAGGCACAGACCTGAGATCCACACGGAGCCACCTGAAGCGAGCGGGGGCGGCGAGCAGGACGGCTGTTCCCCGCGACGGCCCCAGCTCGCTCGCTCGTTCTCTCTCTCTCTGGGGCAGCGACAGCTCGCAGCAAGTTCTCCTGGCAGCTTCTCGGCAGCCCTCTCCAAGCTGAAGCAGCCCGCGGCAGCAGCAGTTCCTGACATATTGTAACGGCAGCTCCCCAGCAGTCTCTCTAGCAGGGTTCGTTCTGGACGACTCCCGGTAGCCGATTCTTGGTCTCTAGCAGCCAATTCCTCGGTAGGCGATTCTCTCCGCAACCGATTCCCTCGTAAGCGATTCCCAGTGGCCGAATCCCCTCGTAAGCGATTCCTCAGCAGCTGACCCCTAGTCCGCCTTCTATATCTTCACACCGCGTGTAAACACAACGCTCCCCGCCCCGACTCGGCAGCGAGACGCTTGGCGGGGCAGTCCCGGGCTCTAAAGTCCCTCTCCGCCGACTTTGTCGCCAGGAAGTCTCCGGGGTCCCAAAATCCCTCGGTCGACCCCAGGGGACCAAGGCCAGGGTCCCCGAGCCTCAAACGCTTTTCCCAGCAACGTGGAGCCACATCTATAATAATTTTCTGCCCTTTATAATCTGATACCGGTTTGTCAATTATTCTCACTGCTAGCATGCCTTAGCCTCTCGCAGGAGTGCCCAACACCTCCTGTGTTAGAGCTAGAGACCTACAGTCGTTTAAGGTGTGAGAGGTGGACTGGCTTCATTCACCACGTAAACGACCATTACCTGAGCGAGACGAGACAGCTACCGGAGACAAATAAAGGAGGTGTCTTTTTCCAAACACTTGAAACAGCTCTGACTTAAACTACCAGTGCCCTCCCTCCACACTTACATCCTGGCATAACAGACCAGTGCATAATGTGTCCTGTGCAGTTTCCTAGCATCTCAAGCATTTAAACACCAGCTGTATGAAAAAAGGGGAAAAATCACAACAGGCCTCCTTAGCACATATGGGTGAGGGGCAACCAAACACATTCTTGTGACTACTGAGCTTGCCTAATACAGTGATATCCTACAAACAAGATTATTTCTTCTTTCCCAGCATTCCATCTTCCCTTGTTCACTGAACTAAGTTTGCAGAATAAAGCCAGAAATATCAGGTCTCTTTTCCCCATTTTCAACATCAGCAAAATGTCAGTGGGTTTGGATTCCTTGTGTCAAAGAAGAAAGATCCCGGCTCAAAGTTTTTGTTCGCTTTGGGTTAAGAGTTTTGGTGCAGCCCTCTGAAGATCATGAATATATTACGTAACTCTAGTGGGCTTCAAAAACCTTCTTTCTTCCTGTCTTTCTAATAGGAAAGGCAAACCATTGAATCTATCCTAATAAATCACTCTCCCCCTGATAACTCAGGATACAGAAGTGCATGCACATGAGGAGAGGAATGAATTTTGATGACAACAGAGTGATATCTCTGACTGATGCAGACACAGCAAGTCACTGTATTTGCTTACAGTGAGTTTGATGCTAACTGAGGAGGGATAAATCTTCACATCTTGACACACTGCGAGGTCATCTCTAGATCAGATGGTTATGCAACCACTTCCTTTTACTGGATTTGAAAACACTCTTGGCTATCTTTGCACAGCTGCCAATGAGTGTATGAAACACCACACTGGGTTTAAGCATTCAGGATGAGCAAGTCCTATGTCAGACTGATCGACTACCAAAGAACTAACTACGCCCACCACGCTGCCAGACCTAGGCCAGACTGCCACTCGATACGCAGCTTTTACTCCAGGGAAGAGCAAAACAACTGAGCAAATTGCTGAAGCACTTTCCATGAGTGGGCCTGGCTACAATAAGCTTTGTTATAATGCACATTGCATTGGAGTATCAATTATTGTCACTCCCCAAAATCAAAGAGTTTTCAGTGGCTTTGAGTACTACTTTATACTATCCCTTCTTAAGACAGATAATATTTTTAAAAAAAAAAAAAAAGGAAGTGCTTTTGATCTCAAAAGCAGAAAGACTCTGCATTCGTATTCATTTTTGGTTAGGAAAATGTAACTCAATGTTCACAGTAGCCCTGAATCCATCTTCAGGTAACAAAACAGAACAATGTTGAATAACACAGGTGGTTTGGCATCAAACAAGCCCTGCTAAGGTCAGCTTAAGCTGAAGGTAAACTGCATTTGTAAAAATAATGACAAATCTATTTCAGCTACTTAGATGCCTCAAATTGATCCAATAGCATTACTTTAGACACTGTTTCCACCCTGTGATACAATTCAAAGCAAGAAATAACACAGCTATATAACGTAACATTTCTGCAATTCTCCAAGCAAAGAAATGTGGTTTTGAAAGGTTGCAATACTGTACCTTGATTTCTTCTATTTCGTCTGGCACTATCTTATACGCAGATATAGTCCCACCCAACCTGAAATCAGAAGAAAAAGATTCTCAAAATCAGTAACACAAAGCACAGCATGCTAATGATGTCATGACTTGTTCCAAAAGACAAAACAGGGGGGCTGTTGCACAGAATGTGTCCGTGTCCTGCAAAAGGGTGTGGTGAAGAGCAGTTTCCACCCTGAGGATGCATGAGCAGCATGCACTACAAATGGTGGTAAACAATACATCTTCCCCCGAGGTACGCAGACATGGTTTCTCGTGTTTCATGAAGCAGCATCATTGATAGTGACAATTCAGGTCTAAAAAGAGCTGCACTAGTGACCTCCCTGCTCTGCTCCTGTGGCTCTGCACACAACACTAGGCATTCTCTGGGTCTTACAGAAACAGAACTATTTATTGAAAGAGGGAGGCAGTTATCAAATGTGTATTTGTATGACCTCCCTATTACGGGAATATTTTCTTCCAACTGTCACTGAGACAAAAAGGAGGGGAGGAGGGAACACAGAAAATAGAGCAAGATTTTCCCTGTCACTCCTGCCTTTCTGTATCTCCACGAGGATTTTCTGAAAGCTTTAGGCAGAAGAGGAAGTCTGCATATGAAAAGTCAAGTCTGAAATCCATCACTGCTCCAAGTCACTGTGTTTTACAAGGTGGAGAGAGACAGGGTACAGACATGGCAGCATTCCGATTCATCACAAACAATTGCTCTCTCTCTCTTCCTCTGCATCTTCCATTGCTGCTAATCATCAACGGCATTAGAAATTGGAGAGATTCAAAACTCTCTGGCCAGTGCAAGTACAAACACGAGCTTTTACTCTTCACTATACCTGACCTTTGTTTGAATGGTGTTTGCAGAGATGGCTACAAGAAATTGGTCTTGTTGCTATGATGGATTGCTTCCTTATACCACAACAAGGAGCAGCTCAGATCACTGCATGTAATCATTGCATGTGACCAATCCTACTGCTTCTGCACTGTGCTCTGTAGGAAAACATTTTCGTTCTTCCATAGCCATTCCTGTCTGCACTTCAGAGCTCCCCAAAAATAACCTTATTGACTTTCTAACCTCTAGCAGAAGGGGGAGGAGAGTCTTCACCAACAGCTCTCTGGCAGTAGGGAATCCTGCCAGGAAGTTTTCTGTATTGGCCATCCTCAGCACAACTATTATGCATTTTCTTGGAATACATCAGAAAAAAAAGATTACAAACCAAAATAAGTGACTTAGTAAAATCATCTGGCTTGCTTCAACCATTAATTAGCATCATTTCCTGCAAATACTTCTGCAATGTTTGGTGTCAAGAGTTTAATTTACTCTGGGTCTGCCAAGTTGCAGTCCAAATGGCAGCATATTTTAAAGTAAAATTTCAGTTTCCACAATCCAATATTTTTTAAAAGAGAAACATATTAGAAGTTACATTACTGTTTAAATCATCTCTCACTTATAGCTCCAGCTCACCATACCTATCCTACATTGAAATCTTTAAAAATCATACTAAATACATAAATAATCACAAATCTGAAACTGGAAGAGAAGCAGAGGCACATAAATATACAATTCTATAAATGCCTTGGAGTTGAAATTAAGTTTTAAAGGAAGTCTTTACTTTCTCATTTCAGAACATTTGATTTCACTCCTGATGAGAGACCCTGAAATGCCTGAAAGAGGTAAATCTGGTCCTGCAGAGGACATGAAGATATTCGACTTTGCGTATGAAGTCTAGTTGTGAGTTTCACAGAAGTTTAAAGACATCCTCCACACTTAGAGGATCCAGTGAATGCAGCCTGAACTCTTCTACTCTTCATAAGCATGATGTAAGTGAGGAACAAAATTTGGTTTTGCTATAGGACAAGAGGAATGGCTTTAAGCTGAGGGAAAGCAGGATTAGACTGGATCTTAGGAAGACGTTCTTCAGTATGAGGGTGGTAAGACTCTGGAATAGGCTGTCCAAGGAGGCTGTGGATAAGGCCTTGAGCAGCTTTGTCTAGTTGAGAGGTGTCCCTGCCCATGGTGGGGAGGCTGGAGCAGATGAGCTCTGAGGTCCCTTCCAACCCAAGCTATTTTGTGATTCCATGACCCCACATAACTATGTGTCTAAGACAGCTTGTGGCAGCCTGTGAGAAGCAAACAATGACAAACGTCTTGATTAGCTTCAGTGTCCTGCAGAAAATACACCACCATTGCAATTCACTCACCAAGCAAACTTAAGAGGTAGAAGCAGTTGTGAAACTCAACAATCATAACTTTCATTCCAGTTTGGTGTTATCCACGGTGTGAGGCACTACACCATGTCAGATGTACACACCCCCAAAAGTTACAGACAAAACCTAAAACCATTGTGACGGATACTCAAAGCAAACTCAAGACATTCGTCAATATGTCCACCTTAGGGAAAACTTCATATTTCAAGTATTTCCCTAAATTATATTTATGTTGTGACCTGTCTTGGAGGTTTACTTTCTACTTTACAAATCCTTAATTTGATCACTGTCACCTGAAAGAACAGAGCCCAGTTACACACAGGAGGTTTCAGTTGCAGGATGACACACAGCATGTGAAAGGGACTTTTTAATTTTCTTGGGAGCAGGCTCTCTCTGCAGGTTGGTTTTTTTAGAACATTTGCACTAACTTTGCTCATCACAGTGTTTGTGTTTCAAGGAGCAATTAAACTGCCATCAGAAAACCAGAGGACCAACTAGCACGAGCACATAGAAACTACTCTGGGATTTGTACACCAGAATATAATGCAGCAAAGAACATGTTAGAAGGGTCAGAATTCAGTTCACCAGGGATGCAGCTCTGATGCAGAGTCACTCCTGAATTTTCACACGTTTTAGTTTTGTTATAAATTTTACCACATTTTTCTCCAGCTGAACAACACAACACCCAGCACCATAAATGGCATTCTTGCTCAGAACACACAACTAACCAGAAGCAAACCCAAGTATAGAGCCAAGCTACTACTGAAAACAGTCAGACCATCTACACAGGACAAATACACAAAGTTTTTCTCTCAAAAGTGCACTGTTTTCACACCAAGCCACATTATGTAACAATGAATTTATTTTAAATACTAGCTAGCTTTAATTTTTCATATTCATAACAGATAACCTCTGAAAGGTCCTACAGTTTATATACAGATTTTTCAACAGACATCAGTCTTACCAGGTCTGTATAATACTCTACATGTAGCACAAACACCCAGCTCTCTCACTCCTTTGCAGAAGAGAAGTGGAATTATTCCTCATGTAGAAATTACAGCTGACACCATTAAAATGAACCACACCTTATGCTGGGCTAAACTAGTGAAAGAAATCAGAAGAGGCAGGATAGCAATTACACAAGAATAACTAGGAAATAACGAATTTCATACAACTGCTTGCACAGGGGCTTTGGAAAGAGCAGAACCTTTATGTCTACCTGAGGAAAATTATTTCAGTACAAAAGCACACCTTGGGCTGACACAGAATGCAGAGAAGTTCACCTAAAGGATCCAGGAGAACATGGAAAGCAAGGTTTCTACGGCAACCCAAGAAATGAGCAAAATACAGGAAACAAAATGAAGCGAGGCCAATACACTTGTACTGAAACAGACAGAAGCTTTATTCTTCACAGTAGTCAAAAAGGGCAAGAAATAAGACCCAGGAAACAGACCAGACAGTCCCACCTCCATCACTGGGCAAGCGATGAAGAGCTCATACTAGAGGTCATCTCTAGGCACAAGAAAGAAAAGAAGATTAGCAGCCAGCTAATGGATCAGCCAGCATGGATTCATCAAGGGGAAATCATGTTTGACCAATCTGATAGCATTCTACGATGGTGTGAGTGCATTCCTGTAGATGAAGGCAGTGGATGTTGTCTACTCTGACTTTAGCAAGGCTTTTGATGCTGCCTCCCATGACATCCTTGTAGGCAAGCTCAGGAAGTGTGCGTTCAAAGAGTGGACTATGAGATGGATCGAGAACTGCCTCGATAGTAGAGGTCAGAGGGTTTTGATCAGTGGGGCAGAGTCCAGCTGGTGGCCTGCAACTAGTGGTGTTCCCAGGGGTCAATATTTGGTTCAGTCTTGTTCAACGTATTCGTCAAGGACCTGGGGGAGGGGACAGAGTGTATCCTGAGCAAATTTGCTGATGATACGAAACTGGAAGGATTGGTTGATACACTGGATGGCTGTGCTGCCGTTCAGTTTGTCCAGCAGGTCAAGAGAGGTTCTTCTCCTCCCTTACTCTGCTCTGATGAGACCATTTTTTAGGTACTGTGTCCAGTTCTGGACTCCCCAGTTCAAGAGAGACAGTAAAATACAGGAGAGAGTCCAATGGAGGCCTACAAGGACAATCAAGGGCCTGGAACACCTGTCTGATGAGGAAAGGCTGAGAGACCTAGGGCTGTTTGGCCTGGAGAGAGAAGGCTGAGAGAGGATCTTATTAATGTTTATAAATATCTGAAAGGTAGGTGTCAAGAAGAAGGAGCCAGGCTCTCTTCAGTGGTGCCCTGTTGTCATAGTTTGAGGGGTTCCAGGTTATTCCAGAGTCCCTAAGAAAACTACAGAGACTAAGATCCATCCCAGGGGACGAGGTAGTTGCTCCCAGATATTGTAATTATGTTATTCAGTCCCATCATCCTGCAAGTACATTAAAAGTAAGCAGCAAGGTCGATCTGCTCTCTTTTCTCCCTGCCTCTTCAACTCCCCAGAGGAATCCTTATCTGTTAACCATGTAAGCCTACATCCTTCAACGCCACCAGCCACAGTGAATCTGACCTGCCTGTGCCTAAATGGGAGACAATGGGGGAGGGGAGAAAATGAGCACTGAGGTTGTGGTAGTGGTTTTTGGTTTGGTGTGGGGGAAGGTTTTAGGGGGGATTCTCATGTATCCTGTACCTGTATTAAGTGTTAAGGATTTGTGTCCGCCATATCTTGCACATCTTTAAATGCAACCTGCCTGGGTTTTCATCCCCTATTCAGTGAGAGCATTATCTTATTGCCCTTTTTCCTTAGAAAAAGAGTAAAGCAGAATAATCTCAGTCTGTCCTGCTCTCACACGAAAACCTACAACACCTGTGATAGGATGAGCATCAACAGGTACAAACTGGGACACAACAAACTCCACTTCAACATGAGGAGAAACTTCTTTACTGTGAGGGTGGCAGAGCACTGGAGCTGGCTACACAAAGAGGTTGTGGAGGCTCCTTTCTTAGTGACTTTTAAAAGGCATCTGGATATATTCCTATGTGACCTGCCCTGGGTAATTCCATGGTGCCAAGGGGGTTGAATTGGACGATCACCAGAGGTCCCTTCTAACCCCTAACATTCTATGTTTCTACTTCATAAATTTAATCAGAATACCAATGAAGAGAGAAAACTTGAACTTCATCCAAGAGAAGGAAAAGTTAGGAACCAGAAAGATCTGTGCTTAAATGGAGGCAAGACTCTATGAACCACTGTCCAAACGGGAAGAAAACTCAAGACAAAAAATTGCAAGTAGGTTACAACAGTCACATACTATCCTTTCACAACCTGTTTGCTGTATGTTCCAATATAATTCTGAAACAGAAAGTGAATTCATCAATTTAAATCCCTTATTCTGGATATAAGGTTAGAATTATTACAACGTTATTTTACATACAGTTGCAAGGTGGACTTGCAACCCGTCATTGGTTCTCTCCAGTGTCCAGTAAGTCCAGTGGACTTTCTGAATCCACAGTTGCATAGCAACAGCATCTGTGAGACATTTGTGCACCTGGACTGAATCAATTCTGACTGGCTGTTATCACTGGAATTACAACCACAGACATGAACCAGGGCTCTCTCTACCACTCCTCATTCAGTAAGTGCCATAAGAAGCTGAGCTATCGATTTGTCTGTTAATAAATGAGTCACACTGAATATAATGAAGTCAATGTTCTAAAAATAGCTTGTAGCCATCTTGGCTGCTGTCATCTGCTGAAGTTCTCCAATGCCACTTTAATTAACATTAATCTTTCTTCAGCTATATCACTGTCCAAATCATTTCAGGTTGTCACTAAACCTCCCAGTGAAACTCTGCTTCATCTTCAAAGGAAAGCAAAGACCTCAAAATCATATCCTCCCTTTTTATTTTCAGATCCTTCTCATAAATGCCTTTGTTACCCTCCATCAGAATTTTCTGCCTCTTTAGTGACTTCTAGACCGGTGTTCAAGAGATTGCCCCGCCTGAGCACCAGACTGGCTGGTTCATGCTGCCCCAGGCTGCTGAACAAATGCACGTTACCATTCTACTGCTAAAGCAAACTGGCCAAGACAGCCTCCTGAATTGAGCCAGCTTAATGTTGACACATGAGACATCAACAAATCATCTCGCCTTGGATCCTCATGTACAGCCAGAACTTCGCAGAGTAGTCCAGAAGGAGCAGAGCTGTATTTCAAAGCTGCTCCTATGCTATGCCTGAGTGTACCATGCAGTCTGCTGATGCTAGAGCCTGTCAGTCCCAACATGGAGAGCCAAATCCAAGCTGAGAGAGCAGCTGTGGAGAGGTGACCACAGACAGTCCAAATGTGGGCTAAGAGCAGCTATGGAGAGGTGACCACAGAGTGCCCAAATGTAGGCTGAGAGAGCAGCAGTGGAGAGATGATCATGGTGGCAGCTGGGCCCAGCGGTCTCAACCTGCTGAACGGAGGGAGAGCTACTTATTGAGAGGTTCATACATGTTTCATTTCACTTTCCACTGCCTACCAAACCTCCAGCCCGCCGTTTTGTCTTATTCTAGCAGATGTTTGTTCCCCAGCTGCTCTCCCCATGCACCCCAGCAATCAGGACTTACCTATCCCCACATCTCATCCTTTCCCACACAGTTCCCAGGTACAACAGCACACCCCATTCCATCACTTAGTAGCCCCAGGTGCCTGCACAAAGACCAGGGCCAGCTAAACACCTCCTTGACTGCTCCCTTGGAATCCCACACCAAACATCTTTGCTCTCCACGACCTGTAAGAGAAGACATTAAAAGCAGGCACAAAACTACTTTAATTGATACTAGCTTCTACTGACATTTGAGAAATTGCTGAAACACCCTGAAGGGAGGTAGTAAGATGCTATTTTGGGTTCCCATCCTACACAACAGAACACTGGCAGCTAAAGCAAGCTGGGCTGCAGCTCCTAGCACTGGCTGCATGCCAGCAACGAACCGTGCAAAACAGCTTGCAAAGTGCTTCCTGATGACAGTTTCACTTACTCTAAGGTGTAGAACTAGATGACAAAGATCCAGTCTATGGCTGTTTGTTTTGTTTCTTTTGGGGTTTTTGATGGATTCAATAATTAGATCCTTGAGAACTTCCTCTCCAATCTTAGGCTAACTTCAACATGCTGCACTCAAAAACCTGGCAGAATTAAAATGATTGCAGTTGTGCCCTCTGCCAGTTCACATCTCACGAACAACAGCTCTGGGATCAAGATGTCAAAATTAACATATTCTCTCTCTGCCTTCCCGCACACACAAAAAATGAAGGGGGGAAGAACAGAATGAACCCAATGTTGGAAAATTTTTACTCCCTACCTTATCACTGTTTCAAGAGTAACAAAAGTACCAGAACACATCTTTCACTATTTTTCTAATAATAAAAAGAAACCAAACAAAACTACATAAAAGCATTATTCTTAAGGAGGAAAAAGGGGTTTTTTTGTTTCCACTCTGCAAATATTTTCCCTTTTTTTTAACTTTACTATAGGAAGAGCAAGAATAAATTAGAGAAGAGGCTAATTTTTTAGGCACCTTCAATAGGAAAATGCTGTCACCTCAGCAATTTGTCATTGGGAGAGAAGGCAACAAAGTATCTCTGTTCTCAGCATGCATCAGAAACTAAGGGCAAGGTCCTATGTGTGTTCTTTGGTAATGGCATGAGCAGGAGCCAGCCTCCCTTTTCAGCAAAATGACTGATTTAGTTTTGGGGGAAATCTGTAACTGTTATGACATAAAGTACAGAAACTGAAAAGCCACCTCTGTAGAGTTATCAGGCCACAGCAGTTCAGGTCATGGTGTGGTTTCCTAGGTGGTGCCTGTGGTCTAAGGCTCACCGGTAAATCAGCTGGGAGAGTTACTGCTGCCAGACACAAGATAAGTTCATAGACTGCCTCTTCTTGAAAATGTTTATCAGCTTACTGTCTAAGAAAGACACAGAAGGTGCACAAGGAAGGCAACATCTCCAAGAAATTTTGGGTTTCAAGGCACTGGCCTCCAAAAGGCACAAAACAGATGAAGAGGAAGCTTCAAACACATGGACTTTTCAGTGGTGCAATACTGCTGTATGTCATTCTCAGCACGAAGCCTTCTGGGCCTGTCTTCTGAACAAAAGTAGAAGGAATGCTGAACATGCATGACAAGAAAAAACTATTTAAGTTTTGATTTTCATTAAACAAATTCATTAGTAACTGTTCAAAAGTCACATAATTAATACTTGTAGGCTTCACAGCAATAATAGGAAGCACGTAGACAGCAAGGCCTTTGAACAGAATGGTTTGTCCAGCAATATGGATATCTGTTTGATAGGGATAATTATAACCTCAGAATCTTTTTAGGACTACAGCATTTCACTGGGTCAGACTAAGCAGCACACAAATCATTGCAAATACATCATAGCTTTCAACAGCCTTATGCCAGCGGGTTGGAACAAAAGAGAGAGGTGCTAGCCTCTGAAATGAGTGAAGAACGAAAAACAAAGACTAACTCTCTACTCAGAACTTTAGTTGCAGTCAAATTCTTCTTTCCTATTAAAACTGACTTTTAAAATCTTCCCAGACTCCAGCAGAGTTTAAAAGCAGTTTGCCATGTGGACCAACAGCCAGAAGCCCAGCTCTGCAGGCTGCGTGCGTGCTGACGGTGCAGAGGAGCAGCAGCATCATCTCCCTCTGATTGGTAGCCCGGCTGTGGAAGTCCTACATTAAACTGAACAGACAGAAACGTCAGCTAGATTTAAGCAAAAACGTGCTCAGTGACTTTGAAAGTTCCCACTGGGGCATCAGATGCTCAACCAGCCAGCTCATTAAACAACATGAGCAAGATCTGAAATTTCCAGAGAGAAAAAATATGCAGAACCAGACAAAAATCATTACCACAAAAGCAGTCAAATTCTCACCATTTTGACAGAGAAACTTATCTTTAATATCCATGCTGGGACTTAGTTGGTAGACTGAGGACTTCAAAACACTGTCTGAAGAGAAGTATTTATAGCAAGGACCAAGACAATCATAAATGTTGATCTGAGTTTGTCCTACAGAAACACTATGCTGGGGCAAAGCATGCATTTGCACTTTGTCCAGCAAGCACACACCTAGAAGAGAGAAAGAATTTGCATTTGCATTGCTAGCAACTGCCTGCCCTCAAATCCCCTCCTGCTTCAACTATGAGCAAAATTTCAGGGCACCTCAGAGTGATCTGTTGCCTACCTTGGAAGGCACTCCAAATAAAAGGATGTAGGAATGCAACCAGGATTGTGACGAGCTGCAAGGTTGAAAGGCAAGCCACAAGCTGAAAGGTTGCCCTGGTAAGCCACCACAGCAGCCTGTGGGGTCCTGCACAGGGAGCCCAGGCCATTCTGCTATGCTCCCATCATTCAGCTGAGCCACTCTGCTTCTGTACCAAGCAGAAAGGGAGACCACCTGAGTCAAATGGGAAGGAAAAGATTCCTCCTAGGAAAATAAGTTGACCCGCAAGCAGCAGAAACAGTGAGGCTTTTTTTCTTACAAGTTAATGCTGGCCACATTCCTTCCCCAGACTTTAGTATCCAATAAAACCCAGACTTTAAAAATGAGGCCCTTCAGGAGTTTTACCATATCTGTGCTTCTCACACACCACTTGAGTGGGTATTTCACCCCCAATTTCTTAGACACGCAAACATGGCTGGTTGACAGCAGGTTGAACACAAACCAGCTGTGTGCCTAGGTGGTTAAGAATCAGTCATAGAATTGCTTCAGTTGGAAAAGACCTCCAAGATCATCAACCTGGCCATCAATCAACCATCAACCTGGCACCACCATGGCCATTAAGGCCAACAGCATCCTGGCCTGGATCAGGAATACCCGCCTGGACGGTAGAGTTAGGGAAGCAATCAGCATTGATAAGGCTGCATCTCAAATACCGCATTCAGTTTTGGGCCCCTCTCTCCAAGACGGGCATTGAGTTCCTGAAGCATGTCCAGAGAAGGGCAACAAAGCTGGTAAAGGGTCTGGGGAAGAGGTCTGGTGAAGAATGACTGAAAGAACTGTGGGTGTTTAGTGTGGAGAAGAGAAGATTGAGGACAGCCCACATTGCTCTCTATAGCTCCCTGAGTGGAGGCTGCAGTGAGGTGGGGGTTGGACTCTTCTCCCTAGTCTCAGGTGATAGAAGGAGAAGGAAATGGCATGAAATTGTGCCAGGGGAGTGTTAGGCTGGAGATGAGGAAAAAATTCTTAAGTGAAAGGCTGGTCAGGCATTGGAACAGGCTGCCCAGGGAGGTGTTCCAAAACCACATAGACGTGACACTCTGGACCCAGCAGTCTCAGGTTGATGACTTGGTGACCTTGATGACCTTTTCCAACTGAAGTAATTCTGTGTTTCCCTGTGCACAGGCTTTGACACATGCTTGTGAAACATGCTTAGACATATGAAGCCCACGTGTGTGCTTATGCTGAGGCTAATAAACACTAAATGCTTATTTTAAAGAGAGAAGCTTGGCTGAGAGATATAACCCTGGGAAATAGAATAATGGATGCACAGGGATCTTTGGTGTGGGAAAAAAAGCTGGAACCAAGTGCTGACCACAGGTTGGGAAAAGCAGTCAGAGTACTATGATCAGCCAAAAAAGCATGAAGATCTTCATTCCATAAAATACTGGTAAGACTAAAGGTGACAGCAGGATGATTCAAACTCCATAGAAGAAAATGGGGAGAATATGTGGAAATTGTTTCAATATTCCAGATTCTTGATCAGAATTTTTTTCTTTACAATTGAAATCCTTGGTCTTAGAGAACATAGTCTGAACATTTTCATCAATACTTTAAAAAATAATCCAACAATTCCAGTTACAATAATGATAGAGGAGTCCAAGAGACATGCAGCACCCAGAGGGGTTATCACACTAGTTCAAGGAAGGCTTCGCCTTCCCAAAACTCCAACTTCTTGTTTCTCTCCACCACGTTCCAGAGAGATATAAAGTATGAACATAATCCAGTAGAGGATTAATTGAAGTCTTGTAATGCCTGTGTGTTTCCAGAGTGTTAAATTCAGAGGCAGAAACTGCTGTTGCTTTACTTTAACATATCAATGTGCCCACATGTGTCTACAGACATTTGGCCGAAAGGAGAACTCACTTCTATTTAAAATAGTGACCTGGCTGAGACAGGTTTTTTCAACTGTCTGCTATGTGTTGATGAATGTGAAAGAAAAAAAAAAATAGAATCTCTTCAGCCACTGGATGGAGTCATATGAATAAAACGACTCCATGTTTGATCCACCCCTCTTCATACCTAGAAGCAACGTCCTGCAGATGAAGAGTGCTACTGACAATGCTGACAGTGAGACTTTAGTGCCTGCCTCACTGAGTTATCTCCATTCCAGAGAGTTTTGTTATGTTAGAAGCTATCACCCACACTGTACAGCTGCTTGTAAAGTACTTCTGCATGGTTCAAACTCAAGTTACTGAAAAATATTTCCTTGTTTATTGTACATTATTGGCTATAAGAGTTTCTCAGTGCTCTAATTTTTGTTTTCTATAGTGGTCATTTACTATTTCTTTTCCTTTCTTATAATTTAAATGTCAACACTGTCTCTGGATCACTTTAGAGCTAGTGATGTGTTGTCTTTGCTGCTTGTATCACAATTCATTAGAACCTGGCTCAGAATTCAGAAACAGTGGGTAGGTGATGCAGGGACCACAGACACTGAGGTCTTGGATTAAATGTGGATTTGTGCATTTTGGTTCATTCGGGTCCTAAAAAAAACCCAAAACCGCACCACCCTGATTTTAGTTTCTAATTAGCTCACACGAACATAATCCACTGGCAAAAATGTAACTACTGACTTCTCATTTGCAGCTTTAAGTCAGCTTGTGAGGCATTGTCAGCCACGTTCTCCTGCAACCTATTTTGTATGATAGGTTGGATAGAACAATTCACCTACAGAAGCCCTTCTCTTCTTTATTGCTGTTCCCCTTGCAAGGATGATGTTGAGAAAGGAGACTGACCCACCTCGAGTGACTGAAGAGGGTTCACGTTGTATTTTTGTTGAAGATGTGACTGCAGAAGTTGACTGAGCACACACACAGTGCTTGCTGGCACACTCCAGCTGCTAGTGACCATAACATCCCCATAACGTCAACATGCCCCCAGTCCTCTCTCAAGATGAAGAAGAGATTTGATCTCTTCCTCAGTTCCTGCTATAGCACAGGCGAGGTGAAATGAAAACAGATAAGGTGAATCCTGGAGCAACTTTCTTAAATGCTGTCATGTGTAGTCCATGTCAGACAGACCTGGTCGATCTGACTAGATAAAAATAGCAAAAGTGACAGAAGAGTCCTTGCAAAGCATAAATTGAGACTGGGACCAGCTTATATTAACTGTAAGGTTAGATATCTGACTATCGACAGACAAATTACTTACACAGCCAACATCCATTCCTAAACCTTTGCATAGTTAGGATAAGTCTACCTGCAAAGAGGTATTGATGACACTACGGCATATACACAACCCTCACCAAAAGCAGGTTTCTAATGTGAGGTTTCTATCTGGAGATACCCAGCTTTATGAAAAACATCACTAAGAAGCTGCAATTTTCTTACCATATCATAATTTATAATCTGACTCCAACAAGCAATTGTCATCATGTAACCCACCTTCTCCTTACTGAGGCCTAGACACTCTCACTCTGCAGAGAGTATCAGGAATAGCTGCCAAAAGCCAGATCCCAGAAGTAACCCATATCTGTACTGAACTTAGTTTTGGTAGTATCTAACTTAAGAAGTGAGCTGAGCTGCAGAATTACATTATGAGAGAATGTTGAAAGAACTGATAGAGAAGCCACTGTAAATAATGTCACTGGAATGCCTTTCAGGACCTTAAA
Source organism: Eubucco bourcierii (assembly GCA_013396675.1). NCBI lineage: Eukaryota > Metazoa > Chordata > Aves > Piciformes > Ramphastidae > Eubucco > Eubucco bourcierii. The sequence goes on along the minus strand of VWZE01009127.1, from coordinate 99,498 downwards.
GATACAAAAGGATGGATGGGTGGGCAGAGGCCAATGGGATGAGATTTAACAACGTTAAGTGCAGGGTTCTACACTTTGGCCGCAACAACTCCAAGCAGCGCTACAGGGTGGCCACAGAGTGGCTGGAAAACAACCAGGCAGAAAAGGACCTGGAGGTGCTGGTAGACAGTAGCTGAACGTGAGCCAGAAGTGTGTCCAGGTGGCCAGGAAAGCCAGTGGCATCCTAGCCTGTATCAGGAACAGTGTGGCCAGTAGGACAAGAGAGATTATTCTGCCCCTGTACTCAGCACTGGTCAGGCCACAACTTGAGTACTATTGTCCAGTTCTGGGCCCCTCAGTTCAAGAGAGATGTTGAGATACTGGAACGCGTCCAGAGAAGGGCAATGAAGCTGGTGAGGGGCCTGGAGCACAGCCCTGTGAGGAGAGGCTGAGGGAGCTGGAGGTGTGCAGCCTGGAGANAGGCTGAGGGAGCTGGAGTTGTGCAGCCTGGAGAAGAGGAGGTTCAGGGGAGACCTCATTGCTGTCTACAACTACCTGAAAGGAGGTTGTAGCCAGGTAGGGGTTGGTCTCTTCTCTCAGGCAACCAGAAAAAGAACAAGGGGACACAGTCTCAAGTTGTGCCATGGGAGGTATAGGCTGGATGTTAGGAGGAAGTTCTTGCCAGAGAGAGTGACTGGCATTGGAATGGCTGCCTGGGGAGGTGGTGGAGTCACCATCCCTGGAGGTGTTCAAGAAAAGACTGGATGGGGCCCTTAGTGCCATGGTCTAGTT
>VWZE01009127.1:83967-96556 GCA_013396675.1 Eubucco bourcierii | reverse complement strand
AGATACTGGAACGCGTCCAGAGAAGGGCAATGAAGCTGGTGAGGGGCCTGGAGCACAGCCCTGTGAGGAGAGGCTGAGGGAGCTGGAGGTGTGCAGCCTGGAGAAGAGGAGGTTCAGGGGAGACCTCATTGCTGTCTACAACTACCTGAAAGGAGGTTGTAGCCAGGTAGGGGTTGGTCTCTTCTCTCAGGCAACCAGAAAAAGAACAAGGGGACACAGTCTCAAGTTGTGCCATGGGAGGTATAGGCTGGATGTTAGGAGGAAGTTCTTGCCAGAGAGAGTGACTGGCATTGGAATGGCTGCCTGGGGAGGTGGTGGAGTCACCATCCCTGGAGGTGTTCAAGAAAAGACTGGATGGGGCCCTTAGTGCCATGGTCTAGTTAATTGGATAGGGCTGGGTGATAGGTTGGGCTGGATGAGCTTGGAGGTCTCTTTCAATCTGCTTGATTCTATGAAAAAAGTTGTTCTGCTGACAACGCAAAAATTCAACTGATTTACAGAGCTTTGTTCTACTTTGGAGTTGCATTTGTGATCAAATGGCTTACAGATAGATGGGTAGTACTGGGTCAAGGAGTGAAAGGACTAAAGACCTATCCAGAGAAGAATGCTCAGTACCTCCCTAGCAAACCAAGCAAAATTAAACTAATAAGACCATCTCTTCCATTTAAAACCTAAAAGATGGATCTAGAAAGTATGTGGACCGCTGGTTGTATACAAATGAAAAGAATCACAGAATCATAGAACGGTAAGATTGGAAGGGACCTCAAGGAACATCTGCTCCCAACCCCTGCCATAGGCAGGGACACCTCCCACTAGTACAGCTCACTCAAGGCCTCATCCAATCTGGCCTTGAACACCTCCAGGGAGGGAGCAGCCACAACCTCCCTGGGCAACCTGTTCCAGTGCCTCACCACCCTCACTGGAAAGAACTTCCTCCTAACATCTCGTCTAAATCTCCCCTCTGCCAGTTTAAACCCATTGCTCCTTGTCCTGTCATTGCTCCCTCCCTGGAGGTGTTCAAGGCCAGATTGGATGAGGCCTTGAGTAACCTGTACTAGTGGGAGGTGTCCCTGCCTATGGCAGGGGTTGGAACTAGATGATCCTTGAGGTCCCTTCCAACCTTACCATTCTATGATTCTATGACCTTGTAAATAGTCCCTCCCCAGCCTTCCTGTAGGCCCCCTTCAAATACTGGAAGGCTACTATTGGGTCTCCTCGAAGCCTTCTCTTCTCCAGGCTGAAGAGCCCCAAAAAAGGAAACTCCACATTTTGTTTATTTTAAGCTACCCTTCCTCACAGCCCAGGAGAACGGCAATGGGTAGATTTCAGCAGGTGATTTGTATTGTCAGCTGTATTTTAATGTAGAAGATGCCAGGACAAACAGTGCTGCTATCCCTCCCCAACAGCAGCCAGGGCTTTAGCTCCTACTCCCTCCAGCCATATCACCTGACTTGAAATGCTCATCAATGCATAAAGCTACCCTAGATAAGTGTCAGGATATGTTTCTTAGCTGCAGTGCCTCCATACCTTAAGCTGCTAAGAAGGCAAGCTTCTCCCAATTTAGAAACCATCTTCACAGTTGAGAAATGTGATTACCAGCACAGTTAGCTGCCTTCACAGATCAGACAATAATCATAGGAAATTCTGTTGTTTGGTTTCTTTTTTTTTTTTTTTTTTAATCAAATTTCTTATGCTCTGAAGCTTAGATTACAGATGCTTTATTGTGAAGAGTATCTCTTTTTTATCTTAATGAAGCATCTTTAGCAGCAAGATCGTCTCAGGATTTGTTTCACCTTTACAAAATTGTCTTATGTAATAGTTTGTCAAAAACCCACTTGTACCAAATTTAAAACTATTTGTAATGAATAAACAAAATGTGGAAAATGCTTTTTACAAATGAGGTTAAAGTCAAAGTTGAGTACCTGGTACTTACACATGTTCACTGCAAGGCTATTTTTCTGTCACATCTATTGATTAACTCCCACTTCAGCTTTTCTGTACTGCAGAGTGGCCAGTCCTTGTGGCACTGGAGCATAGTGACTCCAGTTATGCCACACAGGCCATTAACACAAAACCTCTGCAAGTGGATTTTTAAATTTCAAATTGAGTTTACACTATTAGTAAATGATTATTTTTTTTTGTAAAATGATCTGTGCATGGCAATAAAAAGATTAAGAAACCAAATAATATATAGATACTGCTGATAATATAACATGACCTCTCAGTCATTAATTATTCTGTGAACAATGAAGTGGTGGTATATGGTTGGTTGGAAGGTGCTTAATTTTGCTTTTAAAAATCGAGTTTGAAACATTTCTCTCTACACAGACACACTCATAAGTTAAGGACTAAACTGTGGGTCTTAGCTGACTAACTTAACGGAATGGTCACAGATTTAGTAGGTCACACAAAGCAAAGCAGGCCAAAGACCTTGCACACATCAAAGCTAAAGCACACAGACAGGCTCTTCAATTATTTGCGGTCCCTACATGGCCCACAGGGAGGTGCCAAGAGGTCCATTACCAGCCAAGTACACAACTGAGAGCATTCTTTGCTGGAGGAGCGGGATGAAGGGAGTAATGCAAGCTAAGTGTGCTGGTTTGAGGCTAATTGGAGTATTTTAATAGAGAAAATTACACTATAGGCTGTGAAAGGAAAACATGGTGATCTCTACTTCACTCATACGCTTGCTGAGATGTTTAAGAAAAGAACTCAAAACATTAGACTTTGTCGATCAGCTTAGCATCAAATATTTCCTATGTCTGTGGTCTTGGCTACAGCTGCTCTGTTTCAAAGTCATTTCTAGTTGTGAACTTGGAGATTCTGTCCCTAATACTTACTGCAGTCAGGGAGTACTTACAAAATTTTCATCTCAGAAATCACTAGTTGCAACTTGTGGCCTTCAGCTTCTACGGCTGGATACTTCCCACGTAATTGCAGCTTTACTGGCCTTTCTACCCCTGCCCTTGCTCAATTTTCCCATCCTCAGAACTGTACTGATACATTCATGAGCACAAACACAGAATAAAGGCTTTCTAGCATGCTCAGGCTTTGTTTCCCAATCCTTCTCCCCTCTGAAACAAGATGACCACGGAAGTATTTCAGAGAGCTTGCACATTATTGGTGAGTTCTGTTTCATGCAGCAATGCAGCCTATGACACAGTTTTGCACTAAATTAAAGCAAGCATAAAGCACTAGCCACCTTCTCATTAAAATCAACTAATAATCCTGACTCTGACCACTTGCCAGTGACAGATACTTGAATGACAGACTGTAATGCAGGCTTCCTACTTGGCCTTTTATTGTTTCATTTATTACCCCTTCTGGTGGAATTCCCAGAACTTTTACTAAGAACTGAACTATTAAACATAGGATACAAAAGGAGAAAAGAAAAATCCAAACCAACCATGAGTCTGTCTAGCTGTTAATTTCAGAGATCTATACTGGCATCCCACATCAGATCACAGTCTGTACCACAGTTAGAGTGGCATCAAGCCACAACTCATAAACCACCCTGAGAGGGAAAGCATGTTGGCTTGCGCTCAGCAAGCCAGACAGCTCAGAGTACTCGCTCCTCCTTGTTTGCCAGAAAGCCATTAGCAAGGCAGTATGTAACTGACATGACCTATATCACTGAAATACAAAAATGTGTAAGATATGCTGTGTGTTCTCACAGTGTGATTAGAATGTGTGCTAACTGCTCCATCAGAGTGATTTAAATGGAGAGTTGGTAGAAGTAGATACATCCACTTATAGCACTTTGAGATCTGCTGTATAAAACTGGTTAAGAGTTACCTGACGGCTTGACATGAAATCAATTCTTGCTTGCTTGCCAGTTTAATTTCATGTTCAACGTGAAACTCGAACACATTCTTGAATTTTTCATAATGGTTTGTACTCTGCAACAGAAACCTGAAATGACATTGTATCTTCCCCTGAAATTCATGCAGGTTTAGATGAAGATGAGGTTGTACGGAACTGTGCTGATAAATTGAATTAAAATTTATTCAAATCCTGTTCTCTAATTTTCAGAGCACTGCAAAGGTGGTAGAGCAGGCCCAACACAGAGCTTGCTGCAGGAAACAGAGACAATGTTGGGACAGCTGGAGCTGGAGGCAGAGAGCAGCCACCACAGCTGCTCATGGTACCAAGATGCTGCTCCTCAGTCCTGCGTCATGCAGTCAGCCCAGAACACAGGGGTAAATGGCTCCCAGTCACCCTGCCCTGTGTCCTCGTTACCTGCATAGGAAAACCAAGGGGTAAACAGCTCTCAGTCACCGGCCCTGTATCCTCTTTAGCCGAACAGGAAAACGACACCCAGGTTACAGATTGACACAGTTCTGCATTCCCAGCTGACTGTGTAATGAGCAGCTTTCCAGACTCAGTTAGAAAAGGAGGGTTTATATTAGCAGAAAACATGCACCAGAAGCATCTTTAGAAGGACATTTGTATGTTTCAGTAGCCCGTAGTGGACGAGAGACTGCCACCTAATAAGTACTAACTTTTTTTTTTTTTTTTTTTTTTTTTAAAAAATTACAGGAACAAATGAACTACACTTGGTTAAAATGGGAAAGAGGAGGCACTGTCACATTTAGTGGAGCCTCCATCATTTTCTCTGTAGCTGAATGCTTGAACATTTCCACACGCTGCACTGAGCCACAGAGCACATGAACTGCGCAGACTGCTTTTGACATTAAGAAAAACACTGAAGGAGAAGGGGTTGAGGGTGAAAAAGATTAAGGTGTGTTTGTTAAACAGGCAATTCAACCATGTCAGTCAAACAACACTCCAGAGCATCCTGTATTTACCAAACCAAATCACCTATCATAATGAATTTCACAGTATTCCCAGCCAAAGAAACCCACTTAATAGATCTGCAAACAAATAGTCAATAGAAAATAAGATGTTTTAAGAATAAAACCTTCTATTACAATACAATGAAGGGGGTGAAATCTGATGTAAGAAGAGAGATGCTCTAAGTAGAGAAAAAGCAAAAATCTGAAGAGAATTAGCAAGGGTGTAAAGAGAAGTATTTGGCATCATAGTATGACTGTGTTTCTTTGAAATAACTCTGTGGAAAATCACTTGAGGCAATTTTTGAACCGTTGAAATGTCTATTTTGAACTTGAAGGCTGTCATCATCCACAGAAAATATACCTGTGTCCTGGCCCTTCTGAAGAGGAAAAGCATAAATGAAGAGTCTGTGATGAAATTCAAATTGTAGTGGAAAAAAAAAATTTACACGAAAACACCACAAGCATGATCATGGGATAACTCTACTTCCTTACTCAAGCCACCATCTGTAGATGTATGATACTAAAACTAAAGTGACTTCAAGAAGCCCCCCTGAACAAGTGACAGCGGGACAACTCTTTCCGATTAAGAAAGCAATCTAGAATTTAAATATGGCGAGCAGCATTGTATAAAAGCATGAACACATCTCTGGGTAGCAATTTTTTGTATCCTAATGTCAGGATCCTAAGATGCAGAGGAAAGGCTTCCTTTACGCTGAAGCTAGGTGTTCTGTTACAATCCTTCAGCAGAAAATTAGCCACATCCCCTGTTAACTTCATCTGTACTGTGAATAAGCACCCACATTTCACAGGAGCCTTCTCTAAATGAGGCATTCTTTCAAGTATTTGTAGCTCTGAAAACAATGTATCCTCTCCTGCAAAAAGACTCCTGTCCAGGGTTCAGCTCACAACCAGTTTCAGAAGCAAAACCATTTCAGAAAAGCATTTAGGCATTTTTAACAGTGAGATTGGACGAGAGACATTTTCTACTGTATAATATGTCATCAGAACCCCTGTGTTGATAGGCTGTTTTTCCTGCATTACTGGAAGTTCCAAATTTAAGTTCAGTCATGTCAGGGAAGCCTGCCTTGAAGGACATGCTGATCCCTTGGAGAAAAGTTTGAAATTCATGTATGGTCCACGAAATTACCATCCCTGAAAGAAGTGTATCAGAGTTGGCACACCTAACAGTCCACACAACTCTCCATGGTGTCTCTGCTGCTGAGAAACAAATGCTTAGGGAATAAGCATGACAGAGAGCATGATTTGTCCCCTGGGACACACTTAGTGCCTTTCCCAATCCTCACTTCAGGAGCTTTGCTGACCTAGATGTTGCATGCAGATCATCAGCTTTAACAGCCACAGTCGGTCCATCAATCTAGCTCCTTTTTTGGTATCTGTCATTCATACTCCAGGCTTCCACACGCTGTTACATCAATTATGAAACACTCAGTTCTGCTGCACTTGAATAAGTATGCACTTCTAGTCACTTGCAATCTGCTGTCTGAATTTTTTTCCTGTCACAATTTCTGACCTGTGAAAAACAGGGAATGTTTGCCTCCAATTTTTTGGGTTTTATGCTATTCATTCTGTGTACCTCCACTATTATACATTATTTCTTGGTTCCAGTGAAAAGTTCTAGTCTGTTTAATTTCTCTTTATGCAGAAAGTTGTTTCAAACCTTTGCTTAACCTGGTGACCCATAATGTACCCCATTAGAACTGAAAAGAGCAGTCATGGTGTAAAGACATGCCAGGTTTACAGAATCATATAAACAGGGCCTTCTGTTATGTTCTTGATTTTCTTTGTTAAATCCTTGCATTACTTCCTTCTCCAAGAACACAGAAACACTGAATACACTGCTGAATGCTCAGAGGATCTTCTCAGAGACTCTCCTCTACTGATGCAGGCTAACCTAAGAGCTCTCTCCTGTGGATATAGTATTTTCCTTTCCAGTATCTCTACACTAGGGGAACACAGCACATTTAAATACCCAGATATGATCTAGCTACAAACAGAAACACAGACTGGAGTCAGAAAGAATGAAGGCAGGGGAAAAGTCGGGTTAGCCAAGATTCAGTTGAAGCCTGAAGGTGGCAAAATGGGCTTAAGAAGAGATTGTTTGAGTTCTGAGAGACCCTCAGAGCAGAAAGATGTTGAAAATGCCAACTGCAAGAGAAAAAGATCTCTCCAGAAGCAGCTTGAAATAAGATCAAGAAAGGCAAAATCAGGTCATGAAGGTAAGACTAGAGAGTACAACTGGAAGCTGTGGTTGACTAAGGAGTGGTTGAGAAGACTAGCAAAGCCAGAGAATCAGAGATCCAGAGTTCCCCAAGGACATCCCCACCATTATACAAGAGGTCTTTAAAGAGATCTTGGACTGTGATGTTCAAAAAGGGAACACTGACCAGGAACCTGATCTGCTGTCATTAAATGCAAAAGCAAAAGGACAGGTTGTGAGATGAACACTCCACATTCTACTCCAGACTACCCTGATCAGATATTGGTGGATATGGTTACAGAAAGAAGTCTCCTACTGTTTAACTCAGACTGTGACAATTTTCCTACTACTTCTCTAAAGAGTCATTTTCGTCTGCTTCTGAACATGTCCAGACACACAGCAGTCTTGTCTGAATTCCTCTAACGAGCAAAGTGAAAGTGTCCCCAGCACTTCCACCCCATCCGCCAGCATACTGAGTAGGTTGGGGCCAGGGCACGGGGGTGGAAAGATTTAAGAGTGGGCACAGCCAGCACTGCTGACCCAAACTGACTGAAAGAATATCCCATAAATATTATAAACATCAATTCTAAGTCACAAGCTGAGTGGACACTTTTAAAATCAAAGTTTAAAAGTTGTTCCTATGTATGTTTTAATCAGTTGTGTAAAACTGTCTCTACTGAAACTTTTCCCAATCTGTGCCCCATGCATTTCTTTTCAGACATTAGACAGTAAACACAGTAAAATGGGGCCAAAAAGATATGGCTTTTGTCCAGAGCTTATTTTTAACAATATTTTGTAGTATTTTCATCTATAAATGAAAGTTCAAGTACATCTGATAAAAATAGTATCAACTTCAACCCTGAAAATGAAGAATCTAGTAAATCTTCATAACCAATGAGGTATTTATTACTGCAACAAATACCACATATCCACTTACAACTGCTAGTTTCAGAACAAGCCTGAGAAAATGAAACTTTTCTCTAGCCTAGTCCAGAGATGCATTTAAAACTTCCTATTAATAAGGAGTATCCCCATTTATAGATCCTCAATGTACAGAAGTTTCCTGAACAGGTTTAGATAGAGACACCTGGCTAAACAGGCTTCAAGCACTGCATCCCTGCACTGCAAAGAAATACTGCAACTGATTCTGGAATTAGAACTCCAGATGAAGCACACAAGCTGCAGCTGGCACACAAGACAACGATCTTTCCCTCTCAGCAATGTTTCTGAGCCCAGCCAGCACTGGGGCTGCACAGTCTCTAGTTACAGACCAACTTCTTCCATTACTTGTTCTGCTTATTCATTTCGTAATTGCAGGCTACTGCAGGGCACTACAAGAGCAAAAGCAGAAAAATACCTTCTAAGAATTTGGAAACCACAAGATGAGAGAAAACAAGTTTTAATAAATGTACCTCACATCAGTATAAAGCTGACGTGGAGCTTTATAGAGGTTACAGGGCACTCCATTGGGCCAAGAGGTAAGACAATTATTAGAGCTGAAAAGTACTAAGTGCTTAAGAGAGACATTTTCTTATGTTCTGCTTTGCCACAGACCACTCTTAAAGTTTTGCTTCAGACAGATTAAGTTGTTCCTACAGGTTTGAATCATTAGCATAAACAGCCCCAAAAAAAAAAAAATTATTCAATTGTAGCAAATTTTTCTACAAACTGCCAGGGAACCTCTTCTGTTGAGAAAATTCTTTTCTTGAAGCACAGCTAAAGGTCTTCAACTAAGCTGAGAAGTAGGTTTCCCTCACACAATCAGCGTGCCTGAGCAAGGAGACCCTTACAAAGTATCTGCTCAGAGACTTGTTGGTGTGACTGGAAGTAAACCCAAACAAACCAAAGTTTGCTCCTCTCCGGCTCTCAGTACTTACACAGGATGGGACATACACAGACTAATTTGCCAAACCCTCCCAGCATCCCTACAAAGAGATTCCACTCTATTTATCACACTGACATTTAGAATATGTTGCAACTATCAAGACAACCTCATCTACTACAAACTGAACTACAGCCCAAAATCACAATCCCTTTGATAATCCTTTATATACGGTAGGCTACCCTTCCACTGTTATTGGCTAATGTAACACGAGTCATGCACTGCTGTTCTCCTACACACCCTGCATCTTTAAGATTTGTGTACAAAATTGGACACTGTGTACAACAGACATCACAGCTCTGAGCAACCTAGCTGAAGATGTCCTTGCTCACTGCAGAAGGGGTGGACCTTTAAAGACCCCTTAGAACCCAACCCATTCTATCATCAGCTGTGATGAATAAAGAATACCAGTTAACTTCCAAGCCACCTTTTCAGTTCAACCTCTGATCTAATTTTTGTTGAAATTCAATTTGTCTGTAATTAACTACAAAATGAGATGTAATTGGAAAGTTGTTGCATGTCTCTTTGTCCCATAGTCTCTATCTCTTCACTTGGTTTATTTGATATGCTTGGTTCTTTATTCAGTGGCATGTCTGTTTCCACGGACAAAGTATGACACACACAACTAGAAATGATCAAACTGCCGATCCCAGCAGCAGAGCTTGTATTGTTAATGATGAGAGAACTGAAACTAGATCAAGTTTAGAGAGTTCAGACTGCTCTAGCTAGGAAATCAGTTGGGGAAAGAAGACTACCCTGACAATTAGGCACACTTGATATAAATCACACACTAACCAAAAAACCTACAGTGATGTCTTTCCGGGGTTTCCTTTCAATGTAAAGACACTTCCAGTTCTAAATAAAAATCTTCTTGCAATAGGAAAATAAAAGCTCTCTGTGATGGAGCTGAGTGGCAGACAGCAGCAGCAATGCCAGCATAGCTTAGAGTACTGTCTGAAGTAGCTATGCCTCACAAGAGCTGGACACCACTCACAATGCATTTCATGTGATGTAACATAAAAGCATTACAACTTTTCTTTTACCCCATCCTTTTGGTGTATCACACTGCATTTTTACCTCAGCTGCTAACTCAGTCTCTACTAATGTGCTTACATCTAGACTCTAATTACATGTCAACTAACCAAAAAATGTCTTGCACATTTAAACTGTTTTTTAGTGTTTTACCTTATGAAAGCACTGCAGATCTTTGGAATGATAGGGTCATTTACAGAGAAATCACCAGAGTTTTTTACAGAAATCTGATGTTGATAGCTGACAGCAGATTTCAAAGAGGCAGTTCATCCGCATCCCAAGTAAACCAGGACTAAAGAAACCCTAAACCAGAAATACTGAACTGGCAAGAGGGCAAATCAGATGTCACTTTGCCATTTCAGGTATCATTACAGGCGAGTATCATGGCTAAATAAATATTTTAATTAAACTTTATTCTTATTTAAAAAAAAAAAAAAAAAGGTAAAAACATCTCTTTGGCTGGCACTCTTGCACTTCAGCTCTATGCTGCCCTTCGCATTTCAATTTGTGCGACAAAGAACTCAGATGCCTTAGACTGTATCTTCATTTTGGAGATCCATTCACACTCTCACAGGCTTTGCAAGACCTCCTAACAGGCACTAACTGCAAAAATAGCCATTTAGAACCAAAATCTGTACAGCCCCATCATGAGGCAGGAAGAAGTGGACTTTTCTTACGTAACAATCTGTCATACAATAACAGTGTCATAGACAGCCCTGGCAACCTAATGGATATACCTGGAGACTTCATTCCACCTTTCAAAGTGAAAAAAATGGCTACAATGCAGGCAGTTATGCATCTTAAACTGTAAGCAACAGAAATCTCTTTCATTTGTTTTACAGACCGCAATAATGTATTGCAATCTTCACGTAAGTTACAGTCAGAAACGGAAAATAGTAAGGAAAATGATCACTCTACAACAAGGGGAATTTAGTATTTCTGCAGGTGCAAAACTAAACCTATGCATAGTTGCAGCTGCAGAAGAAAACATTCAGAAAAAGAAAGTAACCCAAACACTCAAAAGGCAAATGTTGGGTTGGAAAGACCTTTGAAATAGCCTTCACTTCAATACTTAGTAATAATTAAAAATGTACCTAGTGAATTAATTCAAGCAACAGTTAGATCTGTCCCCTCTGTATAAACTGCCAAATCTTACATGCATGATGCCAGCACAATCTGTGCAGCTATCATTAACCCTTACAACATGACAGAATAAATTCTGCATCTGTTTCATTACCAAAGGTCCCCTGGAACTGAAAGAGGTCGAATTTCTCTTTCTTTCCACTGCCTCTTAACCAGGACTGCAAAATGTGCTCTGCCAGTGTAAAGGCCCATCCTGTTAGGACCCATGTCCATCCTGATAGGACGCCCTATCACTCATGTTAAAAAGATATCAACTTTAACCCTCTTTCCCTTCCTTCATAACAGGTGGTATCTTTGTGCACGCTAGCAAGAATATTTTCAGCTGGTACTAAAGTTACCAGGGCGGGGGGGTGGGCAGGAGGGGCAGAAACCAACCAAGAAACGTTTGATACTCATGAGCTTGAGTTTTATTTTAGAGGAGAACACAGCACTGAGCTCAAGACCACTTAGGCTTGCCATAAAGTAAACACTGGATCATCTGCTTACATGCCTGAATTCAAAGAGGTGGTAGAAGAAGAAATAAATGAGCTGTGTGAAACCAGAGAGACAGTAAAATGACCCTGCAGCACAATCAATCAATCAATCAGCCAGCCTTCTTAAACAAGGCGGGGGCAGCAACGTGCATGCAGCTCCTCCATGAAAACACCAGCATGCACCTCTGTTGACTCTTGTACCCCTTCCTGAGCTCCCTGGCTGTTAGTATATAAAAGAAATACATAAATAAAAAAATCTCCCAACAATATTTGTCTGTATGAAAGACTAACAACTTGGCAAGCACATTACCACTAAAGCACTAAGTGCACTGCAGTTTTATATATTTCAAAGCTACTCACAAGGATAAGAGGAGGAAGCTTTTCTTTGCTTAGCAATAAGAGCCAGATACTCACAAAGATGGGTCTTGGACCAGATCTTTAAGGTTTATCCCACTACGATCCTCGGCAAGGTTCCTGAAGCAACTGTCACTCACTAAAAAAAATAGAAATAAAATTAAAACAAAACAAAAAACAGAGAGAAAAAAAAAAGGTGGGGGAGGGCTGGAAATCTGAAAACAGAATACAGTTCTTGGGGTTAGCTAGAGTGTTCTGGTGTTGGTGTGATTTGAGCGTTTCACAGAGTCCGATTTTCAGAGCTGACCTAGAGGTGAGTCAAGCCAATGGCAAGTGGCCAACACTGTATCACAGATCACACAGAAACGATGAGCTTCAGCTGGGATTGCAGCTCAGGTTTGTCCCTGGATTAGCAAAGCTGTTTCACATAAGCAATATTCAAAACAAGCAATCAAGAGCCAAACATTTCTGCCCACAGCTTATCACAACTCCTGAAGTACATGTAAAGCAGCTAGCTACTGTAAAAACTCAAATTACAATACAGTCAATGTCAGAAGGTATTGGTTGTGCTTCCATTCTCTTCACTACATTTCAAAGGAAAAAAAAAACAAAACAAAACAAACAAACAAACAAAAACCCCCAAAAAACCCCAAAGCCAACAAAACAAACAAACCATAAAACAAATAGGCTA
>VWZE01009127.1:35575-75240 GCA_013396675.1 Eubucco bourcierii | reverse complement strand
GCTACTCCCTGAGCATGTGAGCAAGACCTGCTGCCTCCTCCCACAGGCTTCTCATGCCTCCCAGGAGATGCCCGAGCCCTGTTCTTCCTCTACCTGGAGTCACTCTCTCAGGGACTTGCCAGACGGTTCAAGTGCCCCCGGGTTAATAGACCCTGAGGACAAAAGTCCTTCCCATGCTTGGCACCAGTGGGTGCTCCAAAGCACGGGGACCCGTGGCAACATCTCTGCCTGTCATTCCTTATGGCTGCCGCTGCTGCTGCCCCTGAGTCGGCTCTGGCAGAAGATCTGGGAGGATGCTCCCTTTTATAGCGTCCCGGGGCCTATCCCTGCCGTTGCCAGGCGCAGGCCCTGTGACATCAGGGTGCCAGGTGCTGGCCCTGTGACATCAGGATGCCAGCATTCGTTCCATATCTTTGTCAACGACCTGGATGAGGGCACTGAGTGCACCCTCAGCAAGTTCACTGATGGTACAAAAAAGGGGGTGGGGTGGGTGGATGACACCCGGTCAGGCTGTGCTGTCACACAACAAGATCTGGGCAGGCTGAGAGCTGGGGGAAGGTAAACCTGTTGAAGTTCCATAAGGACAAGTGCAGGGTCCTGTACCTGGGGAAGAATAACAGCAGACACCAGTACAGGGTGGGAGTTGCCCTGCTGGAGAGCAGCTCCGTGGAGAAAGACCTCGGAGTCCTGGCGGGCAGAAAGTTCTGTATGTGCCAGCAACGTGCCCTTGTGGCCAAGAGAGCAAACGGCATCCTGGTTTGCAACAGAAAGTGTGTCCAGTAGATTTAGGAAGGTTCTTGTCCTCCTCTACTCTGCCCTGGTGAGACCACACCTGGAATACTGTATCCAGTTTTGGGCTTCCTAGTTCAAGAGAGACAGGAACATGCTGGAGAGAGTGCAGTGGAGAGCCAAGAAGATGATTAAGGGAGATATGAGCATCTCCCCTATGGAGAGAGACTGAGAGCCCTGGAGTTGTTTAGTCTGGAGAAGAGAAAGCTGAGAGGGGATCTGATCAATATCTATCGGTATCTGAGGGGTGGGTGTCAAGTGGCTGGGGCCAAGCTCTTTTCAGTGGTGTGCAGTAATAAGACAAGGGGTAACAGTTGCAAACTGGAACAGGTAAGATTTCATGTCAACATGAGGAGAAACTTCTTTACAGTGAGGGTGACAGAGCCCTTGAGCAGGCTGTCTACAGAGGTTGTGGAGTGTCCTTCTCTAGAGACTTTCCAAACTTGCCTGGACATGTTCCTGTGTGGACTACCCTGGGTGATCCTGCTTTGGCAGGGGTTTAGACTTAATCTCTTAAGGTCTCTGGCAACATCTAAAGTTCTGTGACAGATGGAGAGAGTTGGGGTGGTTCAGTTTGGAGAAGAGAAGGCTCTCAGGAGATCTTATTGCGGTCTTCCAGTATCTGAAGCAGGCTTCAAGAAAAATGAGGAGTGTTAGGTAGTGATAGGACTGGAGGGAATGAATCCAAGCTACAGAAGGGGAGATTTAGACCTTAGGAAGAAGTTCTTCACCATGATTGTGGTGTGATGCTGAAACAGGTTGCCCAGGGAGGGGTGTAAGCCCCATCCCTGGAAGTTTTTAAGGCTAGGCTCTGGGCAACCTGGTTTAGTGGAGGGTGTCCCTGCTCATTCCATGGCAGTTGGAACTAGATGATCCTTGAGGTCTCTTCCAACCCTTTACAATTCTGTGTCTATGGAGCCAGATGGCAAACAGCTAAGGGCACCGAGGCAACTGGAGGAACTGCTCACCAACCACTTTGCACCATTTATGAGCAGTCCTAGCTACCTGGGAAGGTCCCAGCTGACTGGTTAGCAAATATGACACATTCACAAGAAAGGTTGGAACAACAACCCTGTAGATCCAGCGAACTACAGACCTGCCAGTTTGATCTCAGTTCCAGGGAAGGTTATTGAGCAATTACCTTCAATATCATCATATGGCATATACAGAACCACCAGTCAGAATGGGTTTGTGAAAGGCAGGTCCTGCTTGACTAACCTGTACACTGCTGAGGTTGCACATGGACTACTGTCTGGACTGCTCCATTTGGACTGGAGCATCAAAACCAAAGCTGGTCTAGAGAATAATTCTTCTGAGGATTGGCTGTGGGACCTGGGGTTGTGAAGAAAAGGAGGCTGAAGGGATACCTCACTGCTCTCTACAACTACCTGAGAGAAGATGGTAGCAGAGTGGGTGTTTATCTCTTCTCCCAAGTAACAAGGGACAAAACAAGGAGAAGTATGCCAGGGAAGACTTAGGTTGGGTATTGGGAAAAAATTCCTCATGGAAAGGGTTGTCAAGCATTGGAACTGGGAAGCGGTAGGATCACAGGAATTGCTGGAGGTATTTAAATGACGTGTAGATGTGGTGCTTAGGGATGTGGTTTGGTGGTAACCTAGCAGTGATGGGTTAACAGTTGGACTTGACCTTAAAAGTCTCTTCCAACCAAAACAATTCCATTATTCTACATCAGATTCTTACATTTTTGTCTTTAGTGATAACATCTTAGGACTTCATCCATCTGTAGAGTTTCTGGCAGGCTTTCCATGGCAGATTTCTCTTCCCCATTTATATATTTATGTTTTATATCAGTTTCATTCAGCAGTTTATAAATACCAGGAAAAAAAAAACAAACCACCAAACCCCACCTACTGAATAGCTTGAGATGTTCTGGAAAGTACTAGTCTGGCACAGCATTCTATTCTAGACAGTATTTGCTGGCAGCAAAGCATTATTAAGATGTCTCATTTCAGATTCAGGTGGTTCTGTTCCACGCAATGCAGGAAAATTTAGCTGGATTCAAGTATTTTGTGTTTATAGGCCTCAAATCATGCACACTGCAACAAGCATCCAATTTTCCCTATTGTAACTGTACATAATGTTGACTTTAAGATTTAAAAAGCACTGCTAAGGAAGCTTTAGGATATAAGGAGGTGACATTTTTTCTCATCTCAAAAGCATCTCTTTGAAATGCCGTTCTCATGCAGACACAGCATTCCTGTCCTGTAGGTACACTGTAAAGAAGTAGGATAGTACAGGAAGGTAAAGACTGATTCTCTTACTGTTCTAATGGGTTTAAGGTATTTTGCAGGTCCCACAAAGAGGAACACCAGAGTGCTCAGTCTCTCTTTTCTGCTACTGCCATATTTTTCAAGTGACTGCAAGCCAACCAGAAAATTTTTCTAAAGCAGATGGCAGAGTACAGAATTTTGTAGCACCTTCACAAGATCTGTTCCAGAAGACAGCAAATGAATTACAAGGAGAGCACTTAACTGTTTGCAGATCTGCACACCAATCTCTGACGTATTTACAGAGCAACAAGAGCTCCCAGTCTGCATGCAAATTGCCAGCACTTGTAACTGCTAAGAAAATGTGTTGTCTGCGAGGAGCAGAAATAATGCAGGTTGCTTTCCTAGGAGTTTGTCATCTAAATGCCATTGGCTGTCACAATAATAAATCCAGACTCCCTGATACCCACAAGAGGAAGACAGCTAAAAACAAGAGAAAGCACAAGTTGCTACCCATCTGCCTTTTCCTTGGTAGAGGTAATAATCTGAGTGTCCTCAGATTATTTTAGCTCAATTTATAGATAACTGTGTCCTTAAAGATTGTTTTTGTTACATTGTAGTTACGTCTCTATTCTTAATTTGTTACCACTCCTTTCACAGGTGGGTTAAACAGGTAGGAAAGTGAGAATGTGAAATACCAGTGGAAAGACTTAAGGACAATATTGTCTGTTCTGTGCTCCTGTAAGCCTTGTTTTCCCACAGTAAACCTAAAAATCACTTCCAAAACTGCAGGACATTAACGCACACCACATTTCAAGTCTCCTTTCCTTTCTGTTTCCATTTTAAACTTCATTTTTCTAAAAATGGACATAGGAAACTGAAATCACAAGACAGCAACACTTTCAGTTTTAACCTACAACTATTTAACTACAAAAGTAGTTGCAGCACCTTAACGTAGCTACTAACGAGTTGTGCAGTACCTGGGAAAACAGGCCACAGTGAAAAGATTTTACACATTGTGAGCTAAAGGTAGTGGTATTTATGGTGCACATATAAACAGCACTCAGACTGGCTTAGGTGTGAGCAGGGCCAGCAACAGAAAACACAGCACCCCCTTCACAGCTTCTCATTCTGAGCTAAGAGCCATGCAAAAAAAACCTAACAAAATATCTGCTATAAATGGCAAATTAAAGAAGGCTCAAACAGCTACGTGGAGAAAGTACACTCTTTTTTTACGTGGATTGTAGTTTTAGGCGTTTTTAAAGTATAAAACTTATTAGTGAAAAATAACCCTAACAAGCTCAGAACATTGTGCTGGTGATGTTAAGAGGTCCCCAGTATGCAGCATCAGGGACAGTTAATACTTTTCGTGTAAGCCTAGATGTAAATAACTTTTTCACTGTGTGAGAGTAAAGAATTGTAATGGCAAAACTAAGCAGGCCCTTTGTACGTCAGCCTTGTAGCCTTTCCCCTTCCATAACCATTTTATATATAATGTCAAAGAATGCAACCTAGACACCAACTATTCCAGGAAAGCTAGAGTAGCTAAGGAGATCCTAATCTCATCACTGCTTGAGTTCATTTTCCCTTCTGTCTTTAGAAAGTTTGTAATCAGAAATACAAAGACTGAGGTGCAAGCTGGGGACAGAATGTATCCACTGGGGGGAATTTTTATGGTAAGAAGTAATGCGAAAATCCGGTAAGAAAACAAAGGAAGCCAAAGGCTGCTTCTGAAAGGCATCAGATGCAGCCTGTAGATCAAAGCAAGCACACTGCTGAAATGAGAGAGCAAACCATAAAATTCAATTTACTTCATAGAATTTGTTTTCACTGGGATTCCAGAGCTAGTCAAGAGTATCAAGACCAGCTGCAGTTCCAGTTCACTCCCAAATACAAGTTTTCAGAAACAAGAACAAGATCACTTCTCCTTCATGCACTGAAATGCCCTCAGGAGGCCCTTCTTCATCCATCTGGCAAGAGTGTTCCAGTGCTTTCTCTGCCACACCAGTGGTCACACCAGCACAAAGCAGCCACCTCTCCGTTCTTTGACCAGGTAGAGGCCAACACGGCAGACAACCATCACAGATCGTAAAGACAAAACTGCAGCAATCTGTCTGGCTCCCTGGACACATCAACCCCTCACACTTGGACAGCGTTTCTGTCACCTGCTTTGTCTTTCACAGTTGTCATGTATCACCATACAGGGAAATTCTAATTTGGGGGTAGGGGTTGACAAAATTTAACAGCCACCCTTATGAAGGGCCCACAGCAAGTTCTTCCTTGATCTCAGAGCAATGCAAGGTTTCTATCCCTCTCCCTGAAGATCAGGTCTATACGCCCACAGACCAAGACAGGGTTGCATTTGGAAGGACGTGATCTACAAGAGGCCAGGTGCCCTAGTGACAAAGAGGGTGGCTATAAACCACAGCCACAAGTTAGCAATGTGAATCTCTGACTTCTTCCCCAGAACAGTGTCGTAGTGATGCCACCTGCAAGCCCCATGGATAGCAGAACTACACAATAAAGAACTGCAAACCACCTCAGAAGAGGAGAAAGGAGCTTTCTTGATTAGCTTAGCAAAAAGAAAGCATCAGATGGGTGCTCTTGGTGTGTTTATAGAACCACACCAGCAAAACAAACATCAGAAGGGAAAGAGATAAAAAATAGTGTTGCACAAGAACAATAGTTGTGAGAAAACTGTTAACAGAGGGCAAATTTTCCCAGAACTGGAGGTGTAAAACCTCAGAAATCATCTTTCTGTAAGAACAGTGAAGGCAAGGAAAGCGCACAGGCTAGTTCTCAACACTTGAGAATAGACTAAATGACACAGAAATCCTGCTTGAACACAGGAGGCTGCCTGGGCCACAGCAGCAAATGCTGTAGAATTTATGTTAGAGCTTCCCTGAAGGCTATGAACTTCTAAATCCCCCAAAAGGTTCCTCACATTTTGTAACAGCAATTAAACAAGAAAAAAAGTTCTGTGTATCCATTAGTCTAGTGGGTTTTACCTTTTTCAAATTATTTATCATTTATATTTTACAATATTCGTGTGGCCTTCGGCTACAAACTGTCCTGGGTTTTCATCTAATATTCCAATAAGCTTGAATTTGAACTCAGTCACATTGTCAGTGTGATCAGGTGAACAGCAGCAGAAAAATATCAAGCCCTTAGAGACATTCAGCTCTTCAGAGATAGAGCATTATCAATACTTTGAATCGTTCGTACCCCATAAAAAACTTCAGTTCTCTAAAGCTACAAGCACTAAACGCTGATGGAATGCTTCCCCGGGACTTTGGTTCCTTTTCATTACAAATAAGAAGGTCTGTGCTGTGCTTGGGGTTTTTTTCATAACAAGCATTTCAAACAGGAAGATTTTGTGCCACTAACAACAAATTCTAGGATGGGAAGGAAAATGCTAGAAGGCAAACACATCTAAGAAAGGGAAGGAGAAGAGTTAAAACACCACCACCACAATGCTAAGTGCTCCTGTCCAAGCTTTCTGACTGATGCTGTCACAGGGTAGAACAGTCCTCACAGCTATGCCAAGAGCTGTTCCTTTAAAGGGCAGCCTTTACAAGTAGGTCTTCAGGTGATGTCTGAAAGATTTTTCCATTATTCTAAAAAAAAATTCTTATCCTTAATCTTAATTTCTCTTGTAGTTTGATTAGTTCAGGAAAAGAATATCTTCAGTTTTTTAGCTAACAACATCTGAAACAATTCTCAACATCTCACACAGACCCAGTTTGACAGCTTACATGGATTTGTGGCTGCAATGGTCCCTAACCACATCTACAAACAGTCTCAACTAAATGCACTTTCCAACATGGCAAAGCATACCTCTGCTAGATGATAACGCATTTCACATCTCATCTGCCAGCTTAAAACTCACCAGCATGACAAGAGAGCCTAGACTCCATTTCCCTAGTGCTAGAGTCTCCACAGTTCTGTCTATAAACACTGAATTTCTCATGTAAACCACCTCCCTATTTCCTCTCTCCCAAAACACGAACATTTATTAGGGACCTGTGAGCCCAGATCTGTACGAACAGTTAATGACAGTATTTGAGAAGCCACACTTCACATCATGGCATCTTTGTATTGCTGCACAGCCAAATGCAGACCTGCTGGTACTTGGGATAACCCTTGGGATCCAGCCCACAAGCCCCAGGGCCTCGGAGTTCAGTCTCCCCTCTGCTCATGTGTCATACAGCCCCAGACACCAGGAATCCAGTAACTTCTTATCCTCAGGGAAATTGAGGCATTTTTCACACAGTTCACCACAGTCTGCCAAGGTCTGTTAAGAGAAAGAACCTCTAAAAGACTTAGTGAAAAAGGACTGGGAAAGAAAGCTGCCTTGTTCAGTGTTACTGGTCATTGTGCAGTGCCCAAAGTACCTGAAACAACTCCGAACTCAGGGATTCCCTTAGTCATGTAGCTATGGTTTGAGAAGATGCCTTCCCTGAATCCAGATATATAAGCAGGCACGACAGGACTCCTGAGGAAGGACAGTATGAATTTCAGATTACAGGAAGGGGAAAGGGGAAGACAAAAGGCATGGAGCTGGAAGAGATCCCGGATCAGACCACAAAGCCAGATGTAACTCTGGGTTCATCTTCTGAGTTGAAGTGAAAGCAAATAAAGAGCAGAAGAGTTAAGACAAGCTGAGATAAACCAAAAGGAGGAAGCAGAGGTGACAATACTGAGTTAAGGAGTTTGTAACACTGCAGAAATAGCAATGACAACCATGTGTACCCCCAGTCTGAACAAGGACTGCCAAAAAAACCCAGTTAGCATCCAGGGCAAGGGCACACATGCATGCTGTGGACAACTGTGCTGGTTTGAGGCTAATTGGAATATTTTAATGGAGAAAATTACACTATAGGCTGTGAAAGGAAAACATCATGATGTCTACTTCACTCATATGCTTGCTGGAGAATTGTTTGGGAACACTAACCAAAACATTAGATAAGTGAGTCTCTCTCTGTCGCTTGTTGGAGCAGGAGCTGCTGGGGCAATCTAGCAGCTTCTGGGCTCTGACTCCTCTGCTGATTAATCCTCACTAACCACTTTTTCTTCTAACCCCCCTGGCCGATCTTCCTAGTTTACCTTGCACGTAAGGCAAACCTTGGGGTAAGGCACAGGGGTGGGGAGAAGGTGGAAGGGTGGTTGGGAGCCCCTCCTGGGGTCTCTGATTTCTGGGAGGGGAGTTGTGTTGCTGTATTACCTTTTACTTGTATATTTCTGTAAATATTCTGTATATGATCTCTGAGGTCTCTTCCAACCCTTGCGATACTGTGATACTGTGATAATGTATATATCTGCTGTACATTGTGCAAAGCTGTAAATAGAGCTTCATCATTTAACTTCCAGCCAGCTGAGTTCTAGTCTGGGTCATTTTACAAAGTGGGGGGGGGGGCAGGGAACTCCCAAACCTTCACAACAACAATCCTCTGTTCTCAAGGCCCCGAAAAAAAGGACTTTCCTTCCTTTACCTCTGGCCAGATCAGCACAGAGGCCAGGCTGTTGTAACTCCCCTCTTGGCTTGCAGGTCTAAACAACCACCTGGGACAGAAACATCTCCTGTCAGCAGTTCCACACTAACAAGTTTACCAAGCGTAGCTCTACATGTGAGGCACCACACTCAGCTATACAAGGCACTGTTTTCTTCCAGCAGCAGAGAAAATGGAAGATACTGAGACTAAAATGCACTTGTAGCTATCTGTACTTTACTGAATATAAGGATGTCCATTTGTGCAAAGGAATCTTTAAGCTGTTCTCTTTAATCATTAGAGGATTTGACCTTTAAACAAATCAGTATAATTTAATAATGTAAAATAAGGATATAAAAATGCTCATATATTTAATATAAATACATTGCCATCTAAGTGGTATTTAACTATTTCGTTAACTACTTTTCCTGAAAGGCAGTTTATGTGAAGTAAATTAGATCCATATATTTACACATTTCAATTCACTGAATGTGAATTCTTGCTAGTTTATAGCAAAAGTCTTGATGGAAGCGGGGGAAACAGTACAATGCAATGAACCTTAAACATAGGACAACTCCTCTTAGTCCAAAACAGAAGTATTTTCTCTAGCTATCTTTTTGGTATTAGCACTCTTAAGCCTCCTTAAAACGAGTGGCAGTACAAAATACACTGTTCCAAAACAGAAACACTTGAAGGAGAAATGTTCAGCTCTAACCAGGAAACAGAAAAACATCAGCAGAAGTGCTCAAGAAAAACAAAGTGCAGTAAGCTAAAGCCTACGGTTTGTGTAAAAAAGACAACTACCACCCTTTAGCTGTTGGGTTTGGTGTTCTTTTTCTCACAACCATGTTTCCATTACCAAGAGCAGAACAACAGCTCAGCCCCTCCGCAGGCAGTCCTCACAGAGCACGCAGCACAGCACTCAGAACACCGCAGCCGCTTGGGTTCAGCCCAGGCTATGGCAGCATTTCTGGTAACTCTTCACTTGTCCAGAAGCAGCACTGCATACAGCCTGCTTTAATTTGCAAGATCTCAGTTTAATCTAGACCACTGTTAGCACCAGGAGATACAGCAGGACTAATCCCAAGGCACATATACCAAATCCTGATCAGCCTTCAGAGACCTCAACACTGCTGTGGACACTCAGGCCAGGACATATCAAGACAGATACACCTCAGATGACTTTACATGGTGCCAACTCAGCCACAGTAGGGTCTATTCTCCCAGGCATCCAGTGACAGAACAAGAGGACACAGTCTCCAGCTGTGCCAGGGCAGGTTTAGGCTGGACAGTAGGAAGAAGTTCATCACAGAAATAGTGATCGGCATTGGAATGGGCTGCCCAGGGAGGTGGTGGAGTCACCATCCCTGGAGGTGTTTAAAAGGAGGTTGGATGAGGCACTTAGTGCCATAGTTTAGTTAATTATAAGGATTAGGTGATAGGTTGGACTCAATCTCAGAGGTCTTTTCCAACCTAGTTAATTCTGCGATTAACTCAGATCTGCACAAGCACAAAGGCACCTGAAATACCCTCCAGCTCTTGGGAGGAATGGTGTTCCATTCACACAAAGCCCACTCAGTCACGCCAGCTCAGAGCTTTGCTACCTTCCCCACGCTCCACAATCATCACAAGCAGTGGGAAGCTGTGTTTCTTCATCATGGTCTGAATATGTACCACAAGTCTTTCCAGAACATTGAGCTGCCATTCTGGAACAGGTGAGAAAGCCAGTTGTGTTCATCCTGGAACAGCTGCTGGTACAGAGCAAAGCATGGGTTCTAAACGACAGGCTTTTCATCCTCTTTAGAGTTAGCCAAATTCTGCCTCTGCTGGGGGCAGTGCTCAAGAGCTCAGTGGGGCACGTTCCACTCAGATGCTGCAGAAGGAGAGGAAGTCTCACCAGGAAGCTTGCATTTTATTAAATAAAACAACTCTACAGGAAACAAAGATGTATTAATTCCAATCTCTAACTCCAAGAAAAGGAAAAGTTTATAATTCTTCCCTAATGTTTTTTAATTCTAGTATTACTATTGCACAAACTGTCCTTATTCTGTAGAGCTCTGCAGCTGACCCAAGGTACCACTTGAAACATGCTCCACCAAACCTGACATAGAGAAAGTAAAAATATGGAGACTGAAAATATGCTAAGGAATTATAAGCAGGAGTAAACTTTAAAATGACACAGACTCATAGAATGATAGGGGTTGGAAGGGAGCTCTGGTGATCATTGAGTTCAACCCTCCCGCCAGAGCAGGTTCATGTTTACTTACTGAGGTGCAGCATTGAAGACTGATTGCCAGTCCTTGACTCCAGGTCCTGATTACAGGGTGAAAATCAAAGGGTTATTTCAGTTTACTGGAGCCTTGCTATCTCTTACAATCAGTTATCTTAAGGCATTTTGCACCAACATATAATTAATTGCATTAAAAAAATATTAGTTTAAAATTTGCTTCCTCTAATTGCAGGTCTTCAGCCCAATGTGAGACAGTCAACGGAAGTGTTTTCCAGCTCTGCACAACCTGCAATCTGAGAAGAACCCAGAGAGCTCTAGTGCAGTGTTTCCCTCACACATTTCAGCACGTTCACTCCTCACCTCCTATCTGTATTTCCTTTTCCAGCTACTGTATTTGATCCATACCCAAAACTGCACTCCTTGTAAGTTACAATGAATTCAGTACTACTTATGTGGTTAGCAGCCTGAAGGAGTTCCCTTGTTTTGGCTAACCAAACATGATTTTTGTCATAATAATGTTGCTCATTGCTCTAACTTACTTTATCTTTCACCAACTCAGTCATTTTTATTCCTAAACACCTTTGCAACACACAAACGTTGTCACCTTACTGCTGGCCTTCTGTCTCATGCAAATGTGGCCTCTGGTGAGGTCACACCTTGAGTGCTGCGTGTTAAGTTTCGGGTACCTCGGTACAAGAGAGATGTTGAGGTGCTGGAGAGAGAGTGCAGAGGAAGGCAAAAAGCTGGGGAAGGGCCTAGAGAATAAATCTCATGAGAAGTGACTGAAGGAGCTGGGGATTGTTAGCATGAAAGAGAGGAGGCTGAGGAGAGACCTCATTGCTTTCTACAGCTACCTGAAAGGACCTTGTGGAGAGGTTGGTGCTGGTCTCTTCTCACAGGTAGGTTCAGAGTGGATATCAGGAAACATTTTTTTCCCAGCAAGAGTGGTCAGGCATTGGAATGCGCTGCCTAGGGAGGTGGTTGAGTCACCAACCCCGGATGTGTTTAAAGGTTGTTTGGATGTGGTGCTTGGGGATATGGTTTAGGGTGAACCTTGTAGAGTAGGGATAACAGTTGGACTTGGCGATCCTGAGGCTCTTTTCCAACTGGAACATTTCTGTGATTCTGTGAAATAAACACCTTCCCCCACCCCCCCAGCCCAAAGAGAAAAACTCACATCCTCTGGAGATATTCTTGTCAAGATGATATTTGACTGCTTACTCTCTATTAGTTCTTTCTCTTGGCCGACTCCAAGCCTTTAGCAATATTTAAGCCTACAGCAAGCAATCAAAAGGAAGAAGCCTTTGAGACCTATCCAGCCTGTCATCCCTCATCTGTTTGCTCATCCAGGCAATGAACCCAATCAATCAATCAGCTGTCAGGACCACTTCAAGACATTCTGGCAAGAGAAGGTCTGGAGCAGGACAGCGCATCTCAACACCTGCTCCTTTCCATTTGGACTTTCTGCAGCTCAAATGAAACAGCAGCTGCTACGTTTGTAACGCAGCAACGCGGTGCCTGCTGCCAAGGGTTCCCTCTCACCAGCGTCTGCTCTACACATCCAGCCAAGGCACCGCTCCTGGAAACGACACGAGGAGCAGCAGCAGAATACTGAGAGGTTCCCCTGGCTGGAGCCCACAGCGTTCCATGGCAATCACAAACTCCTCCTGCCTGCCTCACTGCTGGGACTCCCCTAGTGCCTGGACTGCCCACCATGCACAGATTTTCAGACGCTGAGAACCATTCATACTGCAGGAGTCATTGAGGTTGCTGACAGCAAAGCAAGTGACCCCTTTCTCCAGCACTCCTTGTTTGTTAGGCAAGCCTTTTTGAAATTTCCATTTGCAATACTCTACTACATTTTCTTCTTTAAAGTTTAAGCATTTCAAAGACACCTATGGAAGAAATTGAAGTGGTTTATAACAATTCCATCTGATGCTTCTCATTTCTCATTACCACCAGCTTGGAGGTCCTCTCTTCAGTCTACCTGTTCATTTTTATGTCCCGCCCTTGTGGCAAGAGTGGCAAAGAAATGTCAGCACAGATAGGGCAGAGCCACTGCTCAGAAGGGCATGGAGGTCTTGGCTGCGGAATGCTCTCCTCTGAAGAGGCAGAGCCAGAGTAGGAAGTGTGTTGAAGGAGCATCTCACCTCTTCCTTCACAGCAAGGCACTCACCCTTTTGCTATTCCTGAGCATACAAAGATGTTAAGATATTAGAAATTCCTCTGGTAGTTTGTGGGAGTGCTGCTTCATTTGCTAACCTTTCACCAGTCAAAGGTAGAACATTTGGAAGTACATGAATCCATCCTAGTCGCCTGCTGCCCACGCAGGCCGAGGGCTTTTTCACTGTGAAGCCAGCCTGCACAGATGTGCACTGTGTCGCTCTCTGAGCCACAGTTCCACATGCTTGAGCTTTTCTGTTTAAACTTATTTGCAACATCCTAAACTGTGAGGGGGTTTAGAATTGTCCTGCTCTGGAAGTCTGTAGGCCACTGACAGCTGACAAGGAGGAGGAGCAAAAGTTGACACAGGCATGATGAAGCACCAAAGAAAAGACAGCCTTGCACTGAGAATGCACAAGTGTCTAGAACCAAAAAAGACAGTGACAGATACGGGGACTGAGAGGGCAATGGACTACAACCATCTCTGCTGAGCTTCCCCTCCTCCATTACATAAGTAAATCTTATGTTTGCTTTAACCATTCAAGAGCACAAACAAAAACTGTATCAGCTCTGAAGTTTGCAGATTCAGAAACTCCTTATCATGGTATCTGACACTGGTGACATATCTAGGCAATATCCTGTTGCCAGCAGTATATTGTGCTAGGCAACGGAGAAAAAGATGCAGGATGAGGTTTTAAATAATCTGCCCCTGGTGAAAGCTGCATCTCAGTTTTTACAAGTTAAAAATGCTTCAATTAGGATAATATTTAAGTCTTCTAATATCTTCTTAAAATTAGTTACAAGAGTTTAAGATTTCAGAGTTTCATACAAATACCAAAATTCTTATTTTGCTAGATTCCAGAATATCCCTGCAGAGGAACTGCCTCATTGCTCTACAGACCAACGCACACAGGAGCGTATCGTGGTGCCCCTCAAAGATGGACTAGCACAGAATAAGGCAGTCCTGACATCTGAGAGAGACAGATCAGGGGAAAGAGTTGGACCAGATGACCTCCAGAGCTGCCTTACAGCCTTGGCCCTTCTGTGACTGTGAGCAGCATCAGCATCTGGCTGACATACTTTTTAGAACATATGCTTGCATCCAAGACACTGCTCATTAGTTCTTGATATCAACATCCTGAAACTGATTCATAGAAGCCAAAAGACTGCTCGACAGAATTCCTGTAAGGCAGTTATGAGCAACTGAATTCTTCCTCCTTTCTTCTTTTGTTTTCAAAGGCTGGAAAGCTGAACAACTTCCTTCCCAGATTACTTCTTATCTATTCTGGCACAGAAGGTCTCTGAAATCCCATCTAAGCAACTAAGATAGCATAATAGCTGAGGGGGGGGAAATGACAGCAAACCACAATGCCCATGGTGCAGGATACTGCCTTTCCCCTTGCCATGAAATGCTGGGCTAAAGGCTAGCTTTCTCCTCTAGTCTTGAGGAAAACAAAGAAAACAGTAATTTTAAAACAAACAAAAAACAAAAAACAAACCAAAAAACACCCCCCCAAAAAAACCAAAAAAAACCCCAAAACCAACACAACTAACAATCCCCAAACACACAACTCCCCACAACTAAGTTTTGAAGATGCGTGCAGAGAAACCAAATCCTTTTAACACACACCCAGACACTCCACAGATGCAACCACCTTTACACCTAGACAGAAATGTTTCTAATTAAAATCAAAGTTACTGTTCTTAATTAAAATTAACATAATTGTCATCAAACAGTTAAAGCCCACTACAGCCTCACCAGTTGGTGGAGAAAGGCTGTTCCACTCAGCCCAAGAATTGTCCCTGAGTATGGAGCAGGAAAGTAACTACATTTTCAGAACTCCACGTTTAGGAAGCGCAGGAAGCCTCCAGCACTGCTGCAGCCAAAGCAGGCTGGCAGACACCCAGGTTAAACATCACGCTTTTCCATTCTTCAGCAATGCTGCCTCCTTTGCCCATAAAAGCAGCTGAAATGCTGTCATCCATCTCCACACATGCCCCTTTTCCCTCTCAGGTTTCTTTCCCAACACTGTTTTTTGACCCGATGGCCAACTCCAGGCACTTTTTACAAAAGCAGAGACATCAAAGATTGTAAGTCACTACAGAGAGCTGGAGACTGGATATTAGGAAAAATGTTTTCCCAGTAAGAGTGGTCAGGTATTGGAACAGGCTGCCCAGGCTGAGTCACCAACCCCACATGGTTTAAAAGTCATTTGGATGTGGTACTTGGGGATATGGTTTAGGTTGAACCTTGTAGAGTAGGGATATCAGTTGGACTTGGTGATCCTGAGGGTCTTTTCCAATCAGAATGTTTCTGTGATTCTGTGATCAAAGACAGTAAGACAGAAAGAATGGGGAAAACCAGTGGATTGGAGAGAGGAGAGGGAAATAAGTGCCCTGAAGATAAGGCTCCTTGCCATCCTAGCCCAGCAGCAGCCAGGCAATGAACAATTGGCACCCAGCCTTGAAGCCCTGTGAACATGGGCAGCCTGGCATTATTGACTATGGGACCTTGTGGTGCTGCTTCTCAGCTTCCTGCTGTATTTAGCGTTCAGTATCTGACTAGTTCCAAAGAAGTAACACTTAAGAACAATGCAAAACAATTAAGCAAACAGAAAGCACTGAAAACCAAGAATTGTTTCTAGCTGTTCAGCATCCCCAGACTGGTGGACACCATTCTGAAAGCCAATGTTGATACTAACATAAGTCTGAAGATTCAGGGAGGTGTTAAAAAACTCAGAATTAAAATGAGTGCCACTCAAAGAGAAGTTAAATGCACTCTAGATAATAAGCAAAGTTCTAAGCTGAGAGACAAGCAGTGCTATTTTGGGAGGTGAACAGATGGCATTAGAAGCACAGGCCCGCACACCGAGAGCAGTGTAGGGAGAAGCAGGGGGTGGACACGGCAACAAAGTGGAGAGCTCCCCTGCCTCACTCCCCTGCCCACGCTTCCCGATAGCCCACAGCAGCAAAGCCTGACCTTCACTCCCAGTGACCTCGGGGCCCACTGCACAGGGCAGCAGTGGCTGCCCTCATGAGCCAGATGAGTTTTGCCATTTCAAAAGGAGCAAGTTATGAGCTGTTAGCTGTAAGATGATGTTTGTGCACTGATCTGCACTGCAGCGCCCCAGCAACACAGGAAGGGCTAAACTAGCTCCATGTTTACCACTTACAAACCAAGTATGAGTGAACAGCTGCAAACACCCACACTAACATGCTTTGCTCATCCTCTGAACTGACTGGACATAAACCAGACCACCTCCAAAAGCCAGCCAGATCCACTGATGTCCTGCTAGGACTGAACTGAGTTGACACAGCTGCAAACTCAGCTCTAAATGAAGGGTACACCACAGTAGCACCAGGCTGAAGGGTGGTTAGAGCAACTCAGGTGTGTCTACAAATAAACCCCTGAACACATCCATTACAAACATTCAGAACTGAAGTGACACTCACCAGACAGCTGTTTTCCCGTCTTAAAGTAACCAAACGCTGTATTTTTCCCATCCAGCACCTTGTTCATGCAACAAAGCCTCTCCCTCTGCTGTAGAAACACATAGCATTTTCCTCAGCCTGGTTGATTTCAGTGGTGTGTCCATACTTTGGTAAGATGAAACCTGTCTCTACTTATTCCCTGCCTATGCACTTCCAGAGTTTTACAGGCTTCCTGGCTACCTGCCTGTTTAATTATTTGGAGCTGTAAAAAGCAAAACAATTCTTAAATGTCTGCTTCAGAACAGTCCCCAGAGCTCCCATGCTCTGGACACCCCTTGATGCTGTGGTCAGCTGAAAAGCCAACAGGACATAGGCTAAATAACTAAAGAGCTCCTGCAGCGGGTACTGGTGGCACTTCTGTAGCACGCAGCTATGCTTAGTGTCCCAGCTGACACCCCGAGGCAGAAGGCAGCAGACAGCGGCTGCCAGAGGAAGTTCTGAGAACAAATTCCACAAAATTCTGCTGTCAAGCAGAACTAAAGGAAAATGCTAAGCTGAGGACAAGAGCTTCTGGCTTTTCCCATTTATTTTTGGAGGGCTCCCTTAGCCTTTAGGGCCAAAGGCAAGGTGATTGCAGCATGCTGTGAAGCCAGATGCCCTGGGAAGCTTGACATCATTAAAATACTTGTTTAGGTAGACAGAGAAAAAGTGAGCAAGTACAAAGTCTAAGCTGGGGAGAAGAAAAAACTCTTTGTATCACACCTCAATTACTGTAACACCTACCTACCTATCTTCCCAAAGTCAGTTAAGCCATGCACTTTCCCCACCCTGTGCACTGAATTTCTTTGCTCTCAGCTTTACGTAGAGCTACAGACATAAACTTAGGCTATAGAGATGCAGCGTTTACATAAGGGATACAACTTGACGTATTTATACACAACTCGATATGTCACTGGTTAGATTCTCCTGTATCATGGAAAACAATCATAATTGTTTTCTAAACTTCTACCAAGGAACATAATGAAGTCAAGACCAGCGCCTAGTACAATCTACAATAATACTGTTAAATCAAAACATTTTATTTTAAAATACACTAAAACTTTGTTTTGCCAGAAGAGAACCTTGCACTCAGTGATTAACTAAACGCAAGTCCAAAGGCATGACATAACTCAGCAATTCCTGAAAGAGACAAATTCTGCCAGGATGAAGAGCTATGAACAGTGAATGGGGTAAGTCCAAGGCGGCGCCGCAACACTGCACAACCACAACTCCAGCAGTCACTCTGCTCTCCTCTACACCACGCACTGCAAGCAGCTGCTCTCAAAAGCTGATTTAAACCAGAACTGGAGAGAAATCTGAAAGATACATCAAACTCTACAGTCAAGTTTATTCCATCCTCCGCCACTAACTGGAGACAAAGCACAATCACAAATGAATTCAGTTCTCTTAGGAATGCTTATTAGAAGATTCTGATAGCCTGCCTTGATAGGAAAACATCTGAAAATCCAGTGTAAGAGAGGAATCAGCCCCTTGGTTAACCATCACAGAGGACTGGCATATGACACCGAAGACAAACAGCTCCATCTGAGCAGTAGTTAAAGAAGTCAAGAGTTAAGCTGTTAACACCAACATTGCACGCTGAAACTGCACAGCATGTGTGCTCTGCAAGCACAACTTCAGCTGCTACCTGTGCCATGACAGGCACTGGAATACAACCAGGAAAATCATACTTACAGGTCTTTTAAATTGGTGAAGTGATAAAAGAAAAAAAAAATTAGAAGGTAGAACAGTGTTAGTGAGTGAGTTCCTACAAAAGCATTTCAGTAAGAAAATACTGAGATAGAGGGGAGGCAGCTGGAAGATGCAAAGAGTGGATAAATCAAGCCCCAAGGCTGTTCCTGCAGAGAAAACTCCCCACTCTAAAGCTGCTCAAAATAACACCAGAGCTGTTTTTCTCACTCAAACCACCTATGAAGGACAACACTTCCCAGTAACTACCTCACTGCAGTCAATGCCAGCTCCTCTATTCCACTCTCCAAAAGGACTCACAGAACTCAGTGTTACAGACTGGTATTTCAGATCACTCAAAAAGGGACTAAGGAATCACACAGGCACACAGATTGCATCAGTGCTGCAGAAATTAAAAAGCTGCACCTCTGTGGTGTATTTCTTGTTTGATTTTACAGTCTATTTCTTCAAACTTGGTAGGGAAAAAAATGTGGAGGTTTCCAATCTCCTTTAGTTACAATCAGTGCATTCTGCACCCACAACTGTACTGCTGCATGCCTGGTCAAGCTGTTCCCACCCTGACAGTAGGTATTGTCCTCAACTAAAAGTTCTACGTGACAGAACAACTCAGGAGCATTCAAGCAAAGCCTGAAGTAACAGAAACAACACAGTCTTTCTTAAGGTATGACTAAAATAACATATGATTGCTTCAGAAGTGGAAGTTAAGTTGAATGAAGTTGAAATGTGAATGTAAAATACAAGGGTGGATAAACTATCATCACAAAAGGATTCTGCCTTTATGGGCAGCTGTCTGGTAACATCTGTCTGCCACAGAAAGCCTGTACTATTGGCATGCAGTAATGCCAGCCAAACGTTACAACAGATGCTCCAGGCAAAGTCAGTCCTGCCTGCCTGTTCTAAAAAAGAAAAAAAAACTTCTTTCAGGAATTCCTTCCCTCCTTGTCCTCCATCTACCCACTCCCAATACTACTACTTGTATTTTTTGCTTAAGAGAGTATCATAAAGAGGGTGAAAGAATGACTACATTAGGACACACTTCCCAAAGAACCAGTGCCAGTCCTGACCATGTCCTCCCAATGTCACAAGTCATGCAGTTTGAACGACTGTGAGCCAGGATTGTTTGCACTGGGCACAGCGTAACAGCCCATCAACCCTCCCAGCATCCCCACAGCACTTCGGTCATCAGACCAGGCACTGGTCTTGTTTGTCTAGTTCATTACAAATACTGACATTTCCTTGGACTTTGATCCCTTGGGGTTTTTGTGTTTCAATTTTTAACTCATAATACTAGTGGCTAGAAACTGCAGCTTTACGGATTCCCCTGCAGTAACACAGCTCCAGCCATGAGCAGAGAAGGAAATTCCTGTACTGAATACTCAGTGTCTGGCACTTGAGGTAGTCATACAACCAGAGAAGCAACCAAAGCAATCCAATATCTAATAAGATTATGTTCGTTTTAGTTAAAACTACTCAGCATTAGTTTTATTGTTTGCAGTCATTACATACAGACCTCAACAATTAACCAATCAGGAAGGCTATTTAGCAGACCCACGCACCATCACCTCCAAAACACAGAGAAACCAAAGTCTCCATAGTAAATACATCTGCAATTGTTTTAGCTCTGCTGCAGCTTTCAGTATTTCATAAGAAAACAGTTGCATTTGTAGCCTTAAAATCATAGAACCAACCAGGTTGAAAGAGACCTCCAAAATCATCCAGTCCAACCTATCACCCAGCCCTATCCAATCGACTAGACCATGGCACTAAGTGCCTCATCCAGTCTTTTCTTAAACACTTCCAGGGACAGCAACGCCACCACCTCCCTGGGCAGCCCATTCCAATGCCAATCACTCTCTCTGTGAAGAACTTCCTCTTAATATCCAGCCTATACCTTCCCCAGCACAACTTGAGACTGTGTCCCCTTGTTCTGTTGCTGGTTGTCTGGGAGAAGGGACCAACCCCCACCTGGCTACATCCTCCTGTCAGGTAGTTGTAGACAGCAATGAGGTCACCCCTGAGCCTCCTCTTCTCTAAGCTAAACAACCCCAGCTCCCTCAGCCTCTCCTCATAGGGCTGTGTTCCAGTCCCCTCACCAGCTTCATCGCCCTTCTCTGGACACGTTCCAGTACCCCAACACCTGTCGAGTCAGTACATTCATAGGGCTATTATAACAAAGTCTACCTTTCATTAGTATCTTTTGAATAGTGATACCAACACTCTAAAAGTTAAGATTATTAGATAGGAGGAAAGATTAGAGTGAACAGATAGAGCAGACTATCGCCAGCTCTCTGATAAAGTTATTCAGAGAGCAAGGATTAAAACCGAGTAGTCTTAAAACCAAGCCAGTAAGAACATGGCTATCCTTGCAGGAAACGGATTGCTTGTTCAAGCTCCCTCACAGGTGCCCTTTAGGAAGTAGGTTTCTGACACATCGAGCTGAAGCACTCCTTGCGATATCCACTCCTCTCCACTTTCATTATCTGCAATGTATCTTTATTATTACAAATGGATGCTGCTCCCAGCAGAGTGTTTGTAAGGCTGGCACACATTAATTCTCTGTAGGAATGAGAGAAAAAGCAGGACACAGAGTTTGATTTATAGAATTCATAGACACACTGGAGACAAGAACTCTTTCCTCTCACAGATGACATTATGTTCAATGTTTGGGGTGCTAAAAAATTTGCCTGCATCTCATAACTTTGTCCATATTTGGGAATCTAATGATTTCACATTTTTATTTTAAACTCATATTTAAAGAAAAAAGAAATTACATCATATAAAAATGACACTTTCATATAAAAGACAAGTTGAGCAGGTAGACAAAGATGAGGTAAGAACGGGAGCTGAATGCAGAAGTATAACACAGCAAATAAACTAACTCCATTCAATTCCTGTTGCAGGATACCGCATCACTTCAGCTATCTCCTACATTGAGCAATACAAACATGCATGACAGGGCAAGGAAGTGCAAGAGGAAGAGAGGTTCAACACACCACTTTGCTTCAGTGGCAGCAGCAGATAATGACCAGAGCAAGTCCATTCCTCACCAGCTCATACACAGCACTGGGAACTCCAGCAATTCAGCTTTTCAAATTCCCAGAAAAAGTGCTTGCAATGTACAAAGGATTTGGATGACCTTAACACATTTCTCTAAGTTCTGACCATTTTTTTTTTTTTTTTTTTAGTTACACTACGCTAGAAACTTGGCAGAGGAGGGGGGTGAAAATCTCCTGTGGTGCAGAGATATCCATATCTTCATCCCTGGAGATATTCACCGTGATCCATCCCTGGAGATACTCAAGGTGAGACTCGACAGGGCTCTGGCCAACCTGATCTAATTAAGGATGTCCCTGCTGACTGCAGAGGGGGTTAGGCTGGGTGATCTTTGGAGGTCACTTCCAATCCAGACCTTTCCATGATGCTAATACTCTGAGGATCTCCAAATATCTCACTGCAGTTACCTCTGCCTCTCTTACCACAAAGCCTGCCTCATTAAGACACAGTAGTGGCTCTGCAAGAAAGAACTAGGAGGCAAAATTATTTCAGGTATGTATCCCATGTCTAGTCATCATCCCAGAAGAGAACATACAGCCACAAAACCTCTATCAGAAAATAAAAATAAGAACTTCTTCCTGACCTTGAAACCAAAAGGTTTCTCCAATTCAACAGGACCAATCAACAAAGCTCACATTTTCCAGACAGTTACTTATCCCAGCCTCCCTCTATCTTTGCTTGCCAGAGGTTGTTTAGTGTAAATGGCAGCAGCCACCATGTGCTAGTATTTCCCATATATTCAAGGGATGTTCTGTGCCCCTGGGACCTCAGACTCTGACGACAGGCAGGTGTACAGAAGTCAGGATGAACAAAATTAAAAGTCAAACAGAACAACTACATTTACACTGGGCATCACAGCAAAAACTG
Source organism: Eubucco bourcierii (assembly GCA_013396675.1). Classification (NCBI taxonomy): domain Eukaryota; kingdom Metazoa; phylum Chordata; class Aves; order Piciformes; family Ramphastidae; genus Eubucco; species Eubucco bourcierii. Next base: position 53,239 of record VWZE01009127.1, on the reverse strand, counting down.
ACCTGTGATCTGTGAATACAACAAGCTAAAAGGCTGATGGCTGGAGGGGAAGAACCAGCAGATGAATTCTCCTAGGTTGTGTTCTGCACTGATGCTGCAGAGCAGAAAGCAAACCTGAGTGGGAAAAAAAGCTGACAAACAAGGAAGTAGGAAGTTTTAGAAGAGACAGGCGAGGAGGAAGGGATAACGATAAACTGTCTTGTGTTATAGCTTAACTTCTGCCATTTCTTAGCCCGTCAGTGATTCCTTTAATTATGCTACCAGTCCGGCTCCATCAAACCACTCCGGTTCCATCAATCTCCAAGCATTAGCTTGTCACGTCTCACCCACACCCAACCTGGTTATTTCTACAGAAAGGCCATTCTGTTTCCTTCTTTGAGGATACCCTTTGAACGATGTGCTGAATTTAAAATACATTCCTTGCTGGGAGACTGGAAATGCAAATTACATTTACACCTTCTTTTTCTCCACTGTTGTCTGCAATGTTAATAGGTTGATGTTCCATAAGCATTGCAGTAGTGCTACATGGTGAATGATGTTTTACATGTAGTGGAAAGCAATCACCCAGGACCCTCAGAGAGCTGGCAGAAAAGAGCTGCAGGAATCCCGAGTTTGCATCACAAGGAGACTCCCTGTTTCTGCTTCTCCTTGTCTGACACATTTTTGCTTGGCTGAAATCTGTACATCGAAGCAGTTACCTCACCAAAAGCAACTAGTCACTCCAAACACCCTTAAATCTTCACTTCTTTTTTCTTTTTTTTTTTAAACAAGCTAATTTAAATATTATTCTAAACATTCAAGGGCTACTTCACCACCTGCAATTCCACTTTTCCAAAGTAATTTTCTTACAGGATTTACTCTTGCTTTGTATGTGTCTGAACACCAAGACCAACAAATCTTTACTAAACTCTGCTAACATTCTGTTGGTTGTTTTAAGTATTTTTTTAAAATATATTTTAAACATTTTTTTAATTGAGTAGCAAGGTTCTGATTAAAAAAAAAAAAANAAAAAAAAAAAAAAAAAAAAAACAAAACTCTAAAAGCTGTCCATAGGATTAAAAATGTTGTCTTAAGAACCTCTTATCTGAATGAACAAGAGATGATATCAAGAAAAAGTCAAATCCAGAAAATCGTATGATGGAGTCACAGCATGTCTGAAGCAGGAAGGGACCTTTGGAGCTCATGTGGTTCAGTTTCCCTCTTCAAATGATGCCACCCACAGGCAGTTGTCCAGGACCATGTCCACCCAGCTTTTGACTGTCCCCAAGGCAAGAGACTCCACAAACTCCCTGGACAACCTCTTCCAGTTCTCAGTCCTCCCCACAGCAAAAAAAAGGAACCTCCCATGTCTCAGTCTGACAGTTGCCTCTGGTCCTGTCTCTGGAAAAAGCCTGTCTCAGTCTTCTGTGCATAGTCCCTTCAGATACTGTGATACATTGAGCCTTTTCTTCTCCAGGCCCCCAGATCTCTCGGCCTTTCATCACATGAGATGCTCCAGTCCTGTAGTCACCTTTATGGCATTTCACTGGAGTCTCTCCAGTAGACTGACACCTCTCTTGCACTGGAAACCACCTACCAATGCTGAGCAGAGAGGAAGGCTCACCTCCCATAACCTGCTGGTAATACTTTGCCCAGCACAGCCCACGTATCACTAGCCTTCTTTGCCACAAGGGCATACTGCTGGTTCACTTCAACTTAGTGTCCACCAGGACCTTCAGGTCCTTTCTGCAAAGCTGATTTCTGACTGAACAGCCCTGAGTGTGTGCTGGTGCCTGAAGATGTCCCAGGCACAGGACTTTGCACTTTCCCTTGTTGAACTCCACAAGGTTCCTGTGTCCCCCTTTCCTCAGTCAAAGTCCCTCTGGTTGGCAGCACACTCCTCCCAATCTCATGCCTTCTCTAAACTTGCCTAGCATACACCCCCTCATCTTGCAGATCATTAATGAAGATGCTATCAGGACTGGACCCAGCACTAACCCCTCAGGTACACTGCTGATTGCTAGCCCCTAACTAGACTTTGTGCCACTTGGCTATTCTACCAGTTTGCAATCCAGCCATTCCATCACAGAGGTCTGTAACTGGCCAGGCATGGCTTCCTCTGTGTAAAGCCATGCTGTCAACTCCTGATGACTTTCTTCTCCTTCATATGCCTTGGAACTTCAAGCATTCCTCTTTACAGATCCCCTTTCAAGGAAGTCAGTGCGGTTGGAACGCCAGTTTACAATATACACCTGTGGGACTCTATCTTCAGAGGAGCTGAGCAAAGGTGGCATCATGCATTGGAACGCAGCGAGGAATCCTAACACCACGCTCTGAATTTCACAGGGTAACTTCCAGCAACAGGTAGCTGGGCTGCAGCATTCCTTCAAAGACAGTCAAAGTGCAACCAAGAGTAGAAGTAAATGGGCACATCCATATTCAAGAAACCTTTTTCCAAAGGCAGCGAGTTACCAAGAGCTGCTGCTGCTGTGAAAAAGTCTTTCTGTGTAAAAAGTAAGGTAGACCTTCATGGAGATGGAGGTCTCTCTGCTGGTTGCACTAATGACTAATAAGCCACCTCCATGCTCCCTGCCTCAGTTTCTGCATTCTATTCCTTCCCTTCTGTTTATTTTCAATATGAGCTCTTCTAGCAGAGACCAAGAGCCATGAAGGGTCATTCCTGATCTTAATTAGCACCACTAGGTGCTGCTGCAGCACACATAATCAATAATCACACCAAATCATCCTGGGCTCTGCACCCCATGTGACAAGAACAGCCTCAGTACCTGAAAACTCAGTCACGTCATACTTTCACCATGCACCAGCATAAAAGTAGATTTCAGTCTGGAGAGCAACCTTCTGTTTTTCCTGGACTAGAAGCTATATTCATTGCTCTATGATTCAAAAGCTACACATGAAAATCAAGCATGTCTGCTATTTTGCTCTTCTTTTAAGTTAAGTACCTAAGGTAGAACACTGGCAGCCTGGTCATCAGCCAGGACCCTTTCTTTGCATCTCCAGCCTCTAACAAATGCCAGCTCTCTCCACTCTTCCCTAACAGAACATCTATCAGCACTACCAGCCTATCATGATTCCTGGGACAGAGTCCCAAGGTGAGGAGTTGTGTTTGCCTTCCTCGAGCTGTATCTGGTACGTGTGGCTGTAAGCAAGCTTAAAAATCTACTGCAGCTGGAAAATGGGCAGCCACTACTAGACTGGTCCATCCAGACTGCTAGGGTTTGACAGAAGTATTATGACACTAATAGCATAAGTATTCAAAACTAGATTAGTGAACAACAGACAGTTGCCATCGTAAGACTGCTCACACAGACAATGCAAACTGTTAGCTTCTTAAGAAGTTTGTTTCAAATTCCCTTTGGAATACAACTGATGTCCTTTTGGAGACAACTCACCGATGACATTGAGTCTTTTGGTTCCATAATGTTAAGCGTTGACATTTTGCAAAGGTCTGTCCTTTTCCAAACAAAAACTTCAGGAAAGGAAGCTTCTAGATTCCCACCTTACATATCTGATCCTGCTTCCAATATAAATTATTCTGCACAAGAATACTTGAATGGGTTGTCATTTCTGACTGTATCAATTTGTATCATCTAGTCTGACCACTTTACAAGGCAATTCAAACAGTCTCTACGCAGCAACTCAATTCATCTGTCAGCTGGCATCAAGCGGCCAGCCTGCAGAACCCCAGAACAGACAGGGAACAGTTATTTCAACAGTAAGAGATGTAGCCTGAGACAAAAAAAAAAAAAAAAAACAACCAAAAAACCTCTCTCTGGCATCCTCAGTGCAGCTCCTGTTGCTGTTGAAGAGGGACCATGCTTGCGAGTGAGACACTTAACCCTTCCCTTTGGGAAGTCCTGACCAAAGTTATCTCAGTTGACAGTTACCCTAAGTCTTTCTCATCCCACTGGTGGTACAAGTTTGTCTTGTATTTATATAGACTCTTGATCCACAGTGCATTTCATTTAAAGGAGTCCAGGTATGAAATTTGTGAATACTGCTCCAGGACAGGACTACCAGTGCTCAGTAATTCCCAAGTGTCTGGTTTGGGGTTTGGAGCTGGACTTTTTTTCCTTCCAAAACTTTGGGACAAAATAACCAGTAGTGACCTAGAAGAGCAAAGAGTATTTCCCAAGGCTTTAAAAAAGGCTTGCCACAACCTCATTTGTTAAGTTTCTTGTTCTTAGTTCCATCACAGTGACAGTCCACAGCCACCTCCCAATCAACTTGCGCTCACTCCTCTGCCATTTTCAGCTGACAGAAGAAATGTGTGGCAACGTTTGTCCAGATCCCAAGCACACAAACCTTTCATGTCACTTTCCTCCATTGGACACTTGGGTTCCCCAGCTATTAATGCCCCAGGGACAACGCTATCCGTTGTCAGGTAGAACTAGAAGGGTATTTCCCAAGGTCCCAATAAGTCTGTTCTATTTGTGTGACATTTATGTAGTATTCTGAACGACAAGATACATTTAAGAAACACGTTCCAGCACCACATAAAACTTAAGTTTTATATTTAACCATTATAAAAACATCGTAACCAAGGAGATTTGTAAGGAAAATGGCAGTGGTCCAAACCTGACCAACCTAACTGGGTTCCTGTGTACTACTGTTACTACTTGTAGTAGACGATCAGCCAAACAAAGCGGAGATTTCCTTTGCAAGCAAACCTAGTGTGCTAACGAAAGGTTAGCCCCAGCAAAAGCTGAGAGTCAGTGCTGAATTCCAGGATTTGTTTGCCTCCTCACTCTGATTTATTCTTGCATTAATACTTGAAGACTGATGCCCTTCGGTCACACTAACACGTCCAGTAACTCCAGCCCTACCTAAAGATAGGCATAGAAATTTGCTATTTTGTAGTTACACAGCAGCCTGCCCATCTTATTTAAAAACCCTGATGCCTACTTACAAGACTGGACTATGCAGATAAAGGATTCTTTCTCTCTTCCACTTCAAGAGAAACTCCTGGGACAAAAATGATTCTTAGACTGCAATCAACGTTTGGGTCTGAGGTGTCTCCTTTGCTATTTTCCTTACTTTTGTCTGCAATGGTAAGCTTCAAAACATGAATCAACAACACTTCAGCAGTGCAGCAGAGCTTGCTTCAATCAGAGAACTTGCTTTCTTGGAACAGTTGTTCCTGTCCTTCCCACAAACTTGCTACGAGTCTTTGGGTCAAGCCTCACACATGCGGTGCCTGCCATGGGCTTCCCTGTAAGCCATCTCTAAAGGGCTGTGCCCTTCCAACACAGCCATCAAGCCACACTGGCGACATGACATGGGCTATGAGTGTGAGCAAGTCTCAAACCAGACATTAAAATGGTATGACGCTTCTGACTGGATAAAATAACTTGCCATTTGCAGATAGGAATGATGCTTCTCTACATCAGAGAAGATAAAGAAATTCCACTTTCAGACGCACTGATATGCCAAGATGGCCAACCATAGAAAGCCTGTCAGGAAATCTCAGTTACTTTTACCCATTTTACTCCTGGAATGGTAAAGAAGTCTGACTGCTCACAAAAAGTCAAGTCAGAAAACTGCATAGCTTCCTATTTACAGCACTTAGGAACAAAGTTCCCTGTAACAGAGGACAAAATTGATGATTACAGACTAACAATGATGTTCAGGTTTAAGCAGACAGGCTCTTTAAATGCAGGCTCTTATTCAGTCTGACATGCTGAGGTTTATAACCTTTACATTTAACGGAGGTTTGCCAATGTATCACTGAAGGTTGAATAAGGTCCCTGGATTCAGTGAGAGCTGGTGGCAGTGCCTTTACTTCTAGTTTTAGAGCATTGTTTCATTTTTTTTCTCTCATTAAGGAAATCTGCTCTGCATTACCTTTTGAAATTAAAGAAAGTCAAAACCATGAAGATTCTTTGGTAGGTAAACACATTCCTGGCACTTATCTTCATTTTACTTTTATGTATACCCCTTGTAAGATGTTCTGTAGCAATAGACACTTCAGTTTTGTCCGGAAAAATGTTTGAGTTTCACATTAAACCTCACATTATCATTTAGAACTCAATTCTACTTTAGAAATCAACTAGTCCAGAGAAAAGAAGACTGAGAATAAATCTTATTAATATGTACAAATATCCAAGGGGTGGGTGTCAAGTGGATGGGGCCAAGTTCTTTTCGCTGGTCAGCAACAATAAGACAAGGAGCAACAGCTACAAACTGAAACACAGACTGGTATAGCCTTCTGTACAGTGAGGGTGACAGAGAGGTTGTGGAGTCTCCTTCTCTGGAGACTTTCAAAACCCACCTGGATGTGTTCCTGTGCCAACTACCCTAGGTGATCCTGCCTTGACAGAAAGGTTGGACTCAATCTCTGGAGGTCCCCTTCCAATCTCTAAGGTTCTACTGATTCTGTAACATAACTCTTGGGGGGGGGGGGAAGAGAACAAGACTTTGGAATCCTTAATAGAAGAATTCCCATTGACAGTTTACAGGACAGCAAAGGAGAAAAAAAGACTAAATGAGAAGCGTTTGATAAATACCTGTTATCTGTCACCATATCTTTATTTTCCCTACATATTTACATATCTATTAGAAAAATTACTAGAAATACTCACTTCCTGGAACACATTTTCTAAGTACCTACAAACATCTTTAAAAAGATGTTCACATCTGTACCAGGTTAGGGTGGATCCCTCCCCTGGTAGAACAAAATCACCACAACACGTAGTTTTTTTCTTTTTGGTTTTGTTATGAAGTCAAGAAAAAAAAAAGAACAAACTTATTTCTTCCAGTTTAAATATAACAGCATAGGGAAGAGAAAACAAGAAAATTATTACAAATAGATATAATAACCTGCGGGAAGACGGGGAAGGGGTCAAGCGGCGGCGAAAGCAGCAGCAGCAGTAGCCAAAACAGCAGCAGGGGAAGATAGCAGCAGGCGCAGGCGAAGCAGCCGAAGCAGCAAGGGGCAAGTACAAGCTGTGCTTCCCAACATAAAGCTCTTGATGCTCCAATGAAATTATATTAACTTATCTATTGTTGCCATTATATAGCCTATCCCCAGAATATTCGCCTTACAGCTTCAACCTCCAAGGTTTCTCTGTTTTTTTTTTTTTGTTTGTTTGGGGTTTTTTTGTTTGTTTTGTCTGAGGTAGGAATCTAACTCAAACGGCCACAACATCAAAAGTACAATGATTAAAAGCTATTGTTGCAAACAGGCAAAACCATCTTTGCTATCAAACTCCCTAAAAGTCTAAGAGTTTTCCAAACAGCAACCACCAGACTCCTCCACAGAAAACTCTGCTTACTAGGTCCATCACTGTCACTAGAAACTCTGTGCAGCCCTGGTTTTATTTCATGCATTCAGCCCTGGAGGACAGTACCAGAAGGGTAAACACTGCAAAAGCAGTGTCAGGATTTCCCAGAAACAAAACATATTGTCCAGTCTGAAAAGGATCTCAACACAGGTCAAAATAAGCCATTTACTTGCATAGTCCACACAAAAATATCCTCAATGCCAAGGTTACATAGAGGGATTGTAAAGAGATGCTCATATCTCTGACAAAGTCAGATTTAAGACTGTTTTTAAAGCCAGTCTCATTCTCTGCAGTCAGATGTCAAGATGACTCCCACCCATGGAATCCATTAGCCTTCCTCGTGCAAGACTTGCACTCCTCTGTTAGCTGAGAAAAGGATTTGAGAAACTGGGATAAACACACAAACTTCCTCTTCTGTTTCATTTGCATTCAAACCCTTATTCCCTTTGTGCCCTCAGGATTACTGATCATCAGCTTTTTAGAAAGCAGTTTCCAAACTCCTCTCCTGGATTTCTGAGTGACTCAGCCCTTCTGGAGAGAACAGACTCCATTGCTTCCTGTCCTGACAGCCACCAGAACCTTTTAATAAATATCCTGCCATTCATCCTAGACACAACTCTAAGAAACAGTAGCTTTACAGTGAAAGAAACCCGTTTGCCTCTCAACTACAGCTGCACTCAAACCTCAGTGCAGTCCTTCCATGTCACATTTCCTACAATGTGACATGTTTCATGTTTGTATTTCATATAAATCCTGCATGTGTTACAAATTATGCAAAATTAATAATCAATATTACTTTTAATATCCAGGTTAAGATTGTTAATAACTATGAAAACTATTTATTAACATTAAATCTGGCCAGAAAATTTATTTACAAGGTTCAAAATGCAGAGTTTGGATACTGGATACACAGAGGGAACAAGCAAAACTAGAATACTTAAAGAAATAACTAGCAAATGCAAACATTATACTGGAAGAGAAGGTTCTTGAGGTCGACATACCACTCACAGTCAATATACCACCTATCTACTAGATGGACTCAAGGAGCTCCTTTTTGTTTACGGCAGAAGGCAGTGGTGAATTACAAGAGGCTTTAAGTATTGTGGTGAAGGGCCTAAATTATACTTGAATGCCCATCTTGCCCCCACCACCTCCCTTCTCCCTTTCTTCCCAGGTGGAAGAAGCAGGAAAGCAGACAAGAGCCTTGGGCGCCTTCCAGTCTGCCACAGAACTCCATATTTGGAGTCACCATATACCCTGCTTTGTTTACCAGTAAACAAAGATCACGGTGTTGGGCTCGTGCATCTCCCTTTTTTGGTGAGGTGACTTGGGATTGGTTCCAGGGATGTTTTTTGTCTTTTGCTATTGGTCAAAACGTTTAAAAACCTAAACCAATTCATTTTGTACGCTGCTTCTACGGTTATTATTTTGCCTGCTACCTGTTGGCATTGCTCGGCATCACGTAGTGGGGAACTTGCCTTTTCCCCACAAACAGCGGACCTGACCCTGTCTGTCGCGCCAAACCAGAGGACTGCAGGGCTCACCCGTGCTGGGGTACAGCTGCCCATCTGAGCTCAGCCCAGCCCCAGTCCATTTGATGCTGGTCGAGCCCAAGAAACAGCCCCGAGGCAAATCTGCGACACCGTGACTTGCTGAGCCCTTGGCCGAGCCCCACAGCTGATGGGGATTCTGCTTCGCCCAGGGGCTGACCGCTCCGATAGCCTCCTGAGAGCCACGGAGGATTTGCCTCGTGTTCACAACCTCCTTGACAGACGCGTCCCGTCGGAGCCACAGCAGCGGCAAGCCACATTGCATCACTGCCATGTGGGAAGCCACCACGTGGCAGGGACCGTATCTTTCCTCATTTTTAGTTTCCATCTATAGGAAGTATAGAGTTATTAATTCTGAGGCTCCACTAAGTGAGTACATTCTTTTTTTTTAAGTCCGGGAAAGTTTATATTTAGTCTTAAGGCAGCAGTTTGTGCTGCAGGACTTTCTAGCTGTTCATTTTTCTAAACGTCTCTTAAAATCATTTAAATTAATTTTATTGAATATCTATATACATTCTGCAAAGGTAGTTTTACCAACCGCATATTAGAAGCTGTGTTTGAATTGTAAATAAGTTGGGGAATTTTCTTTATTTAATAAAATATCTAATATTTTTATATTAGTCTTGTTACAATTCATTTATAACCCAGATTCAACCCCTCCTTAACAAGTATTTACTCACAAAATGATCTCCTGACTCGCAGGACCAGCTACAGCTTCAGACAGTACCCAAATGCTTTCAGGGAATCCTTTAACTGTATTGTCAGCCGCTGAGACTTCTGATTCTTCCCAGGCTTCACAGGGTGCTGGGGACAGAGGCAGACTATCTTTGGCCTGGTCCTGGTTCCTCTGCATGATCTGTGTATCTCCAGCACTTCCTGTCTTGGTAGGAGACTTCCAGGTGCAGGCAGGATGTCTTGTGATGTGCAGTCTCAGCACAATGTCACAGTGGCTAGGTAGGTTGATTGCATGGAGGCAGTCAGAGCCTGTTCCTGGTAAACTCAAGGTAGGCAGTTTCCAGGATATAAGAAGGCAGTGAGGCAGAACACTGCCAGAAGCAGAGAGCAATGGCGGCAGCAGGAGGTATGAATACGACAGCAGAGCACGTTGTGTTACCTGCTCATCTCTTTTTAATCAACGTAGCCTGAGACTATATGGGCCTTTGGACACAGGATAGCCAATCAGAATGGCACTTAGCCAAGCGTGACCATATTAGATGAAGCCATAGGCTTGCTTTACCCAAATTTGGGAAAAATATAGGCCTTGCACAAGGCAGGTACAAGCTAAGCATGTGTACTTTGTTTCTCACGGGAGCAAAACAAGTCTGGGCAAGCCAGAGTCCTCAGACTCAGTGGCTCCAGGTTCTTTGTCCTCTTTCCTATGGTTGCTTCTCCTCATAGAAGAAGAAGGGAGAGCAGTAAAACATGTCTGGGCAAGTCAGGACATGTATAAGCATATTTTGGCCTGTTTAAGCCTACAACAGCAGCATGTTAGGGGAACTGACAACCATACTTTGCAGAGATTCATGTATGTAGTTTATCATTTGATTTTAATTTGGACCAATAACTTCTGACTGGCAAAGGGGAGATAGGTTCCAGCTGGTGGACACTGAGCAATACTACAGAGACAGACAACCGCCTTTGAAAAGAAGTAAGATAAAGAGCTGGAAATGTTTTTTCTCTGTTTATTTTGAAAATGCTTAACTAAAAGTAACCAACTGATAGTCCCACATAAGAGCCACACTGAGAATTTCACAGTATCACAGTATCACCAAGGTTGGAAGAGACCTCAAAGATCATCAAGTCCAACCCATTACCACAGACCTCAAGACTAGACCATGGCACCAAGTGCCATGTCCAAACCCGCCTTGAACACCTCCAGGCACAGTGATTCCCCCACCTCCCTGGGCAGCCCATTTCAGTAGCCAATGATGTTCTCAGTGAAGAACTTTCTCCTCACCTCCAGCCTAAACTTCCCCTGGCGCAGTTTGAGACTTGTTCTGTCTGGCGCAGTGTCCTCTTGTTCTGGTGCTGGTTGCCTGAGAGAAGAAGGTAACCTCCCCCTGTCTACAACCACCCTTCAGGTAGTTGTAGACAGCAAGAAGGTCTCCCCTGAGCCGCCTCTTCTCCAGGCTAAACAATCCCAGCTCCCTCAGCCTCTCTTCATAGGGCTTGTGCTCGAGGCCTCTCACCAGCCTCGTTGCCCTTCTCTGGACATGCTCAAGCACCTCAATGTCCTTCTTAAATTGAGGGGCCCAGAACTGGACACAATACTCAAGGTGTGGTCTAACCAGTGCAGAGTACAGAGGGAGAATGATCTCCCTGCTCCTGCTGGCCACACTCTTCCTGATGTAGGCCAGGATGCCATTGGCCTTCTTGGCCACCTGGGCACACTGCTGGCTCATGTTCAGGCGGGTGTCAATCAGCACCCCCAGATCCCTTTCTGTTTGGTTGCTCTCCAGCCACTCCAACTCCAGCCTGTAGTTCTGCATGGGGTTGCTGTGGCCAAAGTGCAGCACCTGGCACTTGGATTTATTGAATGCCATCCCCTTGGCAATTCCAAGCACTCTCAGATATGCAGCTTCTCATGACCAGTTCCTGAGTCTTTCAAAAGCACAAGAGAATGATGTCTTGACTGTGTAAGGTGTCTCCTCGAGGCAGAGCAGCTGATCTAGTAACATGCAGCTTGTGCTCTGCAGCAGCAACAAACAAAAGCTACCTTCACTGGGGCTGGGTTAACTGCTGTGGTACTGCCTGGAACGTGAGTCTGGATCCCTGCTGTCCAAGTGACAGAATTTAAATAAACATTGCAGAGGTTTCCCACTTGTACAGAAAAACACAACATACTGAGAGGCTGCCCTCTGAGATAGCAAGCAGGTTTTTGTCAACAAGAGAAGTAGCCAGTTCCTTCAAACATCTTGCCTATTTTAAATTCCTCTTCACTTCAAATGGAGTTGTTTTCAGAACATTAATAAAGTCAGTTGCAAATGCAAGGTATCACTCTCAAAATACCACACAAGCTACTACAGAAATGGTTCTTGGCAACATCAGAACTCTCTGAAGGAGACAGCTCAGAATGGAAAGCAATCCTAAGTATCTAGAGGAAGAACTGCAAATAAGCAATAAGGTTTTCCAAGGGAATACAACCACCACATCATTACTACTCCAAAACTCCCTGCAAGGTTTCTTCAGCTCCAAGAGGCATGAAAAAGCAACAGTCCCACAGGAAGCAAATACTCGTGAATGGCAAAATGCTGTTGCTATTTTCCTTGCACAGGTTTGCTTCCATGGTACAGTGGTTCCAGAAGTAAACCTTGCCCACACGAAGGAGATGCAACAAGACCTGCCCTCCCCCAGCTGTGAAACACCAATAAATGCCTGCATCCTGTTAAATCAACTCACTGGCAGAAGAAAACATTGCCGTGTTTACCCCTTGAATCCCTACAGTCTGTAACTTATGTCCAGAGAACTTGTGAACCCAGTACTGTACCAGCCATGAGTAGGCGCCCAGTATGGTAAAAGCAGCACAGTCAGGGGAGAGGCAAAGTCCTAATAGAGCTTTCCATTCAGACTGCCCTGAGCCTTGCAGATTACCTGAACGCATTCAGCGACTACCACATTTTCTCCTCATGAACACTTCCCAAATATTGTGAGCTCTCGAAAGAAGAGAATCACCTCAAGAACTCAAGCCATTTCTTGTCTCTGCTATGCAAGAGAAGGCTGAGCTCTGGGCAAATGGCCAGAGTTAACAAGCAGTTCTTGGCACCTCAACAGTTACCTCCTCACTGCTTCTCTAGCACCAGATGAGGACCCATGAGCAGGGTCAGCCACACTCTGCCTGTGCTGTGGTTTTGGGCTGGAAGCCACAGAAGGCCACTGCACTTAGATGTGTCCTGTACACTTAAGTTCCTCCAAACAATGAGGTGAGATTTGCTTGCCAAGGGCTTGGCTCTGGTCACAGCACAGCATTTCTCTTCACCACATAAACAAGAAATGGCAGAGTCGTTAAAATGGAGTCAGAAAGATCAACCTGCCCTTACTGTCCTTCCACTGACTAGGGCTCCTTCTCCCTGAGGAACAATTACTGTAAAGTAAATAAACAAAAGTTAAAGCATGCGAGCTAACTTGAGGAGCACTCCTAAAGAAACACCTTGCTCTCACAGGCACTTCAGTTTACCTTACAAATGCATTCTACAAGATATTACCTACAGTTCTTAAGGGAAGCACTTGTCAGAACAGCAGAGGTAGACACCTTGCCCATGGCACGAGAAGGATCGGGGTTGCCACTTACCAGATCTTCCATCACATCAATCTCATACTGATGCTACGCTAGAAGATCAGATTCTGCCTGTGAAGGGCTTGTCATAACACTGACACAATCCAGTTTTGATGTTGTCATTACTCTAAGCAGTCACAAACCTGTTTGACTGTTCTTTGAACATCATGCAGCTGAGGTGCTCCTCCTGGTCTCACTGACTGCTCACAGAGCAGGAGATGGCATTTGGGAAACTGCCACTTCCTCCTGATTAGACACCACAGGTTGCAGAGGCCCGTTGCTCGCATAGGAAAAACCCTTTCCTACAACTCCTCAATGACACCAGGGAATATTTTCTACTTAGCAATACTTGCCTGTATGGAGGCAGCTGAAGGTTGAAGAGCATTTAGGAAGGCACAGACAATTCACAACCCCAAGGAACACTGGTATGTAGTCTTTTGCTTCCCAGTCTAGGACAGCTGGATATACCACCCTCGAGCGTAATTTACCCCTCACTGTCCTTTCAACTCTCCCATTGCAGGAATCTGTACTGAAATTAGCTTCTCTACAGAATATTTTGTTTCTTTTTTTTTCCCCCCTAACTGAATAGTTTTTCAACTTAAGGGACTTTCCCACTGGCTTCTTCCCAAAGGTTCTGCCTCACCAACAGCATCGCCTCTTCCTACCTTCCTATGTTTTCAATATGGAAGACAAAATAATTAGAGTCCCAGAAAATGTCATGGTTTTAAAAGTTCATGTGATTACAGAATTAACTCACAGGTATTTACTGAAGCGGAGTGACAGTATACATTTAGGGTTTAATAATTTGCTGAATAGATGGAAGTGGAATACACTAAAAAAATAAATCATACAGACTGAAAAATTCTCAGTTGTCTCTCCAGAGCACATCTTAAACACAAGTTATATTAAACCAATTTCAAAGTTGGTTAATTCTGCCAGTTTAAGAAACAGGTAAAAGCTAAGAACATGCATCTTGATTAAACAGCTGGCATTTGCTTCAGAAACACCAAAGCCATGTATATGGAAAACACAATGAATCGCATTCCTCAAACCAGCTCCCTGCTGTTAGCAAGAGGATCACCTCGTCCAACACAGAAACATTCCAGGCAGGAGAGAACACTGCAAGATTTTACCAAAGAGTAAATATCTCACCTCCAAAATTTGCCACATTACAGAATGGGTGCTGGGGAAAGATGCCAGCTTCCCAAGATGACAAATTACTTTAAAAAACAATAGAAAAAGAAAAAACTTGACAGTAACCAATATGTAATTCTTTTGTGGGGAATCTTAAAATCTGTTTTATACAAATTGGCCATACCCAGGTGGTCAGAATGAGTTTTTCACTCATCTAAGTAGATCTCCATGCCAAATGTGATTTTAGCTACCTTAAAACACTGCATTAAGGGTGTGACCCCTCTCTTGAATCACCTGAGCAGAGTTAGATAAAAGATTTTTTTCAAAGTCTAAGTAAATCATCAGAAATAGTGTGGCCAGCAGGAGCAGGAAGGTCATTCTCTCCCTGTACTCTGCACTGGTTAGGCCACACCTTGAGTACTGTGTTCAGTTCTCAGTTCTGGGCCCCTCAATTTAAGAAGGACATTGAGGTGCTTGAGCATGTCCAGAGAAGGGTAACGAGGGTGGTGAGAGGCCTCGAGCACAAGCCCTATGAGGAGAGGTTCAGGGAGCTGGGATTGTTTAGCCTGGAGAAGAGGAGGCACCAGAACAAGAGGACACGGTCTCAAACTGCGCCAGGGGAAGTTTAGGTTCGAGGTGAGGAGAAAGTTCTTCACTGAGAGAGTCATTGGCTACTGGAATGGGCTGCCCAGGGAGGTGGTAGAGTCACTGTCCCTGGAGGTGTTCAAGGTGGGTTTGGCCGTGGCACTTGGTGCCATGGTCTAGTCTTGAGGTCTGTGGCAATGGATTGGACTTGATGATCTTTGAGGTCTCTTCCAACCTTGGTGATACTGTGTAAATACCACGAACTATTTGCAAATATACTGGGCATGTCAAGCCTTAAAGGACAGAGCTAAAAAATTAATTTCAAATTAAATACTACATTGTTGGGAGCATATTTCACCAAGATTCATTTTCCACTGCACAAAATGAAACTGCACCTTCACCTGTAAGGTGACTAAAGGTTTTGTGTCTTTACAATCATTCTCTTCATTGGGGCTGTTCTTGCCTTTCAAATATGCAGCCATGTCAACCAAACGTATTTGTATAAGCAGAGAGGAAGCATCCTGACGTTTACTTCTGATGGAGCCCAGTGCTTTCAAAAGGAGTGCTTTCAAAAGAATCCTAGAATGGTTTGCCTTGGAAGAGAACTCCAAGTGTCATCCATCCTGCACTCAGCAGGGACATCCTCCACTGGATCAGGTTGCTCAGAGCCTTGTCCAGCCTGACCCTGAATATCTCCAGGGACCAGGCTTCAGCTACTTCTCTGAGCATCCTGCTGTAGTGCTCCAGCACTCTCCTGGTGCAGAACCTGTTCCTCACATCCAATGTCAATCTGCTCTGCTCTGATCTCAAACCATTATCCCTCGTCCTGTCCCTGCAGGCCTTTGCAACTAGTACCTCTGCAGCCTTCTGTAGCTCCTTCAGGTATTGGCAGGCTGCTATTAGGTCTATCTGGAGCCTTGTCTTCTCCAGGCTGAACACCCCCAGCTCCCTCAGCCTGTCCTCATAGCAGAGGTGTTCCAGCCCCTGAGCATTTTCATGGCCTCCTCTGGACCCTCTCCATCAGGTCCATGTCTTTCCTGTGCTGAGGGCTCCAGAGCTGAACTCAGCACTGCAGGTGAGGTCTCCCCAGAGTAGAGCGGCAGGATCCCCTCTCTCCGTCTCCAGCCATGCTGCTTTGGATGCAGCCCAGGCTGCCATTTGCCTTCTGGGCTGCCAGTGCCCATTGTTGGCCAGCTTTTCACCCACCAGCCTCCCCAACTCCTTTTCTGCAGAGCTGCTCTCCATTTCATCATCCATCAGGCTGTACTGGTACTGATCTAGGTGCAGGACTCTGCACTTCAACTTATTGAACCTCACGAGATTCTCCTCAGCTCTCCAGCCTGTCCAAATCCTTCTGGATGGCTCCCATTCCATCCTTCAGACTTAACCAACCACACCATTCAGCTTGGTATCATTAGCAAACTTGCCAAGGGTGTCCTCAGTCTTGCTGTCACCAGCCCACAAATGGTTAAGCAATTATTTACTCTTGAAATTAAAAAGGCTAAGATTTTGAACACTGCATAAATAGAAAATCTGATGGGAAAAAGGTACTAAAAAAGTTCAATCACATCCCCACGAGTGCTGAAGTGAATGTGAAGCAGCTCCTTAGAGTGTCCTGCACATCAGCACTTCATTTGCTGTCATACTGTTGTCACTGAACAGAACCAAGGATCATTACCTGCTAGTTGCAGGGGCAAAAAAATTCAATTCCTGTTGCTCAATGAACTGTACTGAGAATAGCAGGATAATAACAGTGATATCTGAATAGCAGGATAATAACAGTGATAACTTTCTGTGGCTCTTGTTCAGCAGCAGTTCAAGAGCATTCCCCAAGCCCAGCGCCACTGCTGCTCCCCATGAAATAACTCTGCATTAAGGACACAAGAGTGACCCTGCTGGAGCACACAACTGTTTGTGGAGCTCAGGCTCTCTTGCCATGGCAAACATAAAACATCCAGGAAGCATTAAGCCAAGCATGTAGTGATATTTCTATAGAATGCTCTGTCAGGTCCCAAGTTCTCAGGGACTCCAAAGACCTGAAGCGGTATTTATGCTCACTTTCTCCAGTGAATGCTTATTTTTATTAAGTTCACGCACTTAAAAGATATTTAGCATCCATAACACCACATAGCAAGAAGCTACTCACTAGCCTAGTGGAGAACCATCTCCATGTTTCACTGTGCCAAATGCTCATGTTTTTTATGGCCCACGCTCAAGAAGTGACAGAGGTCTTGCAAGTCAGGCAGGGCAGTGACCCTTCCAATGTTAGAGTAGAGCATGCCAGGGCCATCAGCCAGGGTCAGCCACAATGCAGTGATCTGTACTCAGCCCAGCTGCCTTTAACTACAGGCAGCCAGGCCTGCAATGAGTGCAGAACTGTTGCAGAGCCTGTTCTTAGAGTCAGAAATCTAGCAATAGAAAGCTACAAGACCACTTGACTGCATCACTGAGAAATCATCAGGAAATGGTATCATAAACTGGAAGACTGTAATAAAATTATTACAGTCCAAAGGAGCCAGGAGAACTTAATTAGCATGCATGTGTTTGAATGCTGAACTGAGAGGGATCATTTAAACACTGGAAATCACAATTTCTTTTATTGATTTATTTGATATAAAACTCACATCATCTGTGTGAGTCAAGAGTGGAAATTCTCATCTAGGTGACCCAAATATGCTTTCCAAATAGACTTGAGACATCAGGTGTGTGCTGGTTTGAGGCTAATTGGAATATTTTAATAGAGAAAATTACACTATAGGCTGTGAAAAGAAAACATCATGATGTCTACTTCACTCATACGCTTGCTGGAGAATTGTTTGGGAACACTAACCAAAACAAT